>JARQOD010000005.1:380987066-381028666 GCA_033576555.1 Oophaga sylvatica
GGCGTCTGGGACCATCGTAGGAGGTCACGGTGCCTTGTTGTGGTGGTTGTAGGGTACTGCAATCTCATAGATTCAAACTGCTCTGGTGTATTTCCTTTTTTACCTGCACTCCTCAGTACCATAACATAAACAGTATCACCGGCCATAAAAATTGTATGGTACTCACAGAAGGAAAAAAAAAAAACATATATTTTGAAGGAAGAAAAGTTGTCAGAGATATTTTTCTGTTGTTGCATTTTTTTTTTTTTTTTCCTCTGTATCTTGGGTGCTGGGGAGGATCTTTTCTCCCAATGGAGTTTGCACAGTTGTCTGGCCGTGTGGATCAGCTTGCCACGAGGTTCAGAGTATTGCTGCATATTCTTGCTAGGTTGCCTGTTGTGGAACCTAGGATCCCCATGGCCAGATTGGTTTTCAGGGGATCGAGCTAAGTTTCAGAATTTCAAAAATATTTTGAAATTGTTTCTTGCCTTAAAATCTAAGTCTTCGGGAACGCAGCGCAGCAGGTTCAAATTGTCATCTCTCTCCTGCGCGGCGATCCTCAGGATTGGGCTTTTTCCCTGACACCTGGGGATCCTGTTTTGAGTGATGTTGATGATTTTTTCAGGCTTTGGGGGTATTGTACGATGAGCCTAATATCACTGTCAAGCGAAAAAGCCTTGTTGGCATTAAATCAGGGGTTGATGACGCTGAGTTTTACTGTCAGAGATTCCGTAGGTGGGCAGTCTGACCAAATGGAATGACGACGCTTTGGCGGCCCTTTTCCGGAAGGGTTCTGTCGGATAATGTAAAGGATTTTGTTATGGTGGGATTTCCTGTCCCCTCTGGTCTCAAAGATTCTATTCATTAGCGATTCAAATTGACAGAGTTTGGTGTGCGGAGAAAGTATGCGTGGAGTGGTGTTGCCTTGTGAGCCAGCTGCTGAGCCCATGCAGTGTGATGGATGTGTGTCTGGGGCACAGCGTCATGAGTTTCGAAAGCGCAATGGGTTATGTTCTACTGTGGTGATGCCTCTCATGCTATTTCAGTCTGCCCTAAGCGGGGAAGCGTTTTGCACGCTCATTGTCTTGGGTAGTGTTCAGACTAAGTTTTTATTAACTGTCACTTGATATGCTCTCTGTCCTCATTTTCTGCTCAGGCTTTCGTTGTTTGGAGCAGCTATTAACCTGATGGGATTGATTTTGCTAAACGTTGTGGATTTCCCTTGATACCCCTACAGAAGTTATTCCCCTACTGGGGATCGATTCTACCCCTTTGGTGAGAATAAACCCGTTTTCTACTCAGGTGGATAATGGGGTTGAACCTGATCACCAGGAGTGCTGAAATATTTTTGGTTCTATATATCTGGCATGACATTATCGTGCTGGGTTTCCCTTGGTTACAGTCTCATAATCCTGTTTTGGATTGGAATCTGTGTCTGTAACCAGTTGGGGTGCCAATGTGTTAATACCAACACTCCTGTTTTTTCTGCCTCCCCCAGGCTGAGGTTGTTCCTGACTTTTTGTTTGTATTTTTCTGATGTGTTTAGCGAAAGTAAATCTGCATCCTTACCTCCCCATAGGAGCTTTGATGCGCTATTGAATTAGTGCCAGGTAGTTAAATTCCTAAGGGTCGCCTCTTTAACTTGTCTGTACCTGAACATGACGCTATGCGGTCTTTATAAGGAATCATGGAGAAGGGTCATATCAGGACCATCCTCTTCACCTTAGGTGCCGGTTTTTTCTTTGTGGCCAAAAAAGATGGTTCATTAAGGCCGTGTATTGATTATCGTCTCTTGAACAATATTACTGTGAAATATCTATACCCGTTACCCTTGATTTCTGACTGTTTTCCAGGGTGAAAACGCTACTTGGTTTACCAGCTTGACCTCAGGGGGGCGTATAACCTTATTGCATTAAAGCACGGGGATGAATGGAAGACGGCATTTAACACCCCTGAAGGGGAATTTTGAGTTACCTTGTGTGCCCTTTGGGCTCACTAATGCTCCTTCGTTTCCAGTCCTTCATGAATGACATTTTCAGGATTTGTGGACAAGTTTCTGATTGTTTATTTGGATGATATCTTGATTTTTTTAATGACTGGGACTCTCAGTGAAACAGTTCGAAACTGTATTCAGATTTTGAGAGAGAATGCTCTGTATGTGAAGGGATCAAAGTGTCTTTTTTTGGGGTACAGAAGATTCATTTCTGGGATTCATTTTGTCCCCATCTGTTATTGAAATGGACCCGGTCAAGGTTCAGGCCATCTGTGATTGGGTCCAACCTACTTCATTAAGGCTCTTCAGAGATTCTTGGGGTTTTGCCAATTTTTATCGTAAATTTATTGGTAATTCTCTGTTATTGTTAAACCATTTGACGATTTGACCAGAAAGGGTTCTGATGTGGTGAATTGGCCTCCTGGGGCAGTCTCTGCGTTTCAGGAACTTAAGCAGAGATTCACTTCTGCTCCTGTTCTACGGCAGCTGATGTTTCTCTGCCGTTTCAGGTGGAGGTTGATGCCTCTGAAGTTGGGGCAGGTGCCGTTTTGTCCCAGAAAGATCCAGAGACCTCTAAAAGTAACCTTGTGCCTTTTTCTCTCGAAAATTTTCTCCTACTGAACGTAATTATGACGTGGGTAATCGGGAGTTATTGGCCATGAAGTGGGCTTTTGAAGAGTGGAGACATTGGCTGGAGGGAGCCAAAACATCAGGGTGGTGGTCCTTACGGACCATAAGAATCTGGTCTATCTGGAATCTGCCAAGCGACTCAATCCTAGACAGGCCAGGTGGGCCTGTTTTTCACACGTTTTATTTTTGTGGTTTCCTTTCTTCCTGGCACTAAGAAATTTAAGGGGTGCCTCTCGAGGAGTTTCCTTGCGGACTCTCCTGAGCTATCTGATCCCTTGTATTTTGAAGGAGGGTGTAGTTCTTTCGCCATCTGCCTAATTTGAGACTTGCTCTGGAGGGGTGTCAGGAGGATAGGCCCGAGCGCTGCCCTGTTGGAAAATTGTTTGTCCCCGGACCAATGGAAAAAGAGTGTGATGTCTGAGATTCATTGTTCCGCATTGGTGGGCATCCCGGAATTTTTGGTACCAGAGACTTGGTTAGTCGGTCCTTTTGGTGACCTACCTTGTCTCGCGATGTCAGGGAATTTGTGCAGTCCTGCGGGACTTGCTTCGCTCCAAGCCTTGTTTCGCTCTTGTGGTTTGTTGATGCCATTTGCCGTGCCCAAGAGACCATGGACCCATGTCTCTATGGATTTCATTTCCGATCTTCCGTTTCTCAGAGAATGACCACCGTCTGGGTGATTTGTGATAGGTTTTCCAAAATGATACATCTTGTGCCATTACCTAAGTTGCCTCCTCCTCTGAATTGGGTGCCGTGTTCCTTCAGCACGTGGTTCGTTTGCACGGCATTCCTGAGAACATTGTGTCTGACGAGGAGTCAGTTTGTTTCCAGATTTTGGAGGATTTTTGTTCTAAACAGGGTGTTCATATTGTCTTTCTCCTCGGCATTTCATCCTCAGACCATGGTCAAACTGGAGAGAACATAACCAGACATTGGAGACTTATCTAAATGCTTTGTGTCTGCTGATCAGGATGACTGGGTCTCTTTTTTGCCTTTGGCTGAGTTTGCTCTTAATAATTAGGGCTAGCTCTGCACTTTGATGTCTCGTTTTTCTGTATTCTGGGTTTCACCCTCGATTTCTTCAGGACAGGGAGGGCTTCTGTCGCCAGGTGTTGACTCTGTTGTTGAGGTATGCAGCAGATTTGGGACCGGTAGTGGAGAGGTTGTCCCTCTCTCAGGAGAAGGCCCAGCGGTTTGCTAACCGGCATAGGATGTATGGTCCTCGGTTTAAAGTGGGGGACTTGGTTGGTTGTCCTCAAAGAATATTCTATGAGAGTAGCATTCCTAAAATTTAAGCCTAGGTTCATTGGACCTTATAAGATCTTGGAGATTATTAATCCTGTTTCTTTTCGTTTGCTTCTTCCAGGGACATTTAAGATCCATAACGTGTTCCACAAGTCCTTGTTGAGAGGTTTGTTGAGCCAGTGGTTCCTGCTGCTGTGCCTCTGACCCTGTTTTGGTTGAGGGCAATCTGGAGTATGTGGTTGAGAAAATATTGGATTCCGTTTTTCTAGACGAAGACTCCAGTATTGGTTAAATGGAGAGGTTATGGTCAGGAAGATAATTCTTGGGTGTTTGCTTCGGACATCCCATGCTAGGAGATTATCCGTGCGTACATTAGAACTCATCTGACCGACCTGGTTGTCAAATGTGGGTTCGGTGACCCCTCCTCAAGGGGGGGGTACTGTTGTGAATGGGTTTGAGATGAGTTCTGAGCAGAGGCTCCTCTGGTGGTTACAATTGCGGGTACTAGTGGGATTGGGAATCAGGTGTTACTGATTGGTCTTATTTAAGGGAATCATTTTCCCTTCAGGGTTGCCGGTGATCATTGTTCTGGTCTGAATCCTTCTTTCCAGTTTCCCTTGTAGCCTGCTGTGTCGTGTCTGCATCTCTGCGTCAGATAAGACAATTTCTTATTTTGTGTTTTTGCTATATTTTTTCATTTTGTCTGCATTCTGTGGGGGCCTTCTGGGTCCCTCGGGGGCTTTTGCCCTCTCAGTTTAGTCCACCACTGTTTTTGTACTTTTGCTTTTTGCAGTTTTTTCAGTGGTGCTGTTTTTGTTACACCAGAGAACTATTTTAGGTGTAGAGGTCGTGTGATCTCAGGTGATTTTGAAATTAGTATGTTGGTGTTTTTCAGGGTTTTCTGGGGATTGCAGTAATACCCTTCTGTCCTTTTCTATTTAGATAGTTTGGGCCCAGCGTTTTGCTCAAATATTTTCTTTCTGTGTCAGGGTTCCTCTTGTTGGCCGCCATTGCTGTTTGGGGGCTTTCTATTGTCTTTGGGGTTCTTGCTCCGGGGCAGATAGCTTTCCTATTTTATCTTTGGGTGTGGTTGGTTTCTCGGGCGTGACGGGCGTTGGGACCATCGTAGGAGCGCTCCACGGCTGCCTCTAGTTTGGGGGTTAGTCAGGGTACTGCAATCTCATAGATTCCAACTGCTTGGTGTATTTCCTTTTTACCTGCACCCAAGCTACCGTACAATAACAGTTTTCTGCCACATTGTTTCCTTCCAACAGACTTCCATTGAGGTGCCTGATACAGCACTCTGGGAACAGCCTATTTGTTGAGAAATTTCTTTCTGGGTCTTACCCTCTTGCTTGGGTGTCAATGATGGCTTTTGACATCAGTAAGGTCGCTAGTCTTACCCATGATGGGGGTTTTGAGTAATGAACCAGGCAGGGAGTTTTTTAAAGCTCAGGAATCTTTTGCATGTGTTTAGAGTTAATTAGTTGATTCAAAGATTAGGGTATAGGTCGTTTAGAGAACCTTTTCTTGATATGCTAATTTTTTGAGACAGGTTTTTTGGGTTATAGGAGTTGTATGCCAAATCATCAGTATTAAAACAATAAAAGACCTGACAAATTTCAGTTGGTGTGTAATGAATCTAAAATATATGAAAGTTTAATTGTAATTCATTACATTATGGAAAATAATGAAATTTTGCACTATATGCTAATTTTTTGAGAAGGACCTGTATGGTTTTCACTACAATTACATGGTGTATGTGTGTAAAATTTCACACATGTAGGGGTTAATTAAAAGTGTAAATTCGTTGAAAAAAAAATGCATTTTTTTCTACGAATTTACACCTTTAATTAACCCCTACATGTGTGAAATTTTGCACACATACACTCATGTAATTGTTGTGAAAACCATATATCAAACTACATGAAATGACATGGTTAACTCTATGTAAACCATGTGTGTTAGGTTCGAGTTCCCGCTGCTGCACAAGGGGAGTCTCGAACCAGTCCCGCTGCGGTCCCCCATTCATCTCCATCCACAGTGGAGCCTGCTCAGCAGAGACGTCGGTCCCAGCGTTTTGGCCATTCCAATAACTGTGCAGTGACTTGCTGCTGCCCCTCCTGGATTTCTATTTTAGCCAGTGCTGGAGCAGACGTCTTTGGACGAAGTCCTGCGTTTCCCTTTCTGAGCATGCCCAGGGTAAGATTCTCATTGGAGATTAGGGGTCACTTGTTCAGGTACTGCAGCAGCTCCTATTGGTCCGCCAGGAAGGTCCTGAAACTACATGTGTTTTGGAACAGTTTTCTCATTCGTCCTTTTTTGGCAAAGTCCTGTAGCTGTTATATAAGGGTATGTTTCCACGATCAGGAAACTTCCGGATTTGCTGCGTGTTTGACGCTTTGCGTTGGCGCAGCATCAAACACGCAGCGTCCAGATGTTACAGCATAGTGGGGGGGATTTCAAGAAATCTCGTCTCCACTATGCGTAAAAATACGCAGGCGGAAGACCTGCGTTTCCGGACATGCGGCGCGTCTTTTTAGACCGCAGCATGTCCTAGCGTCTTGCGGGGGACACTGCGTCGCCGCAATGGAAATAACACAGGGCTGTGCAGCCCTGCGTTCTTTCTGGATGTGTTCCAGAGGTGTCCGGAACACATCCGGAAAGAGCGCGCGTCAAAAAGGGGGCGGGGCTTTGGGCGGTGCGGAATTTCCGCTCCGTCCAAAGCGCTGTGGTTCCGGACCGTGGAACCACAGCCTAAAAGGGTGGCAAGGCTGGGCCGCCATGCGCTAGTATCAATTGCATTATATGCTTTGCGCCAGTGTGATCATGTAGCATGTGGTTAGGGCTCGGCTGAAATAAGCCCTAGAATACCGGCACCTCCGGTGAGGAGATTTGGGTGCACGTGGTTTAGGGCTTGGCTGAAAAAAAGCCCCTAGAATACCGGCTTCTCCGGTAGGAGATTGCTTTATTGCATTGCTGTCTGCATGATCACAGACTGCTATCTGCACAGCAGTTATCTGTGTATCCCTGTGAGTCTACAGGACACAGTCTTTTTCTCCAGAGGCTCTGTGACGCAACAGGGTTCGCTTTATAACGCTGGTTCAGCGCCCTAGCGTTTTACTTTGCTGCTCATGAAGCTAAGTGAGTTCGCACTTATCACCATATAGCGCTGTGGCATTCCCGTTAGCGGCTCTGTGGGATTAACGAGTTCGCACTAACTGCCACAGCGTGCTTCGGCGTTTTTATTTTATCGACTCTGCGAGATAACAGAGTTCGCTACTTTTGCCATCTTACTAGCAGCGGGCTTCGCCTGCACGGTGGACCCCGGGCTGCGAACGCATCTCTCTACTATTTTCTATTAGGTGCGTTTCCGCAGACCCTAACAATGTGTCATTTCATGTCGGGTCTGTAATTTCACAAAGGCCGGCAATTGAATTAGCGGCTATTATACTATGTAGAAGTGTATGTACTATAAATATATATATATATATATATATATTATATTATATATATATTTTTGTGAGACAGTGAGTGAATATGTGATGAATGGGGTGTACATTTCACCTAGGTATAAGGGAAATGTGTGGCTTTGTAAACCTGTGGTAGAGAAAGGTCACTACACCTCACATTCAGCACACACTTGCAGCACAAGCCTGAAACTACTCAGGTGTTAATTAGGAGACCAAAGTAGGTGTTTGGAAACACAATCTGAGAGCTAGTTTAGCCTGGACACAGGGAGGTGTCCCGCACAAGAAACAGTCTCCAAGAGTGTTAGAGCTGTCTTAGCCTGGACACAGGGAGGTTTTCCCGGCACAAGGAAGCAGTCTCCAGGATTGGAAGTACGCTCAGTCTGGGACACACAGGAAGGTTTTCCCCGGCGCATGAAGCAGTCTCAGGAGTTTGAGCTATCTCAGTCTGGGTGCAGGAAGGACCCCGGACATAGGAGTAGTCTCAGTGCGATCCGTGTGAAGAGCGGCTGATTAGGAGTGGATCTCTCTCAAGTCTGGACGCTGAAGGGGCCTTCAGACACAAGGAGGAGTATCTGTGAAGCTCCATACTGGTAACATATGTGATATTGTGTTGTTTTGGGCACAGACTGGTAGAGTCTGGGTCCCGGATAGAGAGGGCCATCTATCTAAAGTGTAATTAGTGGCTAGACAAGCCCAGTTTTCTGTTTATGCTTTGTTTGTGTCCCCGGTGGTTGTAAATGACTGCCCAGCACAGGCCCTCTTAGACTCAGAGAGTCCAGTGACTTCCGTATGTGACAGCCTGATTGATAGGGACTTCACCCCTGATAAGCACCTGAGTGTGGTGTGCGTCCATGGAGACACCAAAGTCTACCCAGAGACTGCCGTGGGACTTGGTCCCCAAACTCGGGGAGGTTTCATATGAAGTGGGGGTAGTGAAGAACCTGGTGCAACCCCGTCATATTGGGTAATGACTTTCCCCGGTCTAAGGATCTCTGGGGAGAAATGTTTCTGATGGACAGTGTGATGAAGCTCCTATTGAGGGTGCGCAGTCCCGAGGGGCGGAACACAATGCTAGTGGGCCGTTAAAATTTATGTGATAATGATGATGATCATGATAATGATGATGACCATGATAATGATGATGATGATCATGATAATGATGATGACCATGATAATGATGATGATGATCATGATAGTGATGATGATACTGATCATAGTCATGATAATGATATTGATAATAATGATGACTGTGATAGTGATGAAATTCCTTTGCAGGTGATGTTGGGAGACGAGGATGGTGGTTCTTGGGAACCGAGTGTCCCTGACTTGCCTGTGTCCTGTGACAATTTTGAAGGTGAGCAGGATGAGAATGAGAATGAATTGTATAACCCTGAAAGTAAGCAGGATGTGAATGAAAATGAATTGTATAACCCTGACAGTGACCAGGATATGAATGAAAATGAAGGGTATAGCCCTGACAGTGAGCCAGATGTGACTGAAGAAGTAGAGTGTGGGACGGACGGTGGGGCTTCTGGGCATGTCTTGCCAGAAGAGCCTGAAAGTGGGGAACTGGAGAAAAGTGAAAAACCCCCTATACTTCTGTGATAGTTGGTGACACATGGTCAGTGCACAGGGACAGGAGGTACGTGAGTTTCTGAGGAAGAGTCAGCAGAAGTGTTTGATGTATCGGGTCGTACTTCTCTGGCCAGGCACTATATCGAAAATGAGCCCGGCCCTAAGGTCAAGATGAAACCGTGCAGGATACCCGAGGCCCGCAGAGAGTATAGGCCTGGGAGGGTACAGGGTAGTGCTTATGCTTCAGATGAAGAGAAAACTGATGTTGGCTATGACAGTGGTGAGGATGAAGCTGATGAGGGCCATGACTGGTCCAGAGTTCACTGTCTGTGTTGGATTGTTGACCAGCCCTCGGTCGGGATGACCAGCCCTCCGGTCTGGAGAAGAGGGAGGGGATATGTGAGACAGTGAGTGATTATGTGATGAATGGGGTGTACATTTCACCTAGGTATAAGGGAAATGTGTGGCTTTGTAAACCTAGTGGTAGAGAAAGGTCACTACACCTCACATTCAGCACACACTTGCAGCACAAGCCTGAAACTACTCAGGTGTTAATTAGGAGACCAGAAATAGTGTTTGGAAACACAATCTGAGAGCTAGTTTAGCCTGGACACAGGGAGGTGTCCCGGCACAAGAAACAGTCTCCAAGAGTGTTAGAGCTGTCTTTAGCCTGGACACAGGGAGGCGTCCCGGCACAAGGAAGCAGTCTCCAGGATTGGAAGTACGCTCAGTCTGGACACACAGGAAGGTGTCCCGGCGCATGAAGCAGTCTCCAGGAGTTTGAGCTATCTCAGTCTGGGTGCAGGAAGGACCCCGGACATAGGAGTAGTCTCAGTGCGAATCCGTGTGAAGAGCGGCTGATTAGGAGTGGATCTCTCTCAAGTCTGGACGCTGAAGGGGCCTTCAGACACAAGGAGGAGTATCTGTGAAGCTCCATACTGGTAACATATGTGATATGTGTTGTTTTGGGCACAGACTGGTAGAGTCTGGGTCCCGGATAGAGAGGGCCATCTATCTAAGTGTAATTAGTGGCTAGACAAGCCCAGGTTTTCTGTTTATGCTTTGTTTTATCTGTTTGCTGTGGACTTTAATAAAGCTGGTTGCGGCCAGTTTTGCACCAGAACTGCTGTCTGAATGAACTGTTTTCATGCCATTCTGTCTACCCAGACAGCGATCCTAGAGCTATACCCCCTGGAAATGCTACAATTGGCGGAGAATGCTGGGGCAGCGCAGTGGCTGATACAGTTAGTGCTGGAGTGTGCATGCAGCACAGAGGCTTAGAGACAGCAATAAAGGTGAAGTCTGTTGAAATAGCAGCAGAAAAAAAAAAAAAAAGTGTGTCAGCAGAAACGTCTGTTTGGAGCAGTCTCGGAGAGACAGTGGCCCTGATAGGGTCTGCAGAGAGAAAATGTATGCACAGCAAAGCTGAACTTGTTGTGAAAATGACTGTGGAATGTGCAGCAGCAAAAGAAAAGTCTGTGGAGCAGTCTTAAAGAGACAGGAGCCCTAATAGACTTTGCAAAGAAAAAAAAAAAAGTGTCTGCACAGCAGAGCTGAATTTTTCTATGGAAAAGACTGTAGAGTGTGTATGTCTTGAGTGAAGACTGCCGTTGTTAAGACAGAGAAGTCTGACAGCATGGATGACAGCATGGAGGCGCTGTTTGAACAAATGGCGCAAGTTATTGTGCAACATAAGACTGCCGTGGTTGAGACAGATAAGTCTGGCAGTATGGAGGGGCTCATTGAGTACCTGGTCCAGGCCCAGCGGACCATGGAGCAGCAGCGCCTGCAGCACCAGCAGTGCATGCAGCAGGCCCAGTGGAGCATGGAGCAGCAGCGCCTGCAGCACCAGCAGCTCATGCAGCAGTACCAGCAGCAGGAGAATAACCGGGTGTTTGAGCAGATTGCAGCTCTCAGCACCTCATCCCAGAGTAATGTTGTGAAGGCACCGGCGTTGTCCGCTATAAAGAAGGCGGTAAGACGGTCCCTAAAAAAGATGACACCTCGTGATGATGTGGAGGTATATCTCACTAGATTTGAGGAACTGGCAGAGAAGGAGAATCTGCCCCTATCTGAGTGGGCCATGATGGTCGCACCCTATCTGATTGGAGTGCCCCAGGTGGCCTATGCTGACCTGAGCGAGCAGGACAGCCAATACTATGCCAAGCTGAAAGCGGAGATTCGTACCCGGCTGAGTGTTACGGTGACAGCCCGGGCCAGGGGAGTTCGTGACTGGAAATACAGTTGGGAGTCTGCAGTCAGCAAACCTGATTATGGAGTTGAAAAGGTGATGGTGAACCGCTACACCCGAGCACGTCCTCCTGAGGTACAGCCGTCTGAGAGGTCGTCACTTCAGAGTTCCCGGACGCTGAACTCTCGCGGTAAGAGCGTTCCAGCTATAGGGGACATATGGGAGGGTGATTGTGGTGGACAGTGTTGGAGATGTCGTGAAATTGCAGCCGGCTGTTCACTAGAGGGGGAGCCTATGTGCCGTGATGTTGGCAGGTCCCTCTCTCCCTGCGCAGAACCTGTGTGTGTGTCCACCTCAGCCGAAGAGACTGGACCACAGGTGTCCCCGGTGGTTGTAAATGACTGCCCAGCACAGGCCCTCTTAGACTCAGAGAGTCCAGTGACTTCCGTATGTGACAGCCTGATTGATAGGGACTTCATCCCTGATAAGCACCTGAGTGTGGTGTGCGTCCATGGAGACACCAAAGTCTACCCAGAGACTGCCGTGGACTTGGTCCCCAAACTCGGGGAGGTTTCATATGAAGTGGGGGTAGTGAAGAACCTGGTGCAACCCCGTCATATTGGGTAATGACTTTCCCCGGTCTAAGGATCTCTGGGGGAGAAATGTTTCTGATGGACAGTGTGATGAAGCTCCTATTGAGGGTGCGCAGTCCCGAGGGGCGGAACACAATGCTAGTGGGCCGTTAAATTTATGTGATAATGATGATGATCATGATAATGATGATGACCATGATAATGATGATGATGATCATGATAA
This sequence comes from Oophaga sylvatica, assembly GCA_033576555.1. Classification (NCBI taxonomy): domain Eukaryota; kingdom Metazoa; phylum Chordata; class Amphibia; order Anura; family Dendrobatidae; genus Oophaga; species Oophaga sylvatica. Next base: position 380,998,969 of record JARQOD010000005.1, read on the forward strand.
TGATGATGACCATGATAATGATGATGATGATCATGATAGTGATGATGATACTGATCATAGTCATGATAATGATATTGATAATAATGATGACTGTGATAGTGATGAAATTCCTTTGCAGGTGATGTTGGGAGACGAGGATGGTGGTTCTTGGGAACCGAGTGTCCCTGACTTGCCTGTGTCCTGTGACAATTTTGAAAGTGAGCAGGATGAGAATGAGAATGAATTATATAACCCTGAAAGTAAGCAGGATGTGAATGAAAATGAATTGTATAACCCTGACAGTGACCAGGATATGAATGAAAATGAAGGGTATAGCCCTGACAGTGAGCCAGATGTGACTGAAGAAGTAGAGTGTGGGACGGACGGTGGGGCTTCTGGGCATGTCTTGCCAGAAGAGCCTGAAAGTGGGGAACTGGAGAAAAGTGAAAAACCCCCTATACCTTCTGTGATAGTTGGTGACACATGGTCAGTGCACCAGGGACAGGAGGTACGTGAGTTTCTGAGGAAGAGTCAGCAGAAGTGTTCTGATGTATCGGGTCGTACTTCTCTGGCCAGGCACTATATCGAAAATGAGCCCGGCCCTAAGGTCAAGATGAAACCGTGCAGGATACCCGAGGCCCGCAGAGAGTATAGGCCTGGGAGGGTACAGGGTAGTGCTTATGCTTCAGATGAAGAGAAAACTGATGTTGGCTATGACAGTGGTGAGGATGAAGCTGATGAGGGCCATGACTGGTCCAGAGTTCACTGTCTGTGTTGGATTGTTGACCAGCCCTCCGGTCGGGATGACCAGCCCTCCGGTCTGGAGAAGAGGGAGGGGATATGTGAGACAGTGAGTGAATATGTGATGAATGGGGTGTACATTTCACCTAGGTATAAGGGAAATGTGTGGCTTTGTAAACCTAGTGGTAGAGAAAGGTCACTACACCTCACATTCAGCACACACTTGCAGCACAAGCCTGAAACTACTCAGGTGTTAATTAGGAGACCAGAAGTAGGTGTTTGGAAACACAATCTGAGAGCTAGTTTAGCCTGGACACAGGGAGGTGTCCCGGCACAAGAAACAGTCTCCAAGAGTGTTAGAGCTGTCTTTAGCCTGGACACAGGGAGGCGTCCCGGCACAAGGAAGCAGTCTCCAGGATTGGAAGTACGCTCAGTCTGGACACACAGGAAGGTGTCCCGGCGCATGAAGCAGTCTCCAGGAGTTTGAGCTATCTCAGTCTGGGTGCAGGAAGGACCCCGGACATAGGAGTAGTCTCAGTGCGAATCCGTGTGAAGAGCGGCTGATTAGGAGTGGATCTCTCTCAAGTCTGGACGCTGAAGGGCCTTCAGACACAAGGAGGAGTATCTGTGAAGCTCCATACTGGTAACATATGTGATATGTGTTGTTTTGGGCACAGACTGGTAGAGTCTGGGTCCCGGATAGAGAGGGCCATCTATCTAAGTGTAATTAGTGGCTAGACAAGCCCAGGTTTTCTGTTTATGCTTTGTTTTATCTGTTTGCTGTGGACTTTAATAAAGCTGGTTGCGGCCAGTTTTGCACCAGAACTGCTGTCTGAATGAACTGTTTTCATGCCATTCTGTCTACCCAGACAGCGATCCTAGAGCTATACCCCCTGGAAATGCTACAATATATATATATATATAAAATATATAGTGTGTCACAAATTCAATGACATGTATATATATATATATATATATATGAGGTGTAAAATTGTTGAAAAAAAAGCTCCCCGCCCTATTTTCTCAACTGGATAGACAAAGCCAGCGAGTGGTGGCAGATAATAATAGCCCAGAGAGGGACCATTATTTTTGCCCCCCCCGGCTACTAACATCTGCCCCCAGACACCCCAGAAAAGGCAAATCTATAATTAGATTTGCCCTTTCTAGCACTTTGCCCGTCTATTCCCATTGCCCTGTAGCGGTGGCGAATGGGTTAATAAGGGGTTAAAGCCACCTTGCTATTAAAAGGTGACTTTAAGCCAGGATAATAATTGAGAGCTGTCAATTAGACAACTATCAATTATTAATCCAATTGTATGAAATAAAAATAAAACACACACACTTTAATTAAAAATCATTTTAATGAAATAAACACACAGTTTTTGACCATATTTTATTTTACTGCCATTCCTTGGGAAGCCCTTGTTCACCTGTAATAAAAATAAAATAATAAAGCAACATTATTCTTAAAAATCCGATGTTCAGTCAGGTCCCCCGATGTAATCCTTCTGAAAGGGTTAATGTATACTGCAGGGACCGCAGCTAATGCTGACAGCCTCGCAGTAAACCCCCGACTGAATCATCTCCTCTCCTGGCTGACAGAACAGGAAGTGGTTAGCATAATTGATTGCTTCCCACTTTCACTTCAGGTCAGCCAGGGACACCGCACTGCATCAGTGACGTCAGAGGGAATCCCGGCTGACCTGAAGTGAACTGATTAACAAAAATAGGGGATCCCCTCAAAAAAAAATATGGCGTGGGGTCCCCCCTATTTTTCTTAACCAGCCTGATGAAGCAGACTACTGAGGCCTGGTTTTTCAGGCTGTTAAGGAGCCAATATCCATGGACCTTGCAAGCCTGATAATACCAGGCCACAGCAGTCTGCTTATCTTGGCTGGTTAACAAAAATAGGAGATCCCCTCGAAAAAAAATGGCGTGGGGTCCCCCCTATTTTTGTTAACCAGCCAGATGAAGCAGACTGCTGAGGCATGGTTTTTCAGGCTGGTAAGGATCCAAGATCCATGAACCTGTTATAATTAAAACGCCTGTGACCACCAGGTGGAGTGCTCAGGCAGAAGGTAAATGAATACATATCAAAAACTGACCAGCACATCCAAACATAGATCCAATGTGAACATTTGCTAAAACCTAGAGTCACCAACTCATACACATTCAAGAATAAAAGGTAGCACACTGTAGCGCTATAACTTGCGGACACAAAAATATGAAAAAATAGCACAGGCGTTTTAATTATAACAGGTTCATTACTCCTCCACAGAGATGTAGATTTTAGTCTGGAGAGAGGATTCATATGTTCCCATGCAGACAGACTTTTCTAAGTGAGGATTGGCATAGTTAGGACCTGGTATACGAGAAGAGCCTTAACATGGCTATCAGGTACACATAAATTGGCCTTTTTATGCGCTAAGACTTCTCAGTTTTTCATATTTCTAAGGCAGTGATATAATTTATTTTTCATATTTTTTCATATTTTTCATATTTTTGTGTCCACAAGTTATAGCGCTACAGTGTGCTACCTTTTATTCTGGAATGGTATCCCGAAGGGACAATTCTTACGAGTAAGAAGAAACTGTACTGAATATGAAGATTTTGATAAGGAGTCGCGTTTATTGACGAAACGTTTCCTGGAACGTGGCTACCCACGAAATGTTGTTTCTAAGGCCTTTGAACACTCCAGAAATTGTGTGCGGGAAGACACTTTGAAACCACGGGTGAGGACCAATACCTGTACACTTAATTTAATCACCAAGTACAATAATCAGTGGGGTGATATTTACAAAATCCTGAATGACAACTGGGGTATTTTGCTTAGTGAACCCAAGTTGAGGCACTGTGTTTCAGAGAAACCTAAGCTAATAGCGAGGAGAGCCATGAATCTTAAGGACTCCCTGACGCATAGTCACTTTAGACGCCCAACTTCTAAAATCAGAAGTGGCCATCAAATTAAAGGGTCTTTTCCATGTGGGAATTGTTCTGTGTGCCCTTTGATGTTGTCTGGGGAGAGTCTCAATGTACCTTGCTCATTCACTTATATACGATCTAGAGCTTACTTCAATTGTCAGTCTCGCAAATTGGTCTATGCACTTATTTGTGGATGTAGCAAGGTATATGTGGGACAAACCACTCAGGAATTATGGAGAAGGGTTCAACAGCACTTGTCCAATATTACTACAGCGAGAACTGACAGGAACAAGGGCCAACAGATCACATCAGTGGCGGCCCACTTCCTGGATGTTCATAATAGTAGCCCTAAGGGCCTTCGGGTCATGGGTTTGGAAGGAGTACAAACTGACATCAGGAGAGGTCAGGTCACAGAGGAGCTCTTGAGATGGGAATCCAGGTGGATTTACAATCTCAAGAGCCTGGCGCCCATAGGCTTAAATGAGGAACTGCTGTACACAGGTTTTTACAAAGCGATTTAAAATCATAAAAATAATTTTTTGACTTGTGAACCTGTGTGCAGAAGCTCAACTGGTGCCTCCGAATCCAATGACCCTTTATATATATGTATTTATGCATATTTTCATTTTTGTTCTATTTTTTCAATTTTTTCTTGTTTGGATCCTCATAATCTAGGTCAAGACATTGGGATATAATGAATGACCTTGGGATTTGGCACCTAATTCCATCAACTCGTCCACAGATGACCACAAAAGAACCAGGTAGTGGTTTGCAAGAATTTTCTCCATATGATGAATTTTTCTCCATATGATGACATTGAAGCTTACCACCATCAAGCTATTTCTAAAAAACTTCTTTTAGGACTATCTGAAACAGATTATCCTTCATAGACCCAAAAGAGTTTAAACCTAGTTTTCTGATTTTCCTTTTTTGAGCCATGTGCATACTGGTTATAAATATCACTTAGTCATCAGTCCAATGACTGTTCCACTTTGGGGAAGTGGACCTAAGGTATACCATATCTAAACCTATGTTTCTGATTGTCCTCTCTTGAGCCATGTGCATACTGGTTATAAATATCACTTGGTCATCAGTCCAATGACTGTTCCCATTTTAGGGAAGTGGACCTAAGGAATATTATAACATATTCTTCAATTTGTGACACGAACATCACATTATATAAAAAATCATGGTGATCCATGAAGGTCCATGCTGATGTTTGTTTCTTATATACTAAAGTGGTAAAAGTCCATCATAGTGACAGATGTCACATTTCGGGTACACCTGTATTTGTACTGTGATATTATCCTATGTTGGTTATTGTTTGTGGACACATCAATAAATTAAGGACCTAGATGCCACATGTAGAAGAACTAGACTACTTACTGAAATAACTAATCATGACCTACCGTCATTGAGGTATCTCTAAATGAAACCTTATATAATATATACATATAAGTAAGTCTGAGGTGGTGTATAACGTATAGGGTATATGCACGGTAGGCAAGTATTGAGTTGGTTACCTGAGAATATTAGGCTCAATATAAGTTGGTTGCCATTGTATTTTTAACTGTACGGCATTAGTCCTTATCATGTGGCGTTCTTCTTAACACATATATCGCTTAGTATATTGAATCATTGGGTTTACTATACGCGTGCGTATTCATGAGACTCTGCACACCAATGGTGGTACTCGGGCTGATTGGCGCGTGCGTAGTCCAGGTGAACGAGGTTTCTTTTGTTGTGGCATATGTGCCTATGTTAACTATTTGTAAAAATTGTAAAAATATAAAGATCTAAATATCTGACTGGCGCATGCGCAGTTTATATGAACGAGACTCCTTGTATAGTAACACACGTGCTTATGTAACCGATATGTAAAAATGCAAAGATCTAAACATCTGATATATGAACAGGTGACTATAAATTATGGTATGCTGAGATGTATATTTCTGAAGTTGCGCACAACTCGCAGTGCACATGCGTGATGAATAAATAGTAATATAATCCCTTAAGGAAATTAAGATTAATATGATTCGGCGTTATCTTTATAATATATACTTTTAGAACATCATGACAACTGTAAAGAAATATTATTTTCAATCTTTTAGCACTATGATTAGTGTCTATGTCCCCGCAATACAGGGATTCATTATGCACCTGCACCTGAGATTTTGCACACCATTATAGACACGCTGATGGACGCATGCGCAGTTCAGTTCAGCGGCGCTCTATCCATACTCCTGGCGACTCTATTTCTATTCTCCGCGATACCGGAAATGTCCAAATTTGGATGTGTACTGATTCTTCCCAGCTGGTAAGAATAGCGTTATTTATTTTGTGTGTATATATACAACACATCCTCACATTTGAGCAACTCACTGACCCTGAGGAAGACACCAGTAGGTGTCGATACGCGTGGGTCCTTGTGGTCTCATCCCATATGGTCCGTGGTGTGCGGTTGACTTTGTATATTTGGTAAGGGTCAGGATCGCCCTGTGGACAATGAGCATTGTGTGAGGTTTTCCCAACAACTCTGGAGATTTACATTTTTCTACCGATAGTGGGGGAAACGTGATTTACTTACTTGTTTGTGCACTTGTACATTTATAATCAGTATGCACACACTAATGGCTTATCTACTATGATATTACCAAATATATGTTCCTGTAAGTTATTTTGGGAGATATATTGTTATATATGTATCGTTGTGCACACTTTTGTGTCCGGACATATGGGATTGTTATTGTTAAGTATTATACTATGATCTAGTTGTGGTCTATTATGGACCAATGTTTTAACTGTTTTTAGAAATGTGAATAGCTTTGTGTGATGCTGTGTTTTGTGTAATAAAATTCATTTTATATATGAGATAGACTCTTGGTGATCCCTATTGTCAGTCGCACACACTTTTTCTTGTTTTTGGATTATATGGTTTAGTGTGCAGCAGGTGATCCCAATTTAATTGTTATTGTGACGGTGCCCATTTTACTCTCTAAGTACTCAATTAATGGCTTGTGTAATGTCGTTACGGCAGACAGGTAGAAATAGTGGCGGGTGGGGACTGAGTACCTTGTTACGATCACCACCATCAGGTTGTGGAAAGCTTCCGTCTTCCACGAGCCTAAAATGCAACCTTTCCATCGCAAACAGAAAAGAAATGTGTGAATTTAGTACTGTGGCGTTGGTTGCGTATTTACGCTTGCGTTCCAGGGACTGGGGTATGGACAACTGAACGCTGCATTGGGACAAGGATGTGGACGTGATTGTTAATGGTGCTAGTTGAGTTTATGTGCAACTACAGATGCAGGGCAAGAGTGTTATGTTACGGTAGCTGAGGAGTGCAGGTAAAAAAAGAAATACACCAGAGCAGTTGGAATCTATGAGATTGCAGTACCCTGACTAACCACCGCAACTAGAGGCAGCCGTGGAGCGTTCCTACGTTGGTCCTAGACGCCTCGTCACAGCCTGAGAAACTAACTACACCTAAAGATAGAAATAGGAAAGCTATCTGCCCCGGAGCAGAACCCCAAAGATAATAGAAAGCCCCCAAACAAGTAATGGCGGTTAGACAAGAGGAAATACTGACACAGAAAGAAAATAGTATGAGCAAACGCTGGGGCCCAAACTATCTAAATAGAAAAGGATAGGAAGGGTACTTACTGCAATCTCAGAAAACCCTGAAAAAACACCAACTCTACTAATTTCAAAATCACCTGAGATCACACGACCTCTACCACCTAAATTAGTTCTCTGGTGTAACAAAAACAAAACAGCAGCCACTGAAAAAAAACTGGAAAAAGCAAAAGTACAAAACACAGTGGCTGGACTAAACTGAGAGGGCAAAAGCCCCCGGAGGGGACCCTGAAGGCCCCCACAGAAGTGCAGGACAAAATGCAAAAATATAGCAAAAACACAAAATAAGAAATTGTCTTATCTGATAGCAGGAGATGCAGACACGACACAGCAGGCTACAAGGGAAACTGGAAAGAAGGATTCAGACCAGAACAATTGATCACCGGCAACCCTGATGGGAAAATGACTCCCTTACATAAGACCAATCAGTAACACCTGATTCCCAGTCCTCACAATCCTCACCAGCACCGCTTGCAACCACCAGAGGGAGCCTCTGCTCAGAACTCATCTCAAACCCATTCACAACAGTACCCCCCCTTGAGGAGGGGTCACCGAACCCTCATTTGAGCAACCAGGTCGGTCAGGATGAGTTCTATGATACGCACGGATAAGTCTCCTAGCATGGATGTCCGAAGCAAACACCCAAGAATTGTCTTCCTGACCATAACCTCTCCATTTAACCAAATACTGGAGTCTTCGTCTAGAAAAACGAGAATCCAATATTTTCTCAACCACATACTCCAGATTGCCCTCAACCAAAACAGGGTCAGGAGGCACAGCAGCAGGAACCACTGGCTCAACAAACCTCTTCAACAAGGACTTGTGGAACACGTTATGGATCTTAAATGTCCCTGGAAGAAGCAAACGAAAAGAAACAGGATTAATAATCTCCATGATCTTATAAGGTCCAGTGAACCTAGGCTTAAATTTAGGAGATGCTACTCTCATAGGAATATTCTTTGAGGACAACCAGACCAAGTCCCCCACTCCAAACCGAGGACCATCAGTCCTATGCCGGTTAGCAAACCGCTGGGCCTTCTCCTGAGAGAGGGACAACCTCTCCACTACCTGGTCCCAAATCTGCTGCATACGCTCAACAACAGAGTCAACACCTGGACAGACAGAAGCCTCCGTCTGTCCTGAAGAAAATCGAGGGTGAAACCCAGAATTACAGAAAAACGGAGACATCAAAGTGGCAGAGCTAGCCCTATTATTAAGAGCAAACTCAGCCAAAGGCAAAAAAGAGACCCAGTCATCCTGATCAGCAGACACAAAGCATCTTAGATAAGTCTCCAATGTCTGGTTTGTTCTCTCAGTTTGACCATTGGTCTGAGGATGAAATGCCGAGGAGAAAGACAATTGAACACCCAGTTTAGAACAAAAAGTCCTCCAAAATCTGGAAACAAACTGGACTCCTCTGTCAGACACAATGTTCTCAGGAATGCCGTGTAAACGAACCACGTGCTGAAGGAACAACGGCACCAATTCAGAGGAGGAAGGCAACTTAGGTAATGGCACAAGATGTATCATTTTGGAAAACCTATCACAAATTACCCAGATGGTGGTCATTCTCTGAGAAACAGGAAGATCGGAAATGAAATCCATAGAGATATGGGTCCATGGTCTCTTGGGCACAGGCAATGGCATCAACAAACCACTAGAGCGAGAGCAAGGCTTGGAGCGAGAGCAAGTCCCGCAGGACTGCACAAATTCCCTGACATCGCGAGACAAGGTAGGCCACCAAAAGGACCGACTAACCAAGTCTCTGGTACCAAAAATTCCGGGATGCCCAGCCAATGCGGAACAATGAATCTCAGACATCACACTCTTTTTCCATTGGTCCGGGACAAACAATTTTCCAACAGGGCAGCGCTCGGGCCTATCCTCCTGACACCCCTCCAGAGCAAGTCTCAAATTGGGCGAGATGGCGGAAAGAACTACACCCTCCTTCAAAATAACAGAGGGATCAGATAGCTCAGGAGAGTCCGCAAGGAAACTCCTCGAGAGGGCATCCGCCTTAACATTCTTAGTGCCAGGAAGAAAGGAAACCACAAAATTAAAACGTGTGAAAAACAAGGCCCACCTGGCCTGTCTAGGATTGAGTCGCTTGGCAGATTCCAGACAGACCAGATTCTTATGGTCCGTAAGGACCACCACCTGATATTTGGCTCCCTCCAGCCAATGTCTCAACTCTTCAAAAGCCCACTTTATGGCCAATAACTCCCGATTACCCACGTCATAATTACGTTCAGTAGGAGAAAATTTTCGAGAGAAAAAGGCACAAGGGTTACTTTTAGAGGTCTCTGGATCTTTTTGGGACAAAACGGCACCTGCCCCAATTTCAGAGGCATCAACCTCCACCTGAAATGGCAGAGAAACATCAGGCTGCCGTAGAACAGGAGCAGAAGTGAATCTCTGCTTAAGTTCCTGAAACGCAGAGACCACATCAGAACCCTTTCTGGTCAAATCAGTTAATGGTTTAACAATAACCGAGAAATTACCAATAAATTTACGATAAAAATTGGCAAAACCCAAAAATCTCTGAAGAGCCTTTAATGAAGTAGGTTGGACCCAATCACAGATGGCCTGAACCTTGACCGGGTCCATTTCAATAACAGATGGGGACAAAATGAATCCCAGAAATGAGATCTTCTGTACGCCAAAAAGACACTTTGATCCCTTCACATACAGAGCATTCTCTCTCAAAATCTGGAATACAGTTCGAACATGTTTCACATGAGAGTCCCAGTCATTAGAAAAAATCAAGATATCATCCAAATAAACAATCAGAAACTTGTCCACAAAATCCCTGAAAATGTCATTCATGAAGGACTGGAAGACGGAAGGAGCATTAGTGAGCCCAAAGGGCATCACAAGGTACTCAAAATGCCCTTCAGGGGTGTTAAATGCCGTCTTCCATTCATCCCCGTGCTTAATGCGAATAAGGTTATACGCCCCCCTGAGGTCAAGCTTGGTAAACCAAGTAGCGTTTTTCACCCTGGAAAACAGGTCAGAAATCAAGGGTAACGGGTATTGATATTTCACAGTAATATTGTTCAAGAGACGATAATCAATACACGGCCTTAATGAACCATCTTTTTTGGCCACAAAGAAAAAACCGGCACCTAAGGGTGAAGAGGATGGTCTGATATGACCCTTCTCCAATGATTCCTTGATATAAGACCGCATAGCGTCATGTTCAGGTACAGACAAGTTAAAAAGGCGACCTTTAGGGAATTTACTACCTGGCACTAATTCAATAGCGCAGTCATAGCTCCTATGGGGAGGTAAGGATGCAGATTTACTTTCGCTAAACACATCAGAAAAATCAAACAAAAAGTCAGGAACATCCTCAGCCTGGGGGGAGGCAGAAAAAACAGGAGTGTTGGTATTAACACATTGGCATCCCCAACTGGTTACAGACACAGATTTCCAATCCAAAACAGGATTATGAGACTGTAACCAAGGGAAACCCAGCACTATAATGTCATGCAGATTATATAGAACCAAAAATTTGCAGCACTCCTGGTGATCAGGTTCAACCCTCATTATCACCTGAGTAGAAAACTGGGCTTTATTCTCAGCTAAAGGGGTAGAATCGATCCCCAGTAAAGGAATAGACTTCTGTAGGGGTATCAAGGGAAACCCACAACGTTTAGCAAAATCATAATCCATCAGATTAATAGCTGTTCCAGAATCAACGAAAGCCTGAGCAGAAAATGAGGACAGAGAGCATATCAGAGTGACAGTTAACAAAAACTTAGTCTGAACACTACCCAAGACAACCGAGCGTGCAAAACGTCTTCCCCGCTTAGGGCAGACTGAAATAGCATGAGAGGCATCACCACAGTAGAAACATAACCCATTGCGCTTTCGAAACTCATGACGTTGTGCCCCAGACACCACTCCATCACACTGCATGGGCTCAGCAGCTGGCTCACAAGGCAACACCACTCCACGCATACTTCTCCGCTCACGCAAACGTCTGTCAATTTGAATCGCTAATGACATAGAATCATTGAGACCAGAGGGGACAGGGAATCCCACCATAACATCCTTTACATTATCCGACAGACCCTTCCGGAAAAGGGCTGCCAAAGCGTCGTCATTCCACTTGGTCAGGACTGCCCACCTACGGAATCTCTGACAGTATAACTCAGCGTCATCAAGCCCCTGATTTAATGCCAACAAGGCTTTTTCAGCTTGATCAGTGACATTAGGCTCATCGTACAATAACCCCAAAGCCTGAAAAAATGCATCAACATCACTCAAAACAGGATCCCCAGGTATCAGGGAAAAAGCCCAATCCTGAGGATCGCCGCACAGGAGAGAGATGATAATTTGAACCTGCTGCGCTGCGTTTCCTGAGGACTTAGATTTTAAGGCAAAAAAACAATTTACAATTATTTTTGAAATTCTGAAACTTAGCGCGATCCCCTAAAAACAAATCTGGCATGGGGATCCTAGGTTCCACAACAGGCAACCTAGCAAGATATGCAGCAATACTCTGAACCTCAGTGGCAAGCTGATCCACACGGCCAGACAACTGTGCAAACTCCATTGGGAGAAAAGATCCTCCCCAGCACCCAGAGATACAGAGGGAAAAAAAAAAAAATGCAACAAACAGAAAAATATCTCTGACAACTTTTCTTCCTTCAAAATATTTTTTCCCTTCTGTGAGTACCATACAATTTTTATGGCCGGTGATACTGTTCTGTTACGGTAGCTGAGGAGTGCAGGTAAAAAAAGAAATACACCAGAGCAGTTGGAATCTATGAGATTGCAGTACCCTGAATAACCACCGCAACTAGAGGCAGCCGTGGAGCGTTCCTACGTTGGTCCTAGACGCCTCGTCACAGCCTGAGAAACTAACTACACCTAAAGATAGAAATAGGAAAGCTATCTGCCCCGGAGCAGAACCCCAAAGATAATAGAAAGCCCCCAAACAAGTAATGGCGGTTAGACAAGAGGAAATACTGACACAGAAAGAAAATAGTATGAGCAAACGCTGGGGCCCAAACTATCTAAATAGAAAAGGATAGGAAGGGTACTTACTGCAATCTCAGAAAACCCTGAAAAAACACCAACTCTACTAATTTCAAAATCACCTGAGATCACACGACCTCTACCACCTAAATTAGTTCTCTGGTGTAACAAAAACAAAACAGCAGCCACTGAAAAAAAACTGGAAAAAGCAAAAGTACAAAACACAGTGGCTGGACTAAACTGAGAGGGCAAAAGCCCCCGGAGGGGACCCTGAAGGCCCCCACAGAAGTGCAGGACAAAATGCAAAAATATAGCAAAAACACAAAATAAGAAATTGTCTTATCTGATAGCAGGAGATGCAGACACGACACAGCAGGCTACAAGGGAAACTGGAAAGAAGGATTCAGACCAGAACAATTGATCACCGGCAACCCTGATGGGAAAATGACTCCCTTACATAAGACCAATCAGTAACACCTGATTCCCAGTCCTCACAATCCTCACCAGCACCGCTTGCAACCACCAGAGGGAGCCTCTGCTCAGAACTCATCTCAAACCCATTCACAACACAAGAGGCATCTTTGCATGCACCATCGACAGGGGATTGGCTTGCACGCACAACAATGGAAGACGCAGTGGTATCACCTGTAGACACTGTTCATGGAGCCTGGTGTTCAACCAACAAAGTTGGGTGCTTTGCTGCCATGTGCCTGATCATGCTGGTGGTGATAAGGCTGGTAGTTTTGCTACCCCTGCCGATGCAAGCAGGGCCGGTGGTGCAAACAGCCTTATGGGGTTATCGGCAGGGTCTTTAAAAAACAACAAGACTGTTAGGGGACATTCATTGTCTTCCTCTCCCTCACCACCTCCTGAGTTCGACACCTGTCTTTCAGTGTTCCCCACAAGGCTCTGTTCTAGGACCCCTACTCTTCTCCATCTACACCTTCGGCCTGGGACAGCTGATGTAATGGCACGCTTTGCAATATCATCACTGCGCGGATGACACGCAGATCTACCTATCTGTACCTGACATCACCTCCTTACTGACCAAAATCACATGTCTTCCCGCTATATCATCTTTCTTTCCTGCTCGCTTTCAAAAAGTGGACATGGACAAATCAGAATACATCATCTTTCAAGCATCTCACTCTGAGTAGACATGAGAGCTGTGTATGCATCATTCGGTACCACTTTAGTAAGAGGGTAACTTAGCCCTAGAGAAAATGATTTTCCAGACATTCACGTCCTTTTTTGCACATTTTTGGCAGCTGTAATCTTCATCTTCTTGGTGTGGATGTGGTAAATTTCAAAGTCGTCATTAATACCATCATCGTTCATATCGTGTAAAGAGGAAATCTGTTGTTTGCAAGGGTCCTGGTTATGTACGTTTAGTGGCATTCCTTTAACAGTGTTCGTTACACTATGAAAAATAATTTTCGACTGGGACATTTGGATCTTATTGTTAATATGTATGGGTGAAGATGAAGAAGCTTGTGCCACGGGTGTGTTTATAGTTACAGACGGTGCACTCCTCTTTAAACTTAGTTTTTCACGAGCATCCATCAGTTTGGTTGGTTTTCCTCCTACACTGATCTGTTTTCTCTAACTCAGCATCTCACGAACATGTTGCACTTTGCCCTTTATACAGACACGTGCGTGTTTGGTAACATATTTTGGACGGGTATTTCTTAGGCCGAGTCTCACACGCACATCTGTTACACCAATCTTCTGACGGACATGAAACCGATTCTGGTAATTGATGGTGGCTAAACGATGAACCATTGTAGGCTGTATACTGGATCTCATACCTCCCATAGCCACTGCTGTTATTAATCATGTACTTTCCCATTCCTGTCATCACCATGCCCTTTTTCCTAATCACTTCACCAACGATTCGTCCGCCATATTTTTACTAAAAACCTGCACCTTTCCAGCAACAACTGTGTAGGAATCCACGTTAAAGTTTTGTAAGATGTTTATGATGCCCCTAAAAAAAAAATTTACACACTATGTTGATATCTACCCCCAGGGGGAAATGTTTGCCAGCCAGTGTATGGGCATTCCAAGTCTAGGAGACCCGCTCCTTTAAATTGGGCCTATTTTTTAATCAGGTCTTCCTCAACGTCTCATCATCTGCCGCCACTAGGTCAACAGGGTTAACTTGTTCCGAGCTGCTACAGCCAGTTTCAAAATCATAACAAGGGTGGGTGTTTTTGCCAGGCGTTAAATACTTGTTAAGGAAAAGGTTGAGGTGTACCTCACAGGGCTAAATGTTTGCCAGCCACTTAGTGTATGGCCATTCCATGTCTAGGAGACCCTCTTCTTTAAATTGGGCATAGTTTTTAATCAGGCCTTCCTCCATGGCTCATCATCCACCGCCACTAGATCACCAGGGTTAACGTGTTCCACGCTGCTACAGTCATTGTCAAAATCCTAACAAGGTTGGGTGTTTTCGCTGGGCATTAAATACCTGTTATGGAAAAGGTTGAGGTGTACCCCACAGGGGAAAATGTTTGCCAGCCAACACACAGTGTATGGGCATTACAAGTCTAGGAGACCCTCTCCTTTAAATTGGGCATAGTTTTTAATCAGGCCTTCCTCCATGGCTCATCATCCACCACCACTAGATCACTAGCGTTAATGTGTTCCATGCTGCTACAGCCATTGTCAAAATCCTAACGAGGGTTGGTGTTTTTGCTGGACAATAAATACTTGTTATGGAAAAGGTTGAGGTGTACCCTACAGGGCTAAATGTTTGCCAGCCCATACACTTAGTGTATGGCCATTCCATGTCTAGGAGAACCTCTCCATTAAATTGGGCATAGTTTTTAATCAGGCCTTCCTCAACGGCTCATCATCCACCGTCACTAGATCACCAGGGTTAACGTGTTACGTGCTGCTACAGCCATTGTCAAAATCCTAACAAGGGTGGGTGTTTTTGCTGGGTGTTAAATACTTGTTATGGAAAAGGTTGAGGTGTACCCCACAGGGGAAAATGTTGGCCAGCCCATACACTTAGTCTATGGGCATTCCAAGTCTAGGAGACCCACTCCTTTTTAATGGGACATTTTTTGGTAAGAGGCCCTCCTCCATGTTTCTTCCAAGGGGGGATTGGGGTTATTGGGGTGCATATGACTTGGTAGCAGGGCAGGCCTTGCAGTCAATGCATAAGAAAAGGGAATGGGAGTACAAAATGAATAATGTGAGGTGGATTTTCCAGGGCCCATCCAGTACCTGGGTTCAAAGGCTTATTGGGGTGCATATGACTTGGTAGCAGGGCAGCCCTTGCAGTCAATGCATAAGAAAACAGAATGGGAGAACAAAATTAATAATGTGAACTTGATTTTCCTGGATCATCCAGTACCTGAGTTTAAAGGCTTATTGGGGTGCATATGACTTGGTAGCAGGGCAGGCCTTGCAGTCAATGCATAAGAAAACAGAATGGGAGGACAAAATGCAAAAATATAGCAAAAACACAAAATAAGAAATTGTCTTATCTGATAGCAGGAGATGCAGACACGACACAGCAGGCTACAAGGGAAACTGGAAAGAAGGATTCAGACCAGAACAATTGATCACCGGCAACCCTGATGGGAAAATGACTCCCTTACATAAGACCAATCAGTAACACCTGATTCCCAGTCCTCACAATCCTCACCAGCACCGCTTGCAACCACCAGAGGGAGCCTCTGCTCAGAACTCATCTCAAACCCATTCACAACACAAGAGGCATCTTTGCATGCACCATCGACAGGGGATTGGCTTGCACGCACAACAATGGAAGACGCAGTGGTATCACCTGTAGACACTGTTCATGGAGCCTGGTGTTCAACCAACAAAGTTGGGTGCTTTGCTGCCATGTGCCTGATCATGCTGGTGGTGATAAGGCTGGTAGTTTTGCTACCCCTGCCGATGCAAGCAGGGCCGGTGGTGCAAACAGCCTTATGGGGTTATCGGCAGGGTCTTTAAAAAACAACAAGACTGTTAGGGGACATTCATTGTCTTCCTCTCCCTCACCACCTCCTGAGTTCGACACCTGTCTTTCAGTGTTCCCCAAGGCTCTGTTCTAGGACCCCTACTCTTCTCCATCTACACCTTCGGCCTGGGACAGCTGATGTAATGGCACGCTTTGCAATATCATCACTGCGCGGATGACACGCAGATCTACCTATCTGTACCTGACATCACCTCCTTACTGACCAAAATCACATGTCTTCCCGCTATATCATCTTTCTTTCCTGCTCGCTTTCAAAAAGTGGACATGGACAAATCAGAATACATCATCTTTCAAGCATCTCACTCTGAGTAGACATGAGAGCTGTGTATGCATCATTCGGTACCACTTTAGTAAGAGGGTAACTTAGCCCTAGAGAAAATGATTTTCCAGACATTCACGTCCTTTTTTGCACATTTTTGGCAGCTGTAATCTTCATCTTCTTGGTGTGGATGTGGTAAATTTCAAAGTCGTCATTAATACCATCATCGTTCATATCGTGTAAAGAGGAAATCTGTTGTTTGCAAGGGTCCTGGTTATGTACGTTTAGTGGCATTCCTTTAACAGTGTTCGTTACACTATGAAAAATAATTTTCGACTGGGACATTTGGATCTTATTGTTAATATGTATGGGTGAAGATGAAGAAGCTTGTGCCACGGGTGTGTTTATAGTTACAGACGGTGCACTCCTCTTTAAACTTAGTTTTTCACGAGCATCCATCAGTTTGGTTGGTTTTCCTCCTACACTGATCTGTTTTCTCTAACTCAGCATCTCACGAACATGTTGCACTTTGCCCTTTATACAGACACGTGCGTGTTTGGTAACATATTTTGGACGGGTATTTCTTAGGCCGAGTCTCACACGCACATCTGTTACACCAATCTTCTGACGGACATGAAACCGATTCTGGTAATTGATGGTGGCTAAACGATGAACCATTGTAGGCTGTATACTGGATCTCATACCTCCCATAGCCACTGCTGTTATTAATCATGTACTTTCCCATTCCTGTCATCACCATGCCCTTTTTCCTAATCACTTCACCAACGATTCGTCCGCCATATTTTTACTAAAAACCTGCACCTTTCCAGCAACAACTGTGTAGGAATCCACGTTAAAGTTTTGTAAGATGTTTATGATGCCCCTAAAAAAAAAATTTACACACTATGTTGATATCTACCCCCAGGGGGAAATGTTTGCCAGCCAGTGTATGGGCATTCCAAGTCTAGGAGACCCGCTCCTTTAAATTGGGCCTATTTTTTAATCAGGTCTTCCTCAACGTCTCATCATCTGCCGCCACTAGGTCAACAGGGTTAACTTGTTCCGAGCTGCTACAGCCAGTTTCAAAATCATAACAAGGGTGGGTGTTTTTGCCAGGCGTTAAATACTTGTTAAGGAAAAGGTTGAGGTGTACCTCACAGGGCTAAATGTTTGCCAGCCACTTAGTGTATGGCCATTCCATGTCTAGGAGACCCTCTTCTTTAAATTGGGCATAGTTTTTAATCAGGCCTTCCTCCATGGCTCATCATCCACCGCCACTAGATCACCAGGGTTAACGTGTTCCACGCTGCTACAGTCATTGTCAAAATCCTAACAAGGTTGGGTGTTTTCGCTGGGCATTAAATACCTGTTATGGAAAAGGTTGAGGTGTACCCCACAGGGGAAAATGTTTGCCAGCCAACACACAGTGTATGGGCATTACAAGTCTAGGAGACCCTCTCCTTTAAATTGGGCATAGTTTTTAATCAGGCCTTCCTCCATGGCTCATCATCCACCACCACTAGATCACTAGCGTTAATGTGTTCCATGCTGCTACAGCCATTGTCAAAATCCTAACAAGGGTTGGTGTTTTTGCTGGACAATAAATACTTGTTATGGAAAAGGTTGAGGTGTACCCTACAGGGCTAAATGTTTGCCAGCCCATACACTTAGTGTATGGCCATTCCATGTCTAGGAGAACCTCTCCTTTAAATTGGGCATAGTTTTTAATCAGGCCTTCCTCAACGGCTCATCATCCACCGTCACTAGATCACCAGGGTTAACGTGTTACGTGCTGCTACAGCCATTGTCAAAATCCTAACAAGGGTGGGTGTTTTTGCTGGGTGTTAAATACTTGTTATGGAAAAGGTTGAGGTGTACCCCACAGGGGAAAATGTTGGCCAGCCCATACACTTAGTCTATGGGCATTCCAAGTCTAGGAGACCCACTCCTTTTTAATGGGACATTTTTTGGTAAGAGGCCCTCCTCCATGTTTCTTCCAAGGGGGGATTGGGGTTATTGGGGTGCATATGACTTGGTAGCAGGGCAGGCCTTGCAGTCAATGCATAAGAAAAGGGAATGGGAGTACAAAATGAATAATGTGAGGTGGATTTTCCAGGGCCCATCCAGTACCTGGGTTCAAAGGCTTATTGGGGTGCATATGACTTGGTAGCAGGGCAGCCCTTGCAGTCAATGCATAAGAAAACAGAATGGGAGAACAAAATTAATAATGTGAACTTGATTTTCCTGGGATCATCCAGTACCTGAGTTTAAAGGCTTATTGGGGTGCATATGACTTGGTAGCAGGGCAGGCCTTGCAGTCAATGCATAAGAAAACAGAATGGGAGGACAAAATGAATAATGTGAAGTGGATTTTCCTGGGACAATCCAGTACCTGGGTTCAAAGGCTTATTGGGGTGCATATGACTTAGTAGCAGGGCAGGCCTTGCAGTCAATGCATAAGAAAACAGAATGGGAGTACAAAATGAATAATGTGAAGTGGATTTTCCTGGGCCCATCAGCACCTGGGTTCAAAGGCTTATTGGGGTGCATATGACTTGGTAGCAGGACAGGTCTTGCAGTCAATGCAAAAGAAAACAGAATGGAGTGCAAAATGAATAATGTGAAGTGGATTTTCCTGGGCCTATCCAGTATGTGGGTTCAAAGGCTTATTGGGGTGCATATGACTTGGTAGCAGAGCAGGCCTTGCAGTCAATGCATAAGAAAACAGAATGGGAGTATAAAATGAATAATGTGAAGTGGATTTTCCTGGGCCCATCCAGTACCTGGGTTCAAAGGCTTATTGGGGTGCATATGACTTGGTAGCAGGGTAGGTCTTGCATTCAATGCAACATTTTTTATGGAAGCCCTCCTGGACATCTCGTGACAGGGGTATTGGGGTGCGTCGTAATTCTTGGCAGCCCATCCACTCACAGCATAGGCTATAAAAGTTTAGTAGACCCAATGTTTCATAATTTCCCTTTAAGCAGATTAATGGTGCCTGATGCCCCTTTAAAAATAGGCTATTTAACTTTAAGAGTCCCTCCTTCATAAATGAAATAAGATGTGTCTGCTTATGTGTCAAACACCACATGGCCAGCTAGGGTTGTTAAATGTTACAATGAAATTTCCCAGTGAATGCATTTGTTTTGGTTGAAAGCAATATTGAAGTTGAAAAACGCTCCAAAAGCGCTGCGTCGGAACATATCCCAAGTGGTGGAGAAACATTTTGGTCTGGGGTTAATTATTTTGCCTTATATACAAGTCATTAACCTGGAAAGAATGTACCTCTACATACAGTATTTCCCAGCAAAATCTGTTTTGATTTAGTTTTAGTATGTTTTTTGGTGTAGGGGTAAAAATGGCATGAAACTCTGACAACATTGTTTAAAGTTGTGAACTAGGAGTCAGGAATGCTTCCAGGGGCGTTCCCCATGATGTCCCTTTGTCATTTGAGCAGTGTTTCCATCATTTTCAGACATATTTAGACCTTAAAAGGACCCCTGGGGTGATTGCGGCAAAAATGCTCGGGTCTCCCCATAGACTTACATTGGGCTCGTTGTTCTGTCCGAGTACCCGAGTATTCCAATTTGCTCGACCCGAGCAACGAGCACCCGAGCATTTTAGTGTTCGTCCCTCACTAGTCAAGACCCAAGGTCTTCTGTGATTGCCTGCAGAAGTCACATGTCCCTGGCCATATAAAAAACGGACATCTTGTTTTGCTGGCGCCATTGTCTCAGTGTCACAGTCCAGAGAGGTCGCTCCTGTGCTAGTGGTGCTACTGAAAGTGAACTTGTCAGTTAAATAGATAGGATCTAGTCCTGTGTGAAATCGATCTTCCAGAATCGAAGTACATTATGCAAAAATGGAATGGCAATCTCCGGAGGCATCGTTTTCTACTCCAAATCGTTTGTGAGAAAACTGTTTTTTAGTGGCAAATCAGAAGGCCAGATTCATTAGGCCTAATATTGAGGTGCAGTCTGGAGAGCCAATTAGCTACTCCAAATCATTTTTGATAAAATTGTGTTTCAGAGACAAATCATAAGGCCAGATTTCTACATAAAAATTGTTAGACCTAATGCTGGGGTGAAGCCACGAGGCCAAATTAGTTACTCCAAACCGTTTGGGATAAAGCTGTGTTTCAGTAGCAAATCAGAAGGCCAGATTTTCACTTAAAAATCATTAGGCCTAATATTGGGGTACAGCCACAAGGCCCAATTAGCTAACCCAAATCATTTGGGATAAAACTGTGTTTCATTGACAAATCAGAAGGACAGATTTCCACTTAAAAATCTTTAGGCCTACCTTTGGGGTGCAGCATGGAGGGCTAATTAGCTAATTGAACTCATTTGTGATAAAACTGTTTCAGTAACAAATCAGAAGGCCAGATTTCCACTTAAAAATCATAAGGCCTAATATTGGGGTGCAGCCACGAGACCCAATTAGCTAATCCAAATACTTTGGGATAATAGTCTGGTATAGGCACATAGGCACTAGACCTAGTTTCATAATCAAAATCTTTTGTGCTGATTCTGTGGTTCCGCCCATATTTCATAATGTAAATTCTTTGTGCTAATAATGTGTTGCATGCACTAGGCCTTCTTTCATAATTCAAATCATTTGAGATAATAGTCTGGTGCAGGCACCAGACAAGGGCCGGCATCAGCACCCGGCATACCCGGGCAAGTGCCGGGGCCCTGAGCAGGCGGGGGCCCACTCGCCGTCGGGCACCCCGGCGCCCATTAGCGGTGCCAGCGCCGCCACTGGGCCCCCCGCTTGCTCAGGGCCCCGGCAGCAGCCGGCGCAATACTCAAATCTCCCCGTGCCTCCGCTGCTGCAGCTCCGGGCTCCAGGGGCGCCGGCGTTTCCTCTCTCACATCAGCGCCGCTGAATGACGTCATCATTCAGTGGCTGGCTGTGGCAGAGAGGGCGTGGACGCCGGACAGGTGAGGTGTGTGTGTGTGTGTGTGCGCGCGTGCGCTGCAGTGTTGTCTGTGTATGTGTGA
Organism: Oophaga sylvatica; assembly: GCA_033576555.1. NCBI lineage: Eukaryota > Metazoa > Chordata > Amphibia > Anura > Dendrobatidae > Oophaga > Oophaga sylvatica. The sequence continues at coordinate 381,020,492 of JARQOD010000005.1, forward strand.
TGGTGGTGGGGGAGGCAGTGATGGTGGTGAGGAGGCAATGATGATGATGATATTAATGGGGAGGCAATGATGATGATGGGGAGGAAATGATGATGATGATAATGGGGAGGCAATGATGATGATGGGGAGGCAATGATAATGGGGAGGCGATGATGATGATGATGATGATAGGGAGGCAATGATGATGATGGGGAGGCAATGATGATGATGGGGAGGCAATGATGATGATGATGGGGAGGCTATGATGATGGGGAGGCAATGATGATGATGATGGGGAGGCAATGATGATGATGATGATGGGCAGGCAATGATGATGATAATGGGGAGTCTTTCCACAGCGCCCTTTCCTGAGCCTTAACAGTGCAGAACGCAGCACAGTGTAGAGGAGAGCTCCATACTTTGTATGGAGCATTATATGGGGACCAGTATCCTGTATGGAGCATTATGTTGGGTCCAGTATTCTGTATGGAGCATTATATGGGGGATGGGGGGTGACATCCTGCATGGGGTATTATATGGGTGATGAGGGGGAGACTATGTGGTGCCCATAATATTGTATGGAGGACTGTACTGTCCAGTCTGTATTGTGTGCTGTGAGGATTTGGTGGTTTTTGAGCTATTGTACAATTTACAATAGGTATCAGTCATGTAATGGAAGAAGAGAAGTGTTTGGCATTGTACTATACCCATATTTCCCTGCAGCATCTGTGCATCATGAATCGTGGTCTGTGTTAAGGGGACCCACTGAGACTCTTTCGCCCGGGGCCCATAAAAACCTGGAGAAGGCCCTGCACCAGACCTCATTTTATAATCTAAATCCTTTGTGCTAATAATGTGTAATGTGTTGCAGGCACCAGGCCTCCTTTCATAATCCAAATTGTTTGGAATAATATTCTGGTGCAGGCACCAGGCCTCATTTAATAATTTAATTTTTTGTGCTAATTCTGTGGTCTAGCCACGCTATATCAGCCAATAAATACTGATTATTAATTCACAGGTGACTGACAGGTCTGGACCTAGGGTTGTTACACAGCTTGTTAAAAAAGGGGAAGGGTACATACAACATGAGTGGAAAAAGAGAGGTTGTCGTGGAAGTAGGAATAGGCTTGGCATTCAATGTGGGTTAGGTGTTAATGTTAATGAAAGCTCAAGTGAACAAACACTGTCTCATCGTATCCAAAGACCACTGATATCTTTTACTGGACGGGCTACTCTGCTCCCTTTCTTTGGCAGCCGCCTTGCAGATGAGGCTCAGAAAGAGCACGTGCTCCAATGGATGGCAAGCGCTGCATCAAGTTGCCTCTCCTCCTCTTCCTCTACCTTAACATCACACACAGTTCACCCTTGTTTCTCCTCCGCATCACAAATTTTCACACTCCCAACTGATTGTGGTGAACCACAAATGGTCCATTCTGTAGAGCTATTCACACATTCTATTCCATGGTCATCAGAGGTCTGCTCCTAAAAATTCCAGTATCCAGATGAGGAAATCATCTACACCAATGCCCAAAATTTTTTCATGTTGGATCCGGAGCTGGACAAAGTAGGGTCCCAGCAGAATCCAGACCCTAGTCACCAGACAATAACCACCAGGGGTGGAGGTGATCCTGATGAGACTGAGATAACAAAGTTGCACAGGGACTGTACTGTGGTGCCAGGGCAGAACGAGGAGGAGGGTGACTCTCAGGTGAGGATTCTGAGAACAGAGAGGAAGACAATGAGTTTGTAGATCCCACTTGGTGTGAACCCAGAGGTACGCAGCTGAGTAGTTCAGTAGAGGAAATAGTGGAGCAGGAGGAAGATGAGGAAGTTACATTGCGGCTTCTCGTACAGACACAAAGAAACAACAACCCAACAAGCATTGAATCCTCAGCTACAACTCTGACTGTGGCCAGCAAAGGTCGCGAGTATGCAGTTCAAAGGGGCAGCAAGGGCTGCCTAGTCTGAGCCTTTTTTGAGAACTCAAATCATGACCCAACTCAGGTTAACTGGGAAATTTGCCCATAAAACTCAGTAGAGGCAAAATTGTAATAATTTGACAACTAATGCATGAACCGCCACATGTGTGATCCACATAAATTAGTCTGGAAATCTCAGTAAGCTAAAATGCCGACTAGCGGGCCTCGCCAACTACCGTCCATCCCATCAACCACATCTGCTGCTTCTTACTCCTCTGTCACTGTGCCAAATGTTTTCACATGGATCTCTGGCCAAAGAAACAATTGTTTACCCACTACTGTCGGGGTGAGTAAGAGCCTGTCAGCTCTAATGGAAGTGGACATGATTTCTGTTTTTGTGTCACCTAGCACAACACATCTTTCTCAATCCTCATAACATCTCCGCCTGCACCTCACTCACAGTCCAGCTGTTTGTCCTGTTCTCCACCCTCTCTCAGCGCAGCAGCAGCACTCAGTCGAGCAGTTGTGGTCATGTTAAAGAATGTTTCCTCCTACATATGGCAAAGCTAAGAGCTTGAACGCCACCATCTCCAATTTGTTTGCCACGGCTGTCTTTCCACCTGATGGATACAGACAGTTTCAGAATGTTGATGGCCGTTGCAGTCCCCCAGCACAAGTTGCTCAGTTGCCATTACTTTTCTAAGAAAGCTGTACCTGCCCTACACCAACATGTCTCCGACAACATCACCCATTCCCTGAAAAAATCTTTGTCTGCCAACGTTCATTTCACCACTGACACCTGGACAAGCAAACATGGAAAGGGGCATTACATCTCACTGACCGTGCACTGGGTAACTCTGGTGACTTTGGGGGCAGGCAATCAAGGGGCTGCTCCACAAGTCTTTGAATCCCTAAGAACGGCGGGAAAAACCTTTGTATCTAACAGTTCCTCCTCTGATTCTTGCTCCTCCACCTCCTCTAGGGCCTCCACCTGTGCCCTCAACCTCTCCCTTAATCCGACACATGTTCCAACAGTGCAGATAGAATCCCCCCACCTTCGTACTGTGCAGCCAGGGCTAACCACAATCAGGCAGTGTTCAAATTAATATGCCTTTTAGATCGCAGTCACACAGCTAAAGAGTTGTGGACAGCTATGCAGGTCGAGTTAAAGCAATGGCTGTCTTCACTGAACCTGGAGCTAGGGAAGGCCTTGTGCAATAACGGTGCAAACCTGGTGTTGGCCCTATGCCAGGACAACGTCACACACATGCCTTGCATGGCTCACATCCTCAACCTAGTAGTATAGCAATTTCTCCGCCACTATCCCGGCCTGGATGTACTGCTGCAGAAAGCACGGTTGCTGTGTGCTCACTTCCTCCAATTGCACCCTGCAGGTCATCGACTTTCATCACTACAGAGGTCTTTCAGCCTACCACTTAAACATTTGATTTGCAATATTCTGTTACTGTGGCATTCCACTCTGCATATGTTTCAGTGACTGTGGCAGCAGCGATGAGCACTGGTGCAGAATGTCCTTTTGCCTAGCATGGGCCAACACAGTCCAGACGTTATGCAAATCATGCTTGCAGAGTGGGCACAGATGAAGCACCTCTGCACCCTTCTGTATAGTTTCAAAATGGCTACTAAGATGGTTAACGCTGATATTGGCATCATCAGCATCACTATTCCAGTTATCTACATGCTGGAGCACACTTTGAATAGTCTGTGCGAGGAGGTAGTGGTCCCAGAGGAAGACATGGCAGCAGTGGAGGATGTGGAAGAAATAATATATCAAATTTCCGGACTGTCGTCTCACACCTGAGTGCCATGGGAGGGTGGCATACAGCGATCAAGGAGGGCTCATGGTACCAGACAAACTGTTAGTGAAGGTGCAAGACCCGAGTAACAAATGGAGGAGGTTGATATGATGGATGCTTAACAGTCAGGAGATGAAGAGGATCCGCTCTATTAGTGAAGGTGCAGCAACTGAGGAACAAATGGAGGATAAGGTGATCGAGTTGAAGAGGATAAAAGTGCTTGGCGAGAGGGGACAGAGGAAGCAACCTTGAGTGCTACCCCACCATCAATACACGATGGGCTTGGACCTCATGGAAGCGTCCAACACATGAGCACCTTCTTGTTGCACTATCTTCAATATGATGCCTGTATTCTTAGGGTTAGAAATAGTGCTGACTACTGGGTTGCCACTCTGTTAGATCCAGGTTACAAGAGTAAATTTAAACAGATGCTTCCACCAGTGGAAAGGGATGCATGCATGTTGGAGTATCGAAAGATGCTTGCAGACAATCTTAAGAGTGGTTTTCCCCAAGACAGCAGTGAGGCATACAGTGTGCATCCCTTATCTAGACATCCAACCCCAGGAATGTCAAGGCCTCATCACAAAAACATTAGCAGCAACAGTGTAAGTGTTATCAGCAATTTCTGTGAATCATTCAACACATTTTTTTATACGAGCCCATGCAGCAGCGGAACAGAGTACAAGTCTGACACGTTGTGAACAACTGAGGGGATGGTGCAGGAGTATCTGGAGCTCAATATCAATGCCATTGGGTGGGTTTGGACCCTTTTGTATTTTGGTCTCCAAAAATAGAATTGCCTGTCATGCCTTAGAGGTTTTGTCATGCCTGGCAGCCAGCGTTCTCTCAGCACTGCTGGTGGTGTCCTAGATAAGCGCATCCGGCTTTCCCATGAAAGTGTAGACCGCCTAACTTTCATCAAAATGAACAAGTCATGGATCTCCAATGACTTTTGCACCACATTTGTAGTCTGGGCAGAATAAGCAATCTTGTTGTTTTTAGTGTCATGCATTGATCTCGCGTTGCCATCTTTGTGGTGTCTTCTGTGCCTGCTGTTGCTACTTCTGTTGATGTTATGAACAATTTTTTGAAATGTGGGGACTCCAAGTTGGGTCTCCATCTGGTAGGTTGCCTGTGGTGAAAGGTGTGTCAGAAGGCTATTATAATATTTGTACTCTGTGGAAATTTATGCCACTTTAGTGATGTGTAAAATTATTTGTTTTAAATGTGGAGATTCCGAGTTGGGTCTCCATCTGGTTGGTTGCCTGTGTAAGTAGGGCTCCCAGACAGGTAGGCCTGCACTTACATTCAGTCAACTATCTGAGTTACATTTTTCTATCAATATTACTGAATTTTACTGAATGAAACTAATGTTCCTGTCTCCTGAGTGTGGCTGGAATTAAAAAAAAGAACTGGAGTGATGCATGAGGTATCAGTTCTCCCAGCTAAGAAGGCTTACACGCTCACTTAACCTCCAGGTCCTCATTGAAACTTCAGTTCTAAGCTGTAAATGCTGGGCCAGACCCTGATACCTCATGTATGGGCCATGGATGACTTCTTCTGTGCCATTATAAATGGTTTTACTGTGGGTCAATTGATTAGTCAACAACCTTTGCTACTTTCCTTACATTTTTTCTACCAATTGTACTGTACTATATGAAACTGATGTTTGTGCCATCTGAGCCACCAGACTCTAATTTCACATTCAAACAATTGGATGACAATCAGGTGTGAGTGGGCGACCCTTTTATTTAAGTAACAGGGATCTATCATAGTCTGATTTCGCAACACATGTTTGTGGGTATATATCATTGCATGAGCATAGGAGATTTCTGAAGACCACAGAGAAGAGTTATTGATGCTCATCAGGCTGGAAAAAATCTCAAATTGTCTCTAAAGAGTTTGAAATTCCCCAATGCAGTTATGTAGATTGTGTACAAACGGAGGAATTTCAAAACAAGTATTATCCTCACCAGGAGTGGTAAGATCACTCCACAAGCAATTCGTATAATAGTCTGCGAGGTCACAAGGTAAATTAAAAAGAAAGCGAAAAGACATAAAAATAATATATGCATTTATTTATTTACACACACATTCTTTTCCCACCTACAATGAATTGAGAGATCTGTAATTTGTATTGTAGGTACACTTCAACTATAAGAGACATAATCTAAAAATAAAATAAAAAAACAGAAAATTACATTGTATGATTTTTAAATAATTAAATTACATTTTATTGCATGAAATAAGTATTTTATTACATACCAACTAGTCAGAATTCTAGCTCTCACAGACCAGTTAGTTTTTCTTTAAGAAGCTCGCCTACTTTGCCTTCATTACCTGTATTAGTTGCATCTTTTTGGACTTGTTACCTTTATAAAAGACACTTGTCTACATAATCAGTCACCTTCCAACCTATTCACCATGGACAAGACAAAAGAGTTGTCTAACTACACCAGGGACAAAATTGTAGACCTGCAAATGGCTAGGATGGGCTACAGGACAATATGCAAGCAACTAAGTGAGAAGGTAACAACTGTTGGTACAATTATTAGAAAATGAAGTTGACTGACAATCTTTCTCTGTCTAGGGCTCCATGCAAGAGTTCACCTTTTGGGGTAAGGATGAGTTTGAAGAAGGTCAGGAATCAGCACAAAACTACAAGGGAGGACCTGATCAATGACCTGAAGAGTGCTGGGACCACAGTCTCAAACATTACGCCATCATGAAATAAAATCCTGCAGGACACACAAGGTCCCCATGCTGAAGTTCACCAATGATCATCTGAATGATCTAAAGGAGGCATGGGAGAAGGTCATGTGGTCAGATGAGACTAAAATAGAACTTTTTGGTATCATCTCACTCACCGTGTTTGGTTGAGGAAGAAGGATGAGTACAACCCCCAGAACACTGTCCCAACCACGGGACATGGTGGGGAAACATCATACTTTGGGGGAGCAAGGCAGACAGGACAACTGCACCGTATTGAAGGCAAGATAGATGGGGTCATGTATCAAGAGATTTTGGCCAGCAACCTCCTTCTCTCAGTAAGAGCACTGAAGATGGGTGGGTATTCCAGGATGACAATGACCTGAAACACACAGCCACAGCAACTAAGGAGTAGCTCCATAAGAAGCATTTCACAGGCCCTGAAGTGACCTAGGAAGTCTCCAGACCTGAGTCCAGTAGAAAATCTTTGTAGGGAGCTGAAACTTAATGTTTCCCAGTGACAACCCACAAATCTGACAGATCTGAAGAAGATCTGTACACAGAAGTGGGCCAAAATTCCTGCTGCAGTGTGTGCAAATTTGGTCAAGAACTACAGGTGAAGTCTGACCTCTGTAATTGCAAAGAAAGGTTTCTGTACTAAATATTAAGTTCTGTTTTTATATTGCATCAAATAATTACCGTATATACTCGAGTATAAGCTGACCCAAATATAAGCCGAGGCACCTAATTTTGCCATGGAAAACTGGGTAAGCTTATTGACTCGAGTATAAGCCGGTATGCATTTTCCCCTAATCCCTGACCTGATATGCGTAACTCTCCCCGTCCTGTCCTGGTATGTGGCTCCCCTGTCCTATCCTGGTATGTGGCTACCTTATTTTGTCCTGGTCTGTGTGGCTTCACCGTCCTGTTCTGGTACGTGGCTCCCCAGTTTTGTCCTGGTATGTGTGGCTCCCCCTGTTGTACAGTATGCATAGCTCCCTGGTCCCGCATGGCTCCCCCGGTCCCGCATGGCTCGGCTCCCCCGGTCCCGCATGGCTCACACCCCCCGTCCTACTCACCCTCCTCAAGCTGTCACTACATCTCTGTTGTCCCGGCACGGCAGCTCTTTCTGTGCTGAGCGGTCACGTGGTACCGCTCATTAAGGTAATGAATATGCGCTCCACAACTATGGGAGTGGAGAGCAGTGCATATTAATTACCTTAATGAGTGGTACAAGGGACCACTCAGCACAGGAAGAGCTTCCGGGACTGAGATGCAGGGATGGAGATGCAGCGATGGCACGAGGAGGGTGAGTATGATGTCTTCTGGGAGCCAGCGGCTGCAGCTGTCACTGTGCCACAGTCGCTGGCTCCTGCCACTGCTTCACCGCTCCCCCTCCCTGCCAGCTTTATGGACAATAACTCGTGTATAAGACGATGGAGGCGTTTTCAGCACAAAAAAATGAGTTGAAAATCTAATAATAATAATAATAATTTTATTTCTATAGCGCCAACATATTCCGCTGCACTTTACATTATAGAGGGGACTTGTACAGACAATAGACATTATAGCATAACAATAAACACAGATCAAAGTAGAAACCAAGAGGAATGAGGGCCCTGCTCGCAAGCTTATAAGCTATGAGGAAAAAAGGGAAACTCAAAAGGTACATGGTAACAATTGCTTTCATTGTTCGGACCAGCCATAGTGTAAGTATCGGGTGTTCATGTAATTCTGCATGAACCAGTTAA
>JARQOD010000005.1:381028766-381077479 GCA_033576555.1 Oophaga sylvatica
CCTGTTCCACTCATTGATCACTCTAACTGTCAAAAAGTTTTTTCTAATATCTAATCTGTGTCTCCTCCCATTCAGTTTCATCCCATTGCTTCTAGTCTTTCCGTGTGCAAATGAGAATAAAGATAATCCTTCTACAATGTGACAGCCCTTGAGATATTTGTATACAGCTATTAAGTCACCTCTCAGTCTTCTTTTTTGCAAGCTAAACATTCCCAAATCCTGTAACCGTTCCTCATAGGACATGGTTTGCAGACCGAACACCATTCTGGTCGCTCTTCTCTGAACTTGCTCCAGTTTGTTGATGTCTTTTTTAAAATGTGGTGCCCAAAACTGGACACAGTATTCCAGATGAGGTCTGACCAAAGAGGAGTAGAGGGCAATAATGACTTCATGTGATCTAGACTGTATGCTTCTGTTAATACATCCCAGAATTGTATTTGCCTTTTTTGCTGCTGCATCACACTGTTGACTCATGTTCAGTCTGTGATCTATTAGTATACCAAGTCTTTTTCACATGTGCTGTTGCTTAGCCTTATTCCTCCCATTTTGTATACGCTTTTTTCATTTTTATTTCCCAGATGAAGTACTTTGCATTTTTCCCTGTTAAAAACCATTCTGTTAGTTGCTGCCCACTGCTCCAGTTTATTTATATCTTTTTGAATCATCTCTCTCTCTTCTCTAGTATTAGCTATCCTTCCTAGCTTTGTGTCATCTCATCAGCAAATTTAATCAGTTTACCCTCAATTCCTTCATCTAAATCATTGATAAAGATGTTGAACAATACAGGGCCCAAGACAGAGCCCTGTGGTACCCCACTTGATACATTCTTCCAACTCGATGTGCAGCCATTTACTACCACTCTTTGGGTCCTATCACTAAGCCAGTTATGAATCCACCTAACAGTTGCCTTGTCCATTCCATACTTAGTCATTTTTTCAATAAGGATTGTGTGAGATACTTTGTCAAATGCTTTGCTGAAGTCAAGATATAATATATCTACAGCATTTCCCTGATCTACCCAGTCAGTGATTCTGTCATAGAAGGAAATTAAATTAGTCTGACATGACTTATTAGTTACAAACCCATGCTGACTCTGGTTAATCACTTCATTCTTGTCCAGGTACTTACATACATGTTGTTTAATAATTTCTTCAAAGATCTTTCCTGGTATAGATGTCAGACTCACCGGTCTATAGTTCCCTGGGTACACCTTCTTCCCCTTTTTGAAGACAGGAACAACATTTGCTCTTCTCCAGTCTTCTGCTATCTCCTTCAGTACTCTGGGGTGTAATTCATCTGGACCTGGAGACTTGAATTCATTTATGTTAGCTAAGTGTTTCCTCACTATTTTTCTGTTTATAGATATCCTGGATTCTTCTATTCCTTTAATAGGACAGTGAAGATCAGTTGATGTTACATTTCCTTTCTGAGAGAAAACAGATGCAAAATAGGAATTTAAAAGTTCGTCCTTTTCAACATCCTTTCTTACCATTTCATAATTTTCATCCTGTAAAAATCCTATAGCATCTTTGACTTTTCTTTTACTTTTGACATATCCCCAAAATCCTTTTTTATTGATTTTGACATCTCTTGCAAGCCTTAATTCATTGTCAGCTTTAGATAATCTGATTCTTGCCCTGCAGGTTCTGCAGACATCATTATATTCTTCTTTAGATATGCCTCCCTCTTTCCATTTAATATACATTTCTTTTTAGCATGTGTTTAAGTTCTGTGTTCATCCATCCTGGTTTCGTTAAATGCTTCCTATTCTTCCCTCTTTTCGGAATTGTTTATGATTGTGCTTTGAGAATCTAATTTTTCAAGATTTCCCATCCTTCCTGGACATTTTTGTCCTTAAGGATATCCAGCCATTGGATCCCTCCAATTCTCTTTCTGAGTCCCTTAAAATCTGCCTTTCTGAAATCTAACCTTGAAGTCTGAGTCTTCACAGGTCTTCCTCCTCTAGTTATCCAAAATTCTAAAATAGCATGGTCGCTACCTCCTAGGGTCCCAGCCACTCTTACCTCCTCAACCATTTCCTCCCTGTTTATAAGGATTAGATCCAAGGTAGCAGATCCCCTTGTTTTCTCCCCTACCTTTTGGAAGATAAAGTTGTCAGCAAGAGAGGATAAGAATTTCCTGGACCTGTTAGTTTTGCCTGAGAGAGATTCCCAACAAATGTCTGGATAGTTGTGTTAGGGTTCGAGTTCCCACTGCGGTCCCCCATTCATCTCCGGCCGCAGTGGAGCCTGTCTTTCCCATTCCAGTACTGTGCAGTGACTTGCTGCTGCCTCTCCTGGATCTGCTATTATAGCCAGTGCTGGAGCAGACGTCTTTGGGACGACGTCCTGCGTTTCCCCTTCTGAGCATGCCCAGGGTGAGATCTCTCATTGGAGATCAGGGGTCACATGCTCAGGTACTTCAGCAGCTCCTATTGGTCTGCCAGGAAGGTCCTGTGACTACTGGAGTTCTGAAACTAGTTTCATTGGTCCTTGTTTCTGGCAGGTCCTTTAGCTGATATTATAAAAGGGTGGCAATGCTGAGCCGCCATGCGCTAGTATCAACCATTATATGCTTTGCGCCAGTGTGGTCATGCGTGTGTGTGGTTAGGGCCCCGGCTGAAATAAGCCCCTAGAATACCGACTTAATCGGTGAGGAGTTTGGCATGCTAGCTGGTCAGGGTCGGTGTCCTAGATGCCCTAGATTACCGGCATAACCGGTGAGGAGTTTGATTGCCGTATTCAGGGCCTGGCATTCAGACGCCATAGATTGCGGGTGACTCCCGCGAGGACATTAGCGCATGATCACGTTCTATGTTCGCTTAGCACTTAACTGTGTACCTGGGTGCCTGACAGGACACAGAACTTTTTCTCAGCGGCTCTGTGATGTAACAGGGTTTGCTTTCAACGCTAGACAGCGCCCTAGCGTGTTTACTTTGCGACTCAGTTGTGTTTAGTGAGTTCGCACACATCGCCATATAGCGCTGCGGCACTCCTTCTAGCCGCTCTGTGGAATAACAGAGTTCGCACTTATTGCCACAGCGCGTTACGGCGTTTATTTTGGCGACTCTGCGGGATAACAGAGTTTGCTTCTTGCGCCATTTTACCAGCAGCAGGCTCCGCCTGCACGGTGGACCCCGGGCTGCGAACGCACCTCTCTACATCAAATATTTGGTGCGTTCCGCAGACCCTTACATAATACTAGCGCCAGGGTCTGGCTGGTAAAATGGCGGACGACCAGCGTCTGCAGCGGTATATCCAGCAGCTGGAGGGTAGGTTGGCGACTCTAGAGCGCACAACCTCAGCTGTGGATGTTACTGCAGTCGCGGTTCAGGCTGCTAGTGTGGCTGCCGCCAGTTTGTCCTATGCCACCCCTGCTCCGACTATTTCCCGCCTCCCACTTCCAGACAAGTTTACCGGTGACAGTAAACAATGTCGTGGTTTCGTCAGTCAGTGCTCCATACATCTAGAGCTTCTGGCTGCACGTTTTCCCACGGAGCGGGCGAAAGTGGGTTTTATCATATCATTTTTGTCGGGCAGGGCTTTGGAGTGGGCAACGCCGTTGTGGGAGCGCGATGATCGTGTGGTGCAGAGTGCTCCTCTCTTCTTAGACACTCTGAAACAGGTCTTTTTAGGACCTCGCGTCACCCACGATACGGCTCTTCAACTGTTGGCTATCACCCAGGGTTCATCCATGGTCAGCCAGTTTGCCGTCCAATTTCGGACTCTGGTCTCTGAGCTGGACTGGCCAGATAAAGTCCTTATACCCGTGTACTGGAGGGGACTGGCAGACCATGTGAAGGACGCCTTGTCCACCAGGGAGATTCCTGCCACACTGAAGGAGCTCATTACCATATCTACCCGCATCGACCTCCGTTTTAACGAACGGAGGTTGGAGCGGGCCCAGTGTAGGCAGAGGTTCCGGCTGGCGCCCACCTTCGCCAGACCTCTTGAATCTTCCATTCAGGCGTTCGATTCCCCTGAGGCCATAGAGATTTCTCGAGCGAGACCTAAGTCTCGGGCCGCTCGAGTAACTGTAACTTGTAATGCTTGCCAACAAATAGGGCATTATGCTAATAAATGTCCACGGTGGTCGGGAAACGACCACGTCTAGTAACCATTGGGGGGGTTCACTAGACACAGCAGTACACGCCTCCAAGTTGTCCTTTAGGGGGACAATCAATTTTGGCTCATCCACTTTAACAGTCACGCTTTGTGTGGATTCTGGAGCCGAAGGAAATTTCATGACTTCTACCTTCGCTCTCCGCTACTCTATACCCCTGGTGATGCTCGCCAAACCCGTGACTGTTCGAGTAGTGAATGGGTCGACACTGCCTTCACCAATCACACATCAGAAAATCCCTTTCATGTTGTCAATGTCCCCTTCCCATCAGGAGATTATCTCACTTCTGGTCATTCCCGAGGGAATAGACGAGATTTTGTTAGGGATGCCCTGGCTCCGTTTCCACTCCCCACACATTGAGTGGAACTCTGGGAGGATATTGGGTTGGGGTAAGTCATGTAAAGGCAGATGTATGAGGGAATGCATTTAGGTGGCCACTACAGAGATGCCCGCAGATCTTACTTCACTTCCTAAATACTATTGGTCATATGCAGACGTATTCTCCAAAAAGACTGCAGAAGTCCTTCCACCTCACCGTCCTTATGACTGTCCTATTGACCTCTTGCCTGAAGCAGAACCTCCTCGGGGACAGGTCTATCCCCTTTCTCTCCCGGAGACGGAGGCTATGTCCCAATATATTCAGGAGAACCTGGCAAGAGGATTTATTAGGAAGTCAGTGTCACCTGCAGGGGCGGGGTTCTTCTTTGTGCAGAAGAAGAACGGAGAATTACGTCCATGCATCGATTACAGGGGTCTTAATGCCATCACCGTTAAGAATAAATACCCATTGCCCTGATTTCTGAGCTATTTGATAGGCTACGGGGGGCAAGGGTATTTACGAAATTAGATCTGCGGGGTGCTTATAACCTGATTCGCATCCGTGAAGGGGAGGAATGGAAGACGGCTTTTAATACCAGGGACGGGCACTATGAATATCTGGTGATGCCCTTCGGGCTCTGTAATGCCCAGCCGTCTTCCAAGACTTTGTTAATGACATCTTCTGGGATATGCTCTCCACCTCAGTCGTAGTCTATCTAGATGATATTCTCATCTTTTCCCCAGATATTGACTCCCACCGGAGAGATGTCTGCAGAGTCTTCAACCTCTTACGGGCAAATTCCCTCTACGCAAAGTTGGAGAAATGTGTGTTTGAGCAGGAGTCCTTACCTTTCCTGGGCTATATCATCTACGCCCAGGGATTGGCTATGGATCCTGCCAAACTACAGGTGGTGATGGACTGGCAAGAACCCCATTCTCTGAAGGCGGTGCAGCGCTTTATGGGGTTCATTAATTACTACCGCCAGTTTATCCCTCACTTCTCAACTTTGGTAGCTCCCGTGGTTGCCCTCACCAAAAAGGGAGCAAATCCCAAATTGTGGTCTGAAGAGGTCTCCAAGGCCTTCACTTCTATTAAGTCCCATTTCGCTAGCGCTCCCATCCTACATCGCCCCGATGAGGTGGATGCCTCATCCATTGGTGCTGGAGCAGTCCTCTTCCAAAAGAATGCTCAAGGTCGGAAGCATCCATACTTCTTTTTCTCCAAGAACTTCACACCAGCGGAGAGGAATTATTCCATCGGGGACAGGGAGTTGCTAGCAATGAAGTTGGCCTTTTCGGAGTGGAGACATCTGTTGGAGGGGGCTCGCTTTCCCTTCCAAGTTTTCACGGATCACAAAAATCTGGTGTATTTACAGACTGCCCAGCGGCTAAATTCCCGTCAGGCCAGATGGTCCTTGTTTTTCTCCCGCTTTCACTTCACCCTCCATTTTCTGTCGGGAGAGAAGAACATTCGGACTGACGCTCTCTCTCGCTCCGTTGTGTCTTCTGAGGAGGAGGAGGGGGAGCCACGGCTTATTGTCCCCTCTGAGAGCCTGAGAACTGTAGCTCCGGTCTCGCTAGAGTCTGTCCCTCCGGGCAAGACCTTTGTACCATCTAATTTGCGACCAGAGGTTCTCTCTTGGGCCCATTCGTCCAGGGTGGGTGGACATATTGGGAAAAAAAGGACATCTGAGCTACTCGCGAGGACATACTGGTGGCCGCATATGGTCCGGGACGTTGGAGATTATATTCGGGCATGTGTCTCCTTTGCCAAAAATAAGTCTCCTCGTCAACGGCCAGCTGGGTTACTTTACCCATTGCCGGTGGCAGGCAGGCCTTGGGAAATGGTCGGGATGGACTTTGTGGTAGGCTTGCCCAAATCTCGTGGGTGTACCATCATATGGGTTATCACCGATCACTTCTCTAAAATGGTGCACTTGGTGCCGCTACCCGGTTACCTTCTGCACGGGCCTTGGCGACACTGTTTATCAGACATATCTTCTGCTTACACGGTATGCCGGACAAAATTGTCAGCGATCAGGGTCCCCAGTTTGCGTCTCGGTTCTGGAGAGAGCTTTGTCGCCTTCTCAGTGTTGAGTTGAATCTCTCTTCTGCTTATCATCCCGAGACAATGGGTTGGTACAGAGGGCCAACCAGACCTTGGTCACATATCTGCGACATTTTGTTTCAGCTAGGCAGGATGACTGGGCATCCTTGTTACCATGGGCGGAGTTTGCATTAAACAACGCTGTGGCTGATTCCACTGGACAAACCCCATTTCTCCCTAATTACGGTCAGCACCCTCGGGTTCCTGTACCTATTCCCGTGTCTTCCGCCGACTCCAGGGTGGCAGACTGGGCTGTGGAGGCACAGGACATTTGGGACCGCACTCAGGATGCCATTCAGGCCTCCAAGGAGAGAATGAGGTGATCCGCCGACGCACATCGGCGCCCCGCTCCGACTTTTGCCCCTGGCAATTTAGTGTGGCTCTCCGCCCGTAACATCAGGCTGCGTGTAGAGTCCACTAAGTTCGCACCTCGCTTCTTGGGTCCCTTAAAGGTCCTTGAACAGGTCAATCCTGTGGTCTACCGGTTAGCCCTTCTGCCTCGCCTGGGTATCACCGACACATTCCATGTCTCCCTCCTGAAACCCGTACACTTGTCCCGGTTTTCCGAGTCATCTGCCGGGACATCGGGTTCGTCTACGGACGATTATGAGGTGAATGCTATTCTGGGGTGCAAGGTGGTACGTGGCAAAAAGTTTTATTTGGTGGATTGGAGGGGTTATGGGCCTGAGGATAGGTCATGGGAGCCTGCTGAGCGTGTTCAGGCTCCGCAGCTCATCGCTGCCTTTGAGCACAGCGAGGCCCAAACAAGGGGGGCCCTAGGATGGGGGGTAATGTTAGGGTTCGAGTTCCCGCTGCTGCACAAGGGGAGTCTCAAACCAGTCCCACTGCGGTCCCCCATTCATCTCCGGCCGCAGTGGAGCCTGCTCAGCAGAGACGTAGGTCCCAGCGTCTTGCCCATTCCAGTACTGTGCAGTGACTTGCTGCTGCCTCTCCTGGATCTGCTATTATAGCCAGTGCTGGAGCAGATGTCTGTGGAACGACGTCCTGCGTTTCCCCTTCTGAGCATGCCCAGGGTGAGATCTCTCATTGGAGATCAGGGGTCACATGCTCAGGTACTTCAGCAGCTCCTATTGGTCTGCCAGGAAGGTCCTGTGACTACTGGAGTTCTGGAACTAGTTTTATTGGTCCTTGTTTCTGGCAGGTCCTGTAGCTGTTATTATAAAAGGGTGGCAATGCTGAGCCGCCATGCGCTAGTATCAACCATTATATGCTTTGCGCCAGTGTGGTCATGCGTGTGTGTGGTTAGGGCCCCGGCTGAAATAAGCCCCTAGAATACCGACTTAATCGGTGAGGAGTTTGGCATGCTAGCTGGTCAGGGTCGGTGTCCTAGATGCCCTAGATTACTGGCATAACCGGTGAGGAGTTTGATTGCCGTATTCAGGGCCTGGCGTTCAGACGCCATAGATTGCGGGTGACTCCCACGAGGACATTAGCGCATGATCACGTTCTATGTTCGCTTAGCACTTAACTGTGTACCTGGGTGCCTGACAGGACACAGAACTTTTTCTCAGCGGCTCTGTGACGTAACAGGGTTCGCTTTCAACGCTAGACAGCACCCTAGCATGTTTACTTTGCGACTCAGTTGTGTTTAGTGAGTTCGCACACATCGCCATATAGAGCTGCGGCACTCCTTCTAGCGGCTCTGTGGAATAACAGAGTTCGCACTTATTGCCACAGCGCATTACAACATTTATTTTGGCGACTCTGCGGGATAACAGAGTTCGTTTCTTGCGCCATTTTACCAGCAGCAGGCTCCGCCTGCACGGTGGACCCCGGGCTGCGAAGCACCTCTCTACATCATATATTTGGTGCGTTCCGCAGACCCTTACAAGTTGAAATCTCCCATGACCACTATGTCATATTTTTTGGAGAACTTGGCCATTTGATGCATAAAGAGTTCATCCATATCTTCAGCTTGCATAGGTGGCATGTAGTAAATGCCTACAATGGTGTCCTTTCCATTGTTCTGTCCTTGTATTCTTACCCAAACAGTTTCCACAGAACTCCCAATCTCTGAAGCGTCAATCTCTGTGCAGATATACGCTTTTCTAACATACAATGCCACACCTCCTCCTCATTTATCAAGTCTGTTTCTTGCAAATAAGTTGTATCCTTCTAGCCTTGTATTCCAATCATGTGTATCGTCCACCAAGTCTCAGTGATTCCAATGACATCATACTTCTTCTCCTGCGTTAGTAGTTCCAATTCTCCTTGTTTGTTGCCCATGCTTTGTGCATTTGTATAAAAACATTTTAGTTTGTGATTGGTTTCTCTTCCTCCAATATTTTTATTATTTAGATTTTTTTGTCTTGTTCTTCCTTTCCACTTCTAATAGCCGAGTTCTTAATAGCATTTGTCAGGTGGATGGATTTTTCTGGCCTTTTGCTTCCCTTCCCACATTGTTCTAGTTTAAAGCTCTCCTGATGAGTGTAGCAAGGCGACTTCCAAATACATGTTTTCCAGTCTTCGTAAGGTGCACCCCATCTCTAGCAAGTAGTCCATCGTATAGGTAATTCACTCCGTGATCCAGAAATCCAAATCCTTGCTGACGGCACCATCGACGTAGCCAGTTGTTCACCTGCAGAATTTTATTCCACCTCCTTGTTCCATGGCCATCCACTGGGAGGATAGAAGAGAAGACCACCTGCGCACCCAGTTCTTTCACTTTCTTGCCTAAGTTTTCAAAGTCACTGCAGATGGTTTCCAGGTCACTTCTTGTGGTGTCATTTGTCCCCACATGTATTAGCAGGAATGGGTAGTCATCTTTAGGTCTAAAGAGTCCTGATATCCTGTCAGACACATCTTTAATTTTTGCACCTGGAAGACAACACATTTCTCTTGAGGTTATATCCGGTCTGCATGGAGAAGGGGATGTAGAGTCTGACAGCATGGACCTCAAAAGAAGAGAAGACAAGTGAGGGTACTTGAGGGATAACTTGAAAAGTACATTTGGGTGATAAGAGCAGACCAACGCCTCCACCTGCTCTGTTGTCCGATCTTGGGGTATGAGAGAAGTGTAGTCCACCATGTGAGAGAGCAGCAGCAGCGGTGGTGTCTGACTGCTGGATCCAGGTTTCAGTAAGAGCTAGAAGGTTAAGAGAAATTGAAAGGAAGAAGTCATGGATGAACGGGAGTTTATTACACACTGAGCGAGAATTCCAAAGGGCACAATTAAAAGAGACAGAAGGCACGCAGGGAATATTAATAAGATTAGAGGTGTTTCTGAGTGTAGCAGTTGGAAGGTTTGACTTGCTATAACATGGGGGACCTGGATTTGGAGCAATATCTCCTGCGACTAAAAGAAGGAGAATAGAAAAAGTGAGCAGATGGTTAAGTGATTTGTGAGAGCGTCTTGTGTGTTGGATGGTGGGACTGAGTGGATTTGTGCTGTTCAGCAGTGTAAAAAGAGTGTGAGTGCTATACATAGGAGAGGAAAGGACAGAGGGGCCGATATGGATGGAGTGTAAAGGGTTAATGCAAGGGCGGTGGATGTGAGTGAATGCAGCAGCCAGGATATAAATTATACAGGTGAATATGTGTTGTAATGCAAATGTAGAGGGAATAAATTTTGTAATTTGTCTTACCTGTCTCCTTCCCTGTCTAACTGCCATGTATAACTGCGGCAATACTTTGATACATGTACTTAGATTACATGTACATAAATGCTACCCTGCATAAATGCTACTCCTGACTATGTCTCAGTTTATAGGAGGCTAGATCTAAGAACTTTTTTTTTTCCTCTCTCACTCGTTAGCAATCTGTCAAGCTAAGTTGAGACAGCAGGACACAATAAATGTAGTGAGCAGATAAACAAGTGTCCTGGCCTACATGGATCATAAACCACTTTGAAAAGTTACTTGACCTCATATCATAAGAGGACAAGCAGAGTAAGTTTAAATAACTATATACCATTATATATGCTGCTAAGATGAATAACATAGATGGACACATGCAGGATTCACTGAAGTAACTTGCAATAGTTAAATACCATTATATATGTTGCTAAGATGAATAACATAGATGGGACACATGCAGGATTCACTGAAGTAACTTGCAATAGTTAAATACCATTATATATGCTGCTAAGATGAATAACATAGATGGGACACATGTAGGATTCACTGAAGTAACTTGCAATAGTTAAATACCATTATATGTCCTATATATTCAGTAGCAGCCAAAGGGGGGCACGCGTGTGGGGTCTGGCACGCGTCATCTCCCTGCAGCAGAAGTATCACTGCAGCAAAAGTATCTTGAAGCTGCAGTTATTTCAACGGCTGACAATTAACATCCATCTCCTCTCTTCACACAGGTACAATCTCTACAATCTCTGCTTGCTGTGATCTGGCTTTTACCACTGCAACATTTCCTTTAATGGTACAACTCTACAATCTCTGCTTGCTGTGATCTGTATGTAATTTTCTTCCCCACTGTATAAACACACGTAATGTAGGCAAGTATATCCCAATGGAGGTATTAGTGAAGTAATCCCAATAATGCAATACTGTATAAGTGCATGTAAAGGACTAATGATGTAACATTATCCTCTGTGATAAATACAATCAAAAAAGAAAACTGAGATAGCGATCAGAAGATATTTTTTTTATCAAATGTCAGTTCAATCAAGGTATCCACAATGAATCTGCAACATAGCAGAAAGAAGATGCATACAGAGTACAGTATAATATGGAAAAAATATATATATACATATATAAAGTACAAGTGCTTCTCACTAAATTAGAATATCATCAAAAAGTTAATTTATTTCAGTTCTTCCATACAAAAAGTGAAACTCATATATTATATAGAGTCAATATAGAGTGATCTATTTCAAGTGTTTATTTCTGTTAATGTTGATGATTATGGCTTACAGCCAATGAAAACCCAAAAGTCATTATCTCAGTAAATTAGAATACTTTATAACACCAGGTTGAAAAATTATTTTAAAATCCGAAATGTTGGCTTACTGAAATGTATGTTCAGTAAATGCACTCAAGACTTGGTCGGGCTCCTTTTGCATCAATTACTGCATCAATGTGGCGTAGCATGGAGACGATCAGCCTGTGACATTGCTAAGGTGTTATGGAAGCCCAGGTTGCTTTGATAGCCAACTTCAGCTCATCTGCATTGTAGGGTCTGGTGTCTCTCATCTTCCTCTTGACAATACCCCATAGATTCTCTTTGGGGTTAAGGTCAGGCGAGTTTGCTGGCCAAACAAGCACAGTGATACTGTTGTTTTTAAGCCAGGTATTGGTACTTTTGGCAGCGTGGACAGGTGCCAAGTCCTGCTGGAGAATGAAATTTCCATCTCCAAAAAGCTTGACCGCAGAGGGAAGCATGAAGTGCAGAAAAATTGCCTGTTAGATGGCTGCGCTTGTAAGGGGGTATATTATGTCCTTGCATTTCTTGCTCATCCCGGTAGTGTATGTTATAATGTATATTTATGTTCAATGTAGTGTTTCATCTTTGACTACTACTACTGTCTGTGTATGTATCTATTACTGCTGTTTTGTATAAGAACATGTTCATTGTATGACATAGGGAGAGTGTAGTACCCAAATTTAGCTACAAGATGGGGTACACTATAGTTTTGGAGATAGAACTTTAAATAGTTAAAAATAGGAGTGGTAAGTTGCAGCTAAGAGAGGGAGGACTTCCTCAAGGAGTTCAGTAGGGGCCAAGCTGCCCAGACCGTTCTGACGGGCTATTGAGCCAAGGAAGAGGCAGCTACCACGTAACATTTAAGTACAGAACCCAGCCATCTAGGGCCCAGTGGGGCCGAAGTTCAGACAAACAGTGTGGAAACTACAGTGAAGGAACGGAGATTACAGCGGAGGCCAGAATAGTACAGGGACCCAGGTCACTCCAGAATGTGTCAGCTTATCGCATGGGCTGATGCCCTCAGATCCGGGGCGAAACGGCTGAGGGAACACCCAAGCACAGTGAGTTTGAGTACTGAGGATGCTGCGTTATTGCCGGAGGCGGTACTAGGAGCCATAGAAAGCGAAGTTGGAAAAGTGGAATATGTGGCCTGTATGTTCCATACAATGTTCCATGTTCCATTGCTGTTGATGTAACTAAATAGTATGTGCTGCGAACAGAAGAAAGTTAAGTGTTGTGTTTACAGTTAAAGATGGACTGTGTGTCAGTGTGAAAGAGGACTCCAACGACACAGAGGAGACCCTGACAATGCAGAGAGTAAGGCCAAAGGTATGCTGACCTTTGAACACCATTTGCATGTGATGGTGGCCAGGGCATGCCAGAACCACTAGCTTCAGCCACTACTATGGCCCTGGCTCTGCCTCTCACATGCTGACTTTGGTCTTGATAAAACCCAATGGACCTACACCAGCAGATGACATGGCTTCCCAAACCATCACTGATTGTGGAAGCTTCACACTAGACCTCAAGCAGCTTGGATTGTGTGCCTCTCCACTCTTCCTCCTTACTCTGGGACCTTGATTTCCAAATGAAATGCAAAATTTACTTTCATCTGAAAACAAAACCTTGGACCACTGAGCAACAGTCCAGTTCTTTTTCCCCTTGGCCCAGGTAAAACGCTTCTGGCGTTGTCTATTGGTCATGAGTGGCTTGACACAACGAATACAACACTTGTAGCCCATATCCTGGAAACGTCTGTGTGTGGTGGTCTTGAAGCAATGACTAAAGCAGCAGTCCACTCCTTGTGAATCTACCCCAAATTTTTGAATGGTCTTTTCTTAACAATCCTTTCAAGGCTGCAGTTATACCGGTTGCTTGTGCAACTTTTTCTACCACATGTTTTCCTTCCACTCAACTTTCCTTTAATGTGCTTGGATACAGCACTCTGTGAACAGTCAACTTCTTTAGCAATGATCTTTTGTGGCCTACCCTCCTTGTGGAGTGTGTCAATGACGGCCTTCTGGACATCTGTCAAGTCAGCAATCTTCCCCATGATTGTGGAGCCTACTGAAACAGACTAAGGGACCTTTTTAAACGCTTAGGAATCCTTTGCAGGTGTATTTTGTTAATTATTCTAATTTACTGAGATAATGCTTTTTGGGTTTTCATTGGCTGTAAGCTATATTGGTCACTGATTTTTTTGAATGTCAGAAATGTTTATTTCTAAATTTTGTGTTGTTATATAGGTTTACCTGTTGAAAATAAAACAGTGAGATGGGTATATATTTGGTTTTTATTAAGTTGCCTAATAATTCTGCACAGTAATAGTAAATAAACCCCCTCCAACTTCCAAAAATATTAAGCTTTGATATTTATGAGTCTTTTGGGTTGATTGAGAACATAGTTGTTGTTCAATAATAAAAAAGAATCCCCTCAAATACAACTTGCCTAATAATTCTGCACACAGTGTATAAGCACTGTCAGTTTAGCGCCGTTATATTGATTAAAATGATACCTTCATTGGTGAAATCCATGTTGTGGTTGTTTAAACTGTATTTGTAGTTTTCAGTTAATGATATTCTCGTGCTTTGGGGTGGGACTGTGGGTGGGTCTTTATGTGGTGTTCTGCTTACATATGAATCCTTGTGGGCTTTTTGACAAGTCACTGATCCTTCAGTGACCTGCCTCCTATTTTACATAATGCATATAAATTGTAGGTTTATAAAAAAAACTTACATCCAGCAAAATTGCGTCGGCATCGCCGCAGTAGCATCTGTCTCTTACTGATAGATCCCATGGCACAACCGTTTTGCTGCAGCCACATTTTTTTTTCCTCTAGCAAAATGGTGACGGTGCACGCACAATAGCATCTATCAGCAGGCGCTAGATGTTACTGCATGTGTGACGCCGGCAATGCCGTTTTGCTGAAGGAAAAAAATTTGGCTGCAGCAAAACGGCGCTGGTGCTTGCACAGTAGCACTTATGGGTAAGAGATAGATGCTACTGCATAGGCATCATTTTGCTGGATGTAAGGTTTTTTTTTCTAAGCCTATAATTTATAAGCATTATGTAAAATAGGAGGCAGGTCACTGAAGGATCAGTGACCTGTCATAAGCCCGTAAGGATGCATATGTAAATAAAACACCACATAAAGAACCACCCATAGTTCCGCCCCAAAGCACAAGAATCTCATTAACTGGAAACTGCAAATTCAGATTAAACAACAATCAAAAGACGGATTTCATCAATCAAGTGTCACAATCCAATGAGGGTCAGTCAGCGGATGGCACAACACACACTCAACAGGATGGTAATGAGGAGAGGAAGGCTCTAACAATAGGGAATGAGGGATGGGACACCTCCTGAGCTCCAGCCTGAACCTGTCCCTGCACTCTACTAACACCCTAAGCAGGTCCTTCCCCCCGCCGCCATCATGAACCTCATCCCTCACTGTCACCTCACACTGCCCTGGCTAGTGCACTGGCTGGCAACGGCACTAGCCTCACCACTGCAGATAGTACAAACACAAGGGGTAGGGACAAGTGCGAGACAGACAAGGTAAAAACTCAAAACTTAGCTCCAGGCAATGCTGCCAAGCTCTACACTACAGAGGCCACAGAAATAGGACCTGAACTCCAGAAGTAGAGCTGCACATTCCAGGGCTGGTCTGCATAGAATAACTCTATCACCAACAGTCAGCTTATGCATCAAGTGACGATTTACAGGATGGTGGGAGTGGTCATCACCACACCAGCTGACCTAGCAACTCAGCAGCTGTAGTGAACTGTCAGCAAGGAAAACTGACATTAACCCCTGATGGCCTGAAAGGAAAAAAGCTACATTTAATGGGAATCTGTCACCACTTTTGGGCATATCATGTTAAAATATCATTCAATTCAGTGCCAACTCTGCATTAAAACAGTACTTTTGATACCCTTTGACTCCCCACCTTTGATCAATAAACACCATTTATATTCCTCCCGCGGTGTATGTAAATCAGCTCATTCCGGTTCGATGAGCGGGGCTTATTATCCGTCTCCACCCCCTACTTAGCTTGCTGTGCTTATTATTTTCTGTGAATATCCTGCATTCGCGTAGATTTACCGCGCGTGCGCATTCAAATGGCCTCTCGCGCGTGCGCAGTATGCTTTGCCCAACTATGAGGAAAGCCGACAAACAGTATTGCACATACACTGGCATACACGATTGCTTTCTATGGCCCGGAAGTGTACTTCCGGTACGAAGTATAATTCCGGTACATAGAAAGCAATCGCGTATGCCGGCGCATGCGCCATACTGATTTTATGCTTTGCCTACAGTTGGGCAAAGCATACTGCACACGTGCAAAAAACTGTTTGAATGCGCACGTGCGGTAACAGTATGTGAACGCAGGAATTACAAGAAAGAAATGCGTATAGAGCAAGACAGGAGGGGGAGAGACAGACAATAAGCCCAGCCCATCGGACCGGACCGAGCTGATTTACATACACCGCGGGAGGAATATAAATGGTATTTATTGATCAAAGGTAGGGAGTCGAAAGGTATCAAAAGTAATGTTATAATGTAGAGTTGGCACTGAATTCAATGATATTTTAACATGAGATGCCAAAAAAGTGGTGACAGATTCCCTTTAAATTATAGTGGAACCAGAGATGCCACGAATCCAAAAATGGATCATGACATTAAGGTATCCTTTTAATCAATATAACAGCACCAACCTAACAGTGCCTGTAGTTTACTTAGCAAAGTCCTGATGACAGGTTCAATTTAAGTAAATATAGAGGAAGGATCGCTCCTCTGATTATGACATCAAAACCACTCACCATCTTTGTGGTGTCCTCAAAGTCTTGGAGAATCAAATAAATGTCAGACATCCATGCCATTCTTCAGTTGTTATGTGCAGAGGCTGACCAGAATAGAGGCAGGCATATTGGAGCTGGCATTCCACAACTGGCCTCTGCTGCTCACAAAGCCTTTGCAGTATGTGCTGTGGGGAGTTACAGCATGTGGTGGCATCGCACATCAGCCTGTGAGCTGGCACTTGCATGCACTGCTGCAGCACTGCCAGGGCAGCAGCAGCTGTAGTTGACTTGAGAAAATGACTTGCGGAAATTGGCTCGTATCTTGGCTAGAAGCTTTGACAAATCTGGGTAGGTTTTCAGAAACCACTGAACTACCAAGTTGAGCACTTGGGCCAAGCATGGTACGTATGTCAATTTGCTTCACAGCCGCCACAGGTTACGGCCATTATCACACGCAACCATGCCTAATTGTAAGTTCAGCAGCGAGAGCCACAGATCTGTCTGGTCTGTTATTCCTTTCAATAACTTTGCCATGGTGTGCGGTTTGTCTCCTAGACAAATTCACTTCAGCACAACCTGTTGTTGCTTCGATGAGGCAGTACTGCAGAGCTTTCAGCTTCCCGCTGATGTGGATGATGTGCTTTGAGATAAAAAACTGCAGAAGGAGGATGAGGAGGTGCTGGAAACTGGTGTAGGAGGTGGAGGAAACCCTGATAGAAGTAGGGCCAGCAATTCTCAGCGTCGGTAGCACATGTGCCGTGCCAGGGAGGCACTTGGCCCCGGTTTCCACAATGTTCACCCAGTGTGTCATCAAGGAAATGTACCATCCTTGGCCACAAGCTCTTGTCCATGTGTCGGTCGTTAAGTGGACAATCCCACTAAGTGCATTGGTAAGGACATGGGGGATGTTCCTGGACACGTGCTGGTACAAGAAGGAGCGGCGGCTGGAGACCGAGTACTGACGGACGGCTGTCAACCCCAGGGGAAATCCTTCACGTCTGTAAACCTAAACGGCAATATTTCCAGGCCAAGCAGCCTGAAAACCTGGAAATGTGCCCGTTTAGCATTTGGGCCTGTGAGTGAGTGGCAGGAAACTTTATTTTTTGTTCCACGGTGTTCTGTCCAGCAAAATAATTGCTGTCTAAAGTTTAGTCATATTTTTTTATGACTCCGTTCTTACAGACATTACATTTTTGTGTATATTAATCCTTCCTATATTTTATATTGTAAGGTAACACCACCATCTGCTGGCGATTTAATGTATACATTCTAGTTTAATTTGCAATGTATTATGGGAAGTTCCTAGGCATTGCGGGATTGTTCCTGTTGCATTGTGGTCTTATTATGACACTGTGAAGGGAACAGCAGCCATTGTTTCTGCATGCGTCTGAGGAGAAAACACACCACTCGTTTTTCTTCATGGTTCTTAACCCCTTCACCCCCAAGGGTAGTTTGCACGTTAATGACCGGGCCAATTTTTACAATTCTGACCACTGTCTCTTTATGAGGTTATAACTCTGGAACGCTTCAACGGATCTTCGCGATTCTGAGATTGTTTTCTCGTGACATATTGTACTTCATGTTAGTGGTAAAATTTCTTCGATATAACTTGCGTTTATTTTTGAAAAAAACGCAAATATGGCGAAAATTTTAAAAATTTTGCAATTTTCAAACTTTGAATTTTTTTTCCCTTAAAACAGAGAAATATGTCACACAAAATAGTTAAGAAATAACATTTCCCACATGTCTACTTTACATCAGCACAATTTTGGAACCAAAATTTTTCTTTGTTAGGAAATTAGAAGGGTTAAAAGTTGACCAGCGATTTCTCATTTTTACAACAAAATTTACAAAGCCATTTTTTTAGGGACCACCTCACATTTGAAGTCACTTTGACGGGTCTATATGGCAGAAAATACCCAAAAGTGACACCATTATAAAAACTGCACCCCTCAAGGTACTCAAAACTACATTCAAGAAGTTTATTAACCCTTCAGGTGCTTGGAAAAAATTAATATTTAACTTTTTAGCCACAAAAATGATCTTTTACAAACTTTTTTTTATTTCACAAGGGTAAAGGTACTGCCACACTAAGCAATCCCGCTAGCGATCTCGTTAGCGTTGCATACTAATGAGATCGCTAGCGGGATCGTTTCTATATCGCTAAATGCGGCCACATTTAGCGATATAGTTAACGACGCTATCGCCGTTAGCGATCTTCTTAACGACTTTAGCGGTACAAAAGTACCGCTAAATCGCTAAGAAAAGGTGCCACACAGCGACTAGATACTTACCCAGCGGGAGCGCCAGCGATGAAATAGGGTCCGGAACGATTCCAGCGACGAGCGAGATCACAGCAGGAAGCTCGTCGCTGGAAGCTGCCGCACTGAACAATATCGCTAACGGGATCGCTAAATAGTGACGTTTTTTAGCGATCCCGTTAGCGATATTGTTTAGTGTGGCATACCCTTAAAAGGAGAAAATGGACAGATAAAGTTGTTGTGCAATTTCTCCTGAGTACGCCAATACCCCATATGTGGGGGAAAACCACTGTTTGGGCACACGGCAGAGCTCGTAAGGGAAGGAGCGCCGTTTGACTTTTTCAAACTAAAATTGGCTGGAATTGAGATTGGACGCCATGTCGTGTTTGGAGAGCCCCTGATACGCCTAAACAGTGGAAACCCCCACAAGTGACACCATTTTGGAAACTAGACCCCCTAAGGAACTTATCTAGATCTGTTGTGAGCACTTTGAACCCCAAAGTGTTTCACAAAAGTTTATAATGCCTGGGTGTGAAAAAAAAAAAAACAATTTTCCACAAAAATGATTTTTTAGTCCCAAATTTTGATTTTTCCCAAGGAAATTGGACCCCAAAACTTGTTGTCCAATTTGTCCTGAGTACGCTGATACCCCATATGTGGGGGGGGAAACTGTTTGGGCGCACGGCAGGGCTTGGAAAAGAAGCAGTAACGTTTTGGAATGCAAACATTGATGGGGGTCATGTTCCGTTTGTAGTGCCCCAGATGAGCCTAAACAGTGGAAACCCCCACAAGTGACCCCATTTAGGAAGCTAGACCCCCTAAGGAACTTATCTAGATCTTTGGTGAGCACTTTGAACCCCAAGTGCTTCACACAAGTTTATAATGCCCGGGCATGAAAATAAAAAATCCTATTTTTTTCCCACAAAAATGATCTCTTAGTCACTAATTTTTTATTTTCCCATAGGTAACAGGAGAAATTGGACCACAAAATTTGTTGTCCAATTTGTCCTGAGTACGCTGATACCCCATATGTGGGGGGGAACCACTGTTTGGGCGCATGGCAGAGCTCGGAATGGAAGGAGCACTATTTGACTTTTTCCAACCAAAATTGGCTGGAATTGAGATTGGACGCCATGTTGCATTTGGAGAGCCCTGATGTGCCTAAACAGTGGAAACCCCCCACAAGTGACCCCATTTGGGAAACTAGACCCCCTAAGGAACTTATCTAGATCTTTGGTGAGCAATTTGAACCCCCAAGTGCTTCACACAAGTTTATAACGTAGAGCCGTAAAATTAAAAAATTATATTTTTTCCACAAAATTGATCTTTTCACCCCAATTTTTATTTTCCCAAGGGAAACAAGACTCCAAAAGTTATTGTGCAATTTGTCCTGAGTGCGCTGATACCCCATATGTGGGGGTAAACCACTGTTTGGGTGCATGTCAGAGTTTGGAAGGGAAGGAGCGCCGTTTGACTTTTTCAACGCAGAATTGGCTGGATGCCATGTCGTGTTTGGAGAGCTCCTGATCTGCCTAAACAGTGGAAAACCCCCACAAATGACACCATTTGGAAACTAGACCCTCAAGGAACTTATCTAGATGTTGGTGAGCATTTGAACCCCGAAGTGCTTCACAGAAGTTTATAACGTACAGCCGTAAAATAAAAAATTCTTTTTTTTTTTACAAAATTGATTTTTAGCCCCAATATTTTATTTTCACAAGGGTACAGGAGAAATGGACCCAAAAGTTTTGTCAATTTGTCCTGAGTTGCTGATACCCATATTGTGGGGGTAAATACTGTTGGGCGCACGTCAGGGTTCGGAAGGGAAGGTAGTGCGTTTTGGATTGCAGACTTTGATGGAATGGTCTGGGAGTCATGTCGCTGTTTGGAGATCCCTGATGCGCCTAAACAGTGGAAACCCCCCACAAGTGACCCATTTTGGAAATAGACCCCACAAGGAACTTATCTAGATGTGTGGTGAGCACTTTGAACCCCGAAGTGCTTCACAGAAGTTTATAACGTACAGCCGTAAAATAAAAAAATCCTTTTTTTTTTTTACAAAAATGATTTTTTCGCCCCCAATATTTTATTTTCACAAGGGTAACAGGAGAAATTGGACCCCAAAAGTTGTTGTCCAATTTGTCTGAGTACGCTGATACCCAATATGTGGGAGTAAATTACTGTATGGGCGCACGTCGGGGCTCGGAAGGGAAGTAGTGACGTTTTGGATTGCAGACTTTGATGGAATGGTCTGGGGGAGTCATGTCGCATTTGGAGAGCCCCTGATGCGCCTAAACAGTGGAAACCCCCACAAGTGACCCCATTTTGGAAAATAGACCCCACAAGGAACTTATCTAGATGTGTGGTGAGCACTTTGAACCCCGAAGTGCTTCACAGAAGTTTATAACGTACAGCCGTAAAAATAAAAATCCTTTTTTTTTTTACAAAAATGATTTTTTTCGCCCCCAATATTTTATTTTCACAAGGGTAACAGGAGAAATTGGACCCCAAAAGTTGTTGTCCAATTTGTCCTGAGTACGCTGATACCCAATATGTGGGAGTAAACTACTGTATGGGCGCACGTGGGGCTCGGAAGGGAAGTAGTGACGTTTTGGATTGCAGACTTTGATGGAATGGTCTGGGGGAGTCATGTCGCATTTGGAGAGCCCCTGATGCGCCTAAACAGTGGAAACCCCCCACAAGTGACCCCATTTTGGAAAATAGACCCCACAAGGAACTTATCTAGAAGTTTGGTGAGCGCTATGAAGCCCCAAGTACTTCACAGAGGTTTTATAACATACAGCCGTAAAAACAAAAAAATCATTTTTTTTTTACAAAAATGATTTTGTCGCCCCCAGTTTTTTATTTTCCCAAGGGTAACAGGAGAAATAGGCCAAATTGCACAATAACTCTTGGGGTCCAGAGTATGCTGATACCCCATATGTGGGGTAAACTACTGTTTGGGCGCATGGTAGAGCTCAGAAGTGAAGGAGCACCATTTGACTTTTTCAACGCAGAATTGGCTGGAATTGAGATCAGACGCCATGTCACATTTCGAGAGCCCCTGATGTGCCTAAACAGCAGAAACCCCCCAATTCTAACTCCAACCCTAACCCCAAACACCAATAACCCTAGTCCCAACCCTAACCACAAACCTAACCCTAACACACCCATAACCCTAATCCCAACCCTAATCCTAACGTTAGCGCCAACCCTAACCCTAATACTAACGTTAGCGCCAACCCTAACCCTTACTTTAGCCGCAACCCTAACCCTAACGTGAAAATGGAAATAAATACATTTTTTTAATTTTATTATTTTTCCCTAACTAAGGGGGTGATAAAGGGGGTTTGATTTACTATTTATAGCGGGTTTTTGTGATTGGCAGCTGTCACGCTAAAAGACGCTTTTTATTGCAAAAAATAGTTTTTTGCATCACCACATTTTGAGAGCTATAATTTTTGCATATTTTGGCCCACAGAGTCATGTGAGGTCTTATTTTTTGCGGGACGAGTTGACGTTTTTATTTGTACCATTTTTGAGCACGTGACATTTTTTGATCGCTTTTTATTTCGATTTTTGGGTGGTTAGAATGAACAAAAATCAGCAATTCATGAATTTCTTTTGGGGGAGGCGTTTATACCGTTCCGCGTGTGGTAAAATTGATAAAGCAGTTTTATTCTTCGGATCAGTACGATTATGGCGATACCTCATTTATATAATTTTTTTAGGTTTTGGTGCTTTTATAGAATGAAAACAATTTTATATAAAAAATCATTATTTTTGCATCGCTTTATTCTGCGAGCTATAACTTTTTTATTTTTTCGCTCATGATGCTGTGTGTGGCTCGTTTTTTGCGGGAGAAGATGACGTTTTCAGTGGTACCATGTTTATTTATATCGGTCTTTTTGATCGCGTGTTATTTCACTTTTTGTTCGGCGGTATGATGATAAAGCATTGATTTTTTGCTTCGTTTTTTTTTTTTTTTTTTAAGGGGTTCACTAAAGGGGTAAACTAGTGGGACAGTTTTATAGGGGGGTCGTTATGGACGCGGCGATACCAAATATGTGTACTTTTATTGTTTTGTTTTTTATTTACAGGAAAAAATGAATTTATTGGGGAATATTTTTTTTTTTTTTTTATGATTTTTTTTTACACTTTTTATTTTTACTTTTTTTTACTTTTTTACTTTGTCCCAGCGTGGGACATCACAGTATTTTATCAGATCGCTGGTGTGACAGTGTGCACAGCACTCTGTCACACCAGCGATCGCTCTGGCATCGCTGCAGGCTTCCTCAGCGCCTGCTCTCAGCAGGCACTGAGGAAGCCGCCTCCCTGCAGGACCCCGGCGCCATCTTGGATCCGGGGACCTGGAGGGAGGACGGACCCTCGGAACAGCGCGACACATCGCGCTGCTCTGAGGGTCTCAGGGGAGCGCGCAGGGAGCCCCCTGCCTGCGCGATCCTCCCCTGTGCCCCGGGTACACCGCGATCATGTTTGATCGCGGTGTGCCAAGGGTTAATGTGCCGGGAGCGGTCCGTGACCGCTCCTGACACACAGTCACGGGTGTCAGCTGTGATAATCAGCTGACACCCGGCGGCGATCAGCTGTGCTCCCCCCGGGAGCGCAGCTGATCGCCCATGACGTACTATTCCGTCCATGGGAATTAGGTCCAGGGTCACATGGACGGAATAGTACGTCTGATGGCAGAGAGGGGTTAAACAACCTGCTCTAAGCATAGTTGGCAAGCACTATCTATGTGTTACAGTCCTGTGTTTATCAATACGCTTGCTGTACTAAGTAGATAATCATCAGTTTGTATTACCTCATGTTACCTGTGTATTACCTCATATTACTGTGTATTGCAGACTAGCTGTATTTTTATGCACTCTGCAGTTATATATTGTGAAATGCTCCAGTTATTGCATCCTACAGTTTCAACCTTTCCTGTCACATCTACAATCAATAAAAGAAAGTTACAACTTGCAGCCTCTTTTTCTTAAAGAAGACAGGGGGTTTAGCTACATGTCTCACTACACACCGTGCTAACGTGTATGAGGACAGTATAGAGAAACAACTGCTGAGATCAAGCTCAGAAGATCTGACAATACAGAGCCCGCCATTATCCAAGCATATGGTTATTGTATACGGGTATTGCAGCAACCTCCTAACCGTCGCACCGAATAATCGGACCATACGGATAACGCCATTATCCACACAGAGCCGACACAGGGATACCGCAGCGGTCCCCTAACCATTGAATCATGTCTCAAGGATGAGCATCCTCTGTGAAGATGAGATCACGAGTTGGTTCCTCCAAGACATCAGCCGTCAGCAATGCCACCGCCATTGCCCGCGCAAAAGCTGAAGCGGCAAAAGCACGAAGCACCTTTGCAGAGCAAGAGATACAATTGAAACTACAACAAACATCACTGGACGTGGAAAAAGCACGCCAACAAGCATCCTTGGACGTGAAAAAGCATCACTGGACGTGGAAAAGGCATCCCTAGAGGCAGAAAAAGCACGCCAACAAGCATGCCTGGAAGAAGAGAAGGCGCTCCTTGAAGCGGCATTACAGAAGCTTGCTATTGAAAAAGAAACAGCAGCTGCCATAGCGGAAGCAGAAGCCTTAGAAGCTGCTGTATATTCTGATGATGAACACAGCAGAAGCAGCAGTTTGCTAGGCCTACAGCATATTACTCACGATCCATTGCAACATACTGCAGAGTATGTCCATCAACATTCCAAAACAAACGATGATCCAGACCCACAGCTTAAGACAGAGCATTTTGTCAACGAGTCAAACCAACTAGATTATTCGGACCCCCAGAAAGCCAACTATCAGTCTCTCGGCTGCAAGCAAGGAAATACACATTGGGATGAGACTGACTACAATAATCTTTCTACAGAACAGAAGATCCGGAATCTATCCCGGCTTAAAGAGACTGTCTTCGCTTCTGAAAGGTACTACAGTCATGGACAAAAGTTTTGAGAATGACACAAATATTAATTTTTACAAAGTCTACTGCTTCACTTTTTCTAATGGCAATATGCATATACTCCAGAATGTTATAAAGAGTGATCAGCTTAACAGCAATTACTTGCAAAGTCAATATTTGGCTAGAAAATGAACTTTATCCCCCAAAACACATTTCAACATCATTGCAGCCCTGCCTTAAAAGGACCAGCTAACCTCTTTTTAGTGATTGCTCCATTAAACAGGTGTGGGTGTTGATGAGGACATGGCTGGAGATCAATCTTTCATGATTAAGTAAGAATGACACCACTGTGATACAGTAAAGATGTATATCTTAGTACCGTGTTAGCCAGTAAATAGAAAAATATTTAGAATTGAGAGTCCTCAGTGGTTGATACCTTTTAATGGCTAACTGAAAAGATGGTAACAAACTGCAAGCTTTCGAGACTACTCACGTCTCTTCATCAGGCAAGGACTAATACAAAATCTGAAGAATCACATATTTGTACACAACACAGCACAGAAAAAAAAAAAAAGGCAATAGATGAGACAAGTGACGTGAAGCAGAACTGTCATTATGGGAGAGGGATGAACAGTTGTGGCAATAAATATTGGACTAGTTCATAGTTCAGACTCCTTATCTATGAACTAGTCCAATATTTATTGCCACAACTGTTCATCCCTCTCCCATAATGACAGTTCTGCTTCACGTCACTTGTCTCATCTATTGCCTTTTTTTTTTTTCTGTGCTGTGTTGTGTACAAATATGTGATTCTTCAGATTTTGTATTAGTCCTTGCCTGATGAAGAGACATGAGTAGTCTCGAAAGCTTGCAGTTTGTTACCATCTTTTCAGTTAGCCATTAAAAGGTATCAACCACTGAGGACTCTCAATTCTAAATATTTTTCTGACACCACTGGACACTTTAAAAGGAGGCTGGTGATTGGCATCATTGTTTCTCTTCTGTTAACCATGGTTATCTCTAAAGAAACACGTGCAGTCATCATTGCAATGCACAAAAATGGCCTAACAGGGAAGAGTATCGCAGCTAGAAAGATTGCATCTCAGTCAACAATCTATCGCATCATCAAGAACTTCAAGGAGAGATGTTACATTGTTGCCAAAAAGGCTCCAGGGCGCCCAAGAAAGACCAGCAAGCGCCAGGACCGTCTTTTAAAAGTGTTTCAGCTGCAGGATCGGGCTACCAGCAGTGCAGAGCTTGCTCAGGAATGGCAGCAGGCAGGTGTGAGTGCATCTGCACGCACTGTGAGGCGGAGACTCTTGGAGCAAGGCCTGGTCTCAAGGAGGGCAGCAAAGAAGCCACTTCTCTCCAGAAAAAAACATCATGGACAGACTGATATTCTGCAAAAGGTACAGGCAGTGGACTACTGAGGACTGGGGTAAAGTTATTTTCTCTGATGAATCCCCTTTTCGATTGTTTGGGACATCAGGAAAACGCCTCATTCGAAGAAGACAAGGTGAGCGCTACCACCAGTCTTGTCTCATGCCAACTGTTAAGCATCCTGAAACCATTCATGTGTGGGGTTGCTTCTCAGCCGAGGGAATCGGCTCTCTCACAGTCTTGCCTAAAAACACAGCCATGAATAAAGAATGGTACCAGAATGTCCTCCAAGAGCAACTTCTCCCAACCCTCCAAGAGCAGTTTGGCGATCAACAATGCCTTTTCCAGTATGATGGAGCACCTTGCCATAAAGAAAAGGTGATAACTAAATGGCTCAGGGAACAAAACATAGAGATTTTGGGTCCATGGCCTGGAAACTCCCCAGATCTTAATCCCATTGAGAACTTGTGGTCAATCATCAAGAGACGGGTGGACAAACAAAAACCTAAAAATTCTGACAAAATTAAAGCATTGATTGTGCAAGAATGGACTGCTATCAGTCAGGATTTGGTCCAGAAGTTGATTGAGAGCATGCCAGGGAGAACTGCAGAGGTCCTGAAGAAGAAGGATCAACACTGCAAATATTGACTTGCTGCATTAACTCATTCTAACTGTCAATATAAGCTTTTGTTACTCATATGTTTGCAATTATATTTCTGTCTGTGTTAAATACATCTGTCAAACACACATAAAAACCAGAGGGCAGCAGATCATGTGAAAATATAATATTTGTGTCATTCTCAAAACTTTTGGCCATGACTGTACAGTAGTTGGACCAGACCAGAGACATCTAACAGGTATGACCACAGAGCACACATGTACTCACACACCATTAGCTGGTATTAGTGCCAATCAAGCTGCAACAGACTTTGCCAAGTTCCTTGCGCGACGTGATTTGGTCACTAAGGGATTTGTAAAGTTCAGTGATCGCACTGAAAACTATAGAGCTTGGTGAGCCTCCTGCAAAACTGCCATAAGAGACATAGGGCTATCATGTAGTGAAGAAGTGGATCTCCTGGTAAAATGGCTAGGAAGTGAGTCTGCTCAACACGCAAAGAGAATCAGAGACATTAATATAAATTATCCAGATGTCAGCCTCAAAATAATTTGGAATAGACTTGATGAATGCTGTGGCTCTGTAGAGGTTACAGAAAGTGCCTTGTTGAAAAGAATAGAAGACTTTCCTAAAATAGCAAACAAGGACTATTCAAAGCTCAGAGAATTAACTGACTTGTTAATGGAGTTGTGTGTAGCAAAAGCAGAAGGAAATCTTGTGGGGTTGACATACCTTGACACTGCTAGAAGTGTGAACCCCATAGTTCAAAACCTCCCATATAACCTGCAAGACAAGTGGGTTACATATGGTTCTAGGAATAAACAGACTTACAATGTACCATTTCCTCCATTCAATGTGTTTGGAGATTTTGTCTCAGAACAAGCAAAAATTAGAAATGATCCTAGCTTTGATTTCACGCTGTCTTGTGCTAATACCTCTGTTAGTAAACCTCGTAGAACAACTGTAGAGATTCACAAAACTAATGTTTCCTCCACCGGCTCAGTTCACAAAGAGTTCAGCTCCCATCAAGGAGAAGACAAATCCAAGGATCCAAGCAGACAGTGTCCCTTACACAAGAAGCCACATTCCTTACTTAAGTGCAGAGCTTTCAGAGAAAAGTTTTTGGAAGAACTGAAGGCCTTCCTTAAGGAGAACCGCATCTGCTACAAATGCTGCTCTTCAACATCCCACTTCGCCAGGGACTGTGAGGTTAGTGCAAAGTATGCCGAATGTGACAGCACTGAACATAATTCAGCTCTACACCCTGGACCATCATCAGAGACTCTGCTCCAAGTCCAAGAGCATAGCGGGGAGCTCAAGGACTCAAATACCGACACTCCAGCAATTACTTCTAAGTGTACAGAAGTTTGTGGAAATCTCATAGGAGGCAAGTCCTGCTCTAAAATTTCCCTAGTGAGAGTTTACCCAGCAGACAGAAAGGACAAAGCCATCAAAGTTTATGTGATTTTAGATGATCAGAGTAACAGGTCATTAGCCAAGTCTGCCTACTTTGATAGCTTTAACGTCACAGGACCATACTCTTTAAAAACTTTTGCAGGTATAGTAGAGTCAGCTGGTAGGAGAGCAACAGGCTACGTAGTCGAGTCTATAGATGGCCAAATGTGTCTGCCCTTAACAACCCTATTGGAATGTAATCAGATTCCTGTCAATAGGTCAGAGATACCTACTCCTGAAGTGGCATCACATCATCCTAATCTGAAGCGTATAGAACGCCTGATTGCCAGCCTTGACCCAGAGGATCAAATAGTCTTGCTCCTTGGGAGAGATATTCTGCGAGTCCACAAGGTTAGACAACAGATCAATGGCTCACACAATGCTCCATATGCCCAGAGACTGGACCTTGGGTGGGTCATTGTAGGAGAGGTCTGTTTAGGAGGTGCACACAAACCGACAATGGTTAACAACATGCTTACCAGTAGGCTCGAGAATGGACATCCATCTCTCCTTCAACCATGTGAAAATAACTACTTTATAAAAGAATTGCCACACAGCACTTCAGCACAAATATCTTAGCAAGTCGTGCCTACGATGATTGCATCCAGAATTGCGACCAAGATCACCTTGGGTGTATGGTCTTCCTCAAGATAAAAGATAATTGTACAGCAATGTCATTTGAAGATAGACTGTTCCTAGAGATGATGGAGCAAGGAATAGTGCAGGACAAAACTAAGAGCTAGACTGCACCTCAACCCTTCAAGCCTCAAAGACAACGCTTGCCTAACAACAGAAAACAAGTTTACAAACTATTTGTCTCCCTCAGGCACAGCTTCCGTAATAAACCAGAGATGAAAGATTATTTCTTTACCTTCATGGAGAAGATATGTAAGATCGGTCATGTAGAGTTAGCACCTACACTTCAAGACTCTGAAAAGCACTGGCACCATGGTAAACACGCCCACACAGCTCTCGAGTTAGAGCAGTCAAAGAATGTAATTATCCAAGCTGTACAGTGGGAAAACTACCCCAAAGAAATTGACTGTGAAACCAACCAATGACCAATACCAAAAGATAGTGTTCTGAGGAAACTCGGAGCAGCAAGAGAACTGCAACTCTTTTCCAACTTGGATATGAATGACGTAGAAAAATACCTCAGTGTACAAGGGTGTACTTGGACATTCAACCCACCACATTCTTCTGACATGGGAGGTGTATGGGAGAGAATGATAGGTGTCGCAAGCAGGATCGTCGACTCAATCTTCTAACAAGAAGGATCTGCAAGACTGACATACGAAAGCTTGACAACTTTCTTGGCCTGAAGTGTCAGCCATCATAAACACCAGACTGTTAACTCCACTTTCCAGTGATCCTGATGACCCAACTGTTCTCACCCCAGCCCTGCTGCTCACGCAGAAGACAACCCTAAATGCTCTCCACCCGGAGAATTTAATGTTAAAGACTGTTACAGGAGTCGATGGAGACAAGTACAGAGGCTCTCCAATGCCTTTTGGGACAAGTGGAAAAAACAGTACCTGCCTACTCTGCAACAGAGGAGAAAGTGGCAAGTCAGTAAGCCTAACCTCCAGCCTGGCGATATAGTGCTAATGAAAAACTGTCAGTCTCGGAGAAATGAATGGCCATTAGGTCTCATTACCCAGACATTTCCGGGTAAAGACGGAATCGTAGGTAAGGTAGAAGTAAAAATAGGGAAACAGTGCAAGACCAAATTGTTCCTCAGGCCAGTAGGGGAACTCGTTCTACTGTTCTCGTCCAATAAACACAATAGTGACGTCGGCTGACGTCAAGCGGGGAGTGTTCTGTCCAGAAACATAATTGCTGTCTAAAGTTTAGTCATATTTTTTATGTCTCCCTTATTACAGACATTATATTTTTGTGTATACCTATATTTTATATTGTAAGGTAACAGAACCATCTGCTGGCGGTTAAATGTATGTGTGAAGAAACCAGATTGAATCTTAATTTCCCATGTTTTTGTAAACCCACAAGAATTGACTCTTTATCTGTATATTGGCTTGTGGATTTAAGTCTTTATGTCTGGTGGATCAAGAAGACAATCTTGCAAGCTGATATACTATTTAACATACTGTGTAAGGGCCCCGTCACACATAGCGACATACCAGCGATCCCGACAACAATATGCACTTGTCAGGATCGCTGGTGTGTCGCTACATGATCACTGGTGAGCTGCCAAACAGGCAGTTCAGGCAGCGATCAGGACAGCGACACTGCGGGTAATGTCGTCTAGTTACCTGCAATGTACGTTGGATACCAGCCCGCTGGTGCAGGGAGCTGGTAACCAAGGTACACATAGGGTTTCCAGGTGCTGCGCGGCGCCTGGAAACCCCATGTGTACCTTGGTTACCAGCTGATCGCTGGTCTCCTGCCTGCCACACGCAGCGATGCATGCTGGCCAGCAGGAGACCAACGATCAAAAAAATGTCCTGGACATTCAGCGACGATCAGCGATACCAAGCAGGGGGGCTGATCGTCGCTGAATGTCACAAAATTAGTGACTCAGCAGCGATCTCGCTAGCTATATCGCTGTGTGTGACGGGGGCATAAGTCTGCAACAGTGACTTGTAAATAGGGGGTGTTTATCTGTGTTTATTGTGAGCTAATTGTGTATTGTACTCTAACCAGTTTGAGCTATGAGGCTGAACTGAAGCACACTGGGTAATTCTAAAAATAGCTTACATGTCTCGGGTATAAAAACAAGAGACAGAGAAAGCAGAGGAGACCTCATCTCATCACACAGAGCTACCAGTTGGCCATTCTGCTCAAGATTCAACGGACAAGAGACAGGACTGCAGCCTATTCATCATGGCACCATCACAAGGGACACGGATCTTTGATTCCATGGGAATCAACCTAGGGGTCGTTGACTCCGGTTGGCAGGACACAGATCTAATCCAGTGACTATCTCTGAACCATGGATATGTTTGGAGAAAGCCAGGTTTTGGGACTCGCTGATCACCTGGTTCCATGGAGGTGGTCGGATAAGCCAGGTGGTGACTCTCGTGTCAACTGGCTTTGGACCTTGTATGGACAGTATGGACTGTCACCTCCCTACACTTGCCGTTATCTCTTCTCTGTGTGTATATCACGGGTGCAATAGCGACCGTGGAAGCTGTGACGTAGTCTCAACTGGCTTTGGGCCTTCTACGGACTCTGTGGACTGTTCCCGGTCATCTCCCTACGCTTGTCAATATCGCTTCTCTGTGTGTTTATCACAGGTGGAATATCGACCCTGGGAGCTATGACGTAACATCTACCGTTATCCAGGCGAGTCAGCGGAAGGGTTGGGCCCTGTAATGTGCACCATGTTGGGGGTAATTGCTGGGATTGTTCTGTTTGCTATTAGGTGTTGTGGTTCAATAAAGTATTGCCGCACTGTTTTACCCTAGCCCTGCGTTGTCTGTGTAGTATGTTGCCCACGGGGAGATAGAGCGGGCGTTCAGTGGTACGAGCCCTGGTCCATGCAGTCTTTCTAAAGGCAGCCAGGCCAGTGGACAAGAGCACCCACTGACCCCGTTTCTCCACAATTGGTGGCAGCAGTGGGATACTACTCAGCCCAGCGGAACTGGGGGAGCTGCAGGGGACTGGTGTTTGTAGGCACCGTCCACGGCTCCACAACCAGTGAGGCATACAGACAGCAGACCATTGATGAGGCATGCACAGCAGGTTTCGGACACTACTATGTCCAACCCCACCAACTCGGCCTTGGGAAGTAGACCAGAGTGGTTTATTGACCTCAACAAGAAACGGAAACTGCAGGAGATGTTCCAGCTTCATTGGATTGACTGGGATTTAATCCAGGAACTATGGAGTGCGGAGGAAGCCATGTGTGGACCCAATGGATACCAGTTGCTACTCTTCAATTACCGTATTTTTCGGACTATAAGACGCACCGGACTACAAGACGCACCCAGGTTTTAGAGGTGGAAAATAGGGAAAAATATATTTGAAGCAAAAAATGTGGTAAAATATTTAATAACATACTATTATATGTGGTGTTATTATATATAATAGTATGTTATTATGTTGGAAGCTACGGGTAGGAGATGGTGCTGCGGGACTAGTGTGGTGTCTGTAAACTACTATGTGAAGGGTGAGTATAAGGCCGGGGTCACACATGCGAGAAACTCGCACGATTTCGTGTGAGTCTCTCGCATGAACACCCGGAACTGCCGCCGGCACTCAGACTGGATCGTGCGGCTGCATAGAAATACATGCGCATAGAAATAGAGACAGATGATAGAGACAGAGTGATAGAGATAGATGATAGAGACAGAGATGATAGAGACAGAGATGATAGAGACAGAGATGATAGAGACAGAGATGATAGAGACAGAGATGATAGAGAAGAGATGATAGAGAGAGATGATAGAGAAGATGACAGAGATGATAGAGACAGAGATGATAGAGACAGAGATGATAGAGACAGATGATAGACAGATGATAGAGACAGAGATGATAGAGACAGATTATAGAGACAGATTATAGAGACAGATTATAGAGACAGATAATAGAGACAGAGATGATAGAGACAGATGATAGAGACAGATAATAGAGACAGATGATAGAGACAGATGATAGAGACAGAGATGATAGAGACAGATGATAGAGACAGATGATAGAGACAGAGATGATAGAGACAGATGATAGAGACAGATGATAGAGACAGAGATGATAGAGACAGAGATGATAGAGACAGATTATAGAGACAGATGATAGAGACAGAGATGATAGAGACAGATATGATAGAGACAGATATGATAGAGACAGATATGATAGAGACAGATATGATAGAGACAGAGATGATAGAGACAGATGATAGAGACAGAGATGATAGAGACAGAGATGATAGAGACAGAGATGATAGAGACAGAATGATAGAGACAGATGATAGAGACAGATGTAGAGACAGAGATGATAGAGACAGAGATGATAGAGACAGAGATGATAGAGACAGATGATAGAGACAGATGATAGAGACAGAGGATATAGACAGAGATGATAGAGACAGAGTTGATAGAAATGTGACACGTATGCGTTTCAAGTGCGCATGATGCGCTGCACAAAAAAACGCAAGTGTGAAAGTAGCCTAACCTTTTAATTAATTCTCTGTTGTACAGTGTGTCTGAAGGACCTGTGATGACATCATGAAGAGGCAGGGCTTTGGTCATGTGATGCTCCAGCCAGCCCTCTTCATGACCTCATCACAGGTCCTTCACAGGAGCATTCAGCCTCCCATCAGCACAGCCCCAGGCTGTCAGGTATGCCAGCTGCTCCTGCTGCCTCCTTCTCCTTCAGACACCGATCTGCCCAGCTGCTGCAGGAATCAGGCCCTGGGGAAACTGTGTGGCTCTGTGATCTGCTGCTCCCTGCTCACTGCTCAGCTGATAGGTGGGCGGGGAAGCATCTGATTAATATTCACTGCACTTAAGTAGGGACCAGGGGTTTCCCCAGCGCTTGTTTCCTGCAGCAGAGGGGATATTTTCTTGCCTCCTGCTGATCCCACTCCACCGCTGCCCACTGCCCCCCTCCCCACATGTTACATTCCGAGCATAAGACGCACCCACACTTTCCTCCCAAATTTGGAGGAAAAAAAAGTGCATCTTATGGTCCAAAAAATACGGTAAGTGTGGAGAAGGATGACCGGAAGCCTATCATGTCTGGTTAATTAAGATGGGGGAGCAATGTGAAGAAACCAGATTGAATCTTAATTTCCCAGACAACCATGTTTTTGTAAACCCACAAAAATTGAATTTTTATCTGTATATTGGCTTGTGGATTTAAGTGTTTATGTCTGGTGGGTCAAGAAGACAATCTTGCAAGCTGATATACTATTTAACATACTGTGTAAAGCCCCCGTCTCACATAGCGATATCGCTAGCGAGATCGGTGCTGAGTCACTCGTTTTGTGACGCAGCAGCGAACTCACCAGCGATATCGCTGTGTGTGACATTCAGCGACGATCAGCCCCCCTGCCGGGTATCGCTGATCGTCGCTGAAATGTCAGGACATTTTTTTGATCGCTGGTCTCCCGCTGACAGGCACGCATCGCTGCGTGTGACAGGCGGGAGACCAGCGATCCACTGGTAACCAAGGTACTCAGCGGGTTTCCAGGCGCGGGGCTGTGCCTGGAAACCCGCTGTGTACCTTGGTTACCAGCTCCCTGCATCAGGGCGCTGGTATCCAAGGTACACTGCGGGTAACTAAGCGATGTTACCCGCAGTGTCGCTTGTACTGATCGCTGCCTGAGCTGCTTGTTTGGCAGCTCAGCAGCGATAATGTAGCGATACACCAGCGATCCTGATCGTTGTCGGGATCGCTGGTGTATCGCTATGTGAGACCCAGCCTTAAGTCTGTAATAGTGACTTGTACATATTAGTGTTTATCTGTGTTTATTGTGAGCTGATATGCTAATTGTTTATTGTTCTCTAACCAGTTTGAGCTATGAGGCTGAACTGAAGCACACTGGGTAATTCTAAAAATAGTTTACATGTCTTACATGACCCTAACCCTGTGTTGTCTTTGTAGTATGTTGCCCACGGGGAGATAGAGCGGGCGTTCAGTGGTATGAGCTCTGATCCATACAGTCTTTCTAAAAGCAGCGAGGCCAGTGGACAAGAGCACCCACTGACCCCGTTTCTCCACAGTATACATTCTAGTTTAGTTTGCAATGTATTATTGGAAGTTCCTAGGGCATTGTGGGATTGTTCCTGTTGCATTGTGGTCTTATTATGACACTGTGAAGGGAACAGCAGCCATTGTTCCTGCATGCTTCTGAGGAGAAAACACATCACTCAATTTTCTTCATGCTTCTTAAACAGCCTGCTCTAAGCATAGTTGGTAATCACTATGTGTTACAGTCCTGTGTTTATCAGTATGTTTTCTGTACTAAGTAGGCAATCATCAGTTTGTATTACCTCATGTTACCTGTGTATTACCTCATATTACTGTGTATTGCAGACTATCTGTATTTTAAGCACTGTGCAGTTATATATTCTGAAATGCTCCTGTTATTGCATCCTATAGTCTCACCCTTTCCTGTTACATCTACAATCAATAAAAGGTCACAACCTACAGGCTCTTTTTCTTAAAGCAAAACACGGGGTTTAGCTACATGTCTCACTACACACCGTGCTAACATGTATGAGGACAGTATACAAGGCTTGGGGTGGGGACAGCTGAATGCTTTGCTGTGGCAAGGATTTGGATGTGCCTGATGATGATGCCTCAGAATGTACAAGGTCAGGTGCATGGGGGAGACATATGCACCAGTGTTGTAAACATGTTATTAGCAAGCACTTAGCACAAGGGAAGAGGCAGTGAAATCACCCGCTGCAAAAACAGTGGAACCAGGCATTCAACCCACTATTTCAGGTGTTTAGATGACATGTGCTTGATTATGGTGGTTGTGGTTAGGCTCTTAGTGGTCTTTGCATGGCACAGGTTGCAAATGACCATTTTTTTGGCCTCAGAACTCTCTTTAAAAAAGTCTCACACTGGGGAACAGATAACTCTTTGATGGAGAAATTCACGATTGTTGGTGTTCTGGGTAGAGATAAGCGACTTTGCCTCCGGGAGGGTCGAGTCGGGTTTCTGACTATCGGAAAAAGTCGAAGGTCCGACTGAAACAC
This sequence comes from Oophaga sylvatica, assembly GCA_033576555.1. NCBI lineage: Eukaryota > Metazoa > Chordata > Amphibia > Anura > Dendrobatidae > Oophaga > Oophaga sylvatica. The sequence continues at coordinate 381,064,339 of JARQOD010000005.1, forward strand.
AAAACCCAATGCAAGTCAATGGGGAAGAAAAGTCGTCAGGGAGTGGAGGACAGTAAACACACCTATAGTGCCCATTTCAATGCCAACGGCATCAATTCTTATTACTTAAGCTTGTCAACCTTAATTTACTTTATAATAATAGTTACGCATTGAAAACTGGTGGTTATTTGGCTAAAGTTGTGGGGGGGCAGGGCTGGCTCCAGGTTTTCATGGGCTGCAGGCCAAAGAGTCTCAGTGGGCCCCTTTAACACATACCACAATTCATGATGCTCCGATACGGCAGAGAAATATAGGTATAGTACAATGACAAATACTTCACTTCTTACATTACATGAGTGATATCTATTTTAAATTCTACAATAACAAAAAAAACGGACAGTATATTCCTCCACACAGTACAGTCATGGCCAAAAGTTTTGAGAATGACACAAATATTAATTTTTACAAAGTCTACTGCTTCACTTTTTCTAATGGAAATTTGCATATACTCCAGAATGTTATAAAGAGTGATCAGCTTAACAGCAATTACTTGCAAAGTCAATATTTGGCTAGAAAATGAACTTTAACCCCCAAAACACATTTCAACATCATTGCAGCCCTGCCTTAAAAGGACCAGCTAACCTCTTTTCAGTGATTGCTCCATTAACACAGGTGTGGGTGTTGATGAGGACATGGCTGGAGATCAATCTGTCATGATTAAGTAAGAATGAGACCACTGGACACCTTAAAAGGAGGCTGGTGCTTGGCATCATTGTTTCTCTTCTGTTAACCATGGTTATCTCTAAAGAAACACGTGCAGTCATCATTGCAATGCACAAAAATGGCCTAACAGGGAAGAGTATCGCAGCTAGAAAGATTGCACCTCAGTCAACAATCTATTGCATCATCAAGAACTTCAAGGAGAGAGGTTCCATTGTTGCCAAAAAGGCTCCAGGGCGCCCAAGAAAGACCAGCATGCGTCAGGACCATCTCTTAATAGTGTTTCAGCTGCGGGATCGGGCTACCAGCAGTGCAGAGCTTGCTCAGGAATGGCAGCAGGCAGGTGTGAGTGCATCTGCACGCACTGTGAGGCTGAGACTCTTGGAGCAAGGCCTGGTCTCAAGGAGGGCAGCAAAGAAGCCACTTCTCTCCAGAAAAAACATCATGAACAGACTGATATTCTGCAAAAGGTACAGGCAGTGGACTGCTAAGGACTGAGGTAAAGTTATTTTCTCTGATGAATCCCCTTTTCGATTGTTTGGGACATCAGGAAAACGCCTCATTCGGAGAAGACAAGGTGAGCGCTACAACTTGTCTTGTCTCATGCCAACTGTTAAGCATCCTGAAACCATTCATGTGTGGGGTTGCTTCTCAGCCGAGGGAATCGGCTCTCTCACAGTCTTGCCTAAAAACACAGCCATGAATAAAGAATGGTACCAGAATGTCCTCCAAGAGCAACTTCTCCCAACCCTCCAAGAGCAGTTTGGCGATCAACAATGCCTTTTCCAGTATGATGGAGCACCTTGCCATAAAGAAAAGGTGATAACTAAATGGCTCAGGGAACAAAACATGGAGATTTTTGGGTCCATGGCCTGGAAACTCCCCAGATCTTAATCCCATTGAGAACTTGTGGTCAATCATCAAGAGACGGGTGGACAAACAAAAACCTAAAAATTCTGACAAAATTAAAGCATTGATTGTGCAAGAATGGACTGCTATCAGTCAGGATTTGGTCCAGAAGTTGATTGAGAGCATGCCAGGGAGAACTGCAGAGGTCCTGAAGAAGAAGGGTCAACACTGCAAATATTGACTTGCTGCATTAACTCATTCTAACTGTCAATATAAGCTTTTGTTACTCATATGTTTGCAATTATATTTCTGTCTGTGTTAAATACATCTGTCAAACACACATAAAAACCAGAGGGCAGCAGATCATGAGAAAATATAATATTTGTGTCATTCTCAAAACTTTTGGCCATGACTGTACAGTAGTTGGACCAGACCAGAGACATCTAACAGGTATGACCACAGAGCACACATGTACTCACACACCATTAGCTGGTATTAGTGCCAATCAAGCTGCAACAGACTTTGCCAAGTTCCTTGCGCGACGTGATTTGGTCACTAAGGGATTTGTAAAGTTCAGTGATCGCACTGAAAACTATAGAGCTTGGTGAGCCTCCTGCAAAACTGCCATAAGAGACATAGGGCTATCATGTAGTGAAGAAGTGGATCTCCTGGTAAAATGGCTAGGAAGTGAGTCTGCTCAACACGCAAAGAGAATCAGAGACATTAATATAAATTATCCAGATGTCAGCCTCAAAATAATTTGGAATAGACTTGATGAATGCTGTGGCTCTGTAGAGGTTACAGAAAGTGCCTTGTTGAAAAGAATAGAAGACTTTCCTAAAATAGCAAACAAGGACTATTCAAAGCTCAGAGAATTAACTGACTTGTTAATGGAGTTGTGTGTAGCAAAAGCAGAAGGAAATCTTGTGGGGTTGACATACCTTGACACTGCTAGAAGTGTGAACCCCATAGTTCAAAACCTCCCATATAACCTGCAAGACAAGTGGGTTACATATGGTTCTAGGAATAAACAGACTTACAATGTACCATTTCCTCCATTCAATGTGTTTGGAGATTTTGTCTCAGAACAAGCAAAAATTAGAAATGATCCTAGCTTTGATTTCACGCTGTCTTGTGCTAATACCTCTGTTAGTAAACCTCGTAGAACAACTGTAGAGATTCACAAAACTAATGTTTCCTCCACCGGCTCAGTTCACAAAGAGTTCAGCTCCCATCAAGGAGAAGACAAATCCAAGGATCCAAGCAGACAGTGTCCCTTACACAAGAAGCCACATTCCTTACTTAAGTGCAGAGCTTTCAGAGAAAAGTTTTTGGAAGAACTGAAGGCCTTCCTTAAGGAGAACCGCATCTGCTACAAATGCTGCTCTTCAACATCCCACTTCGCCAGGGACTGTGAGGTTAGTGCAAAGTATGCCGAATGTGACAGCACTGAACATAATTCAGCTCTACACCCTGGACCATCATCAGAGACTCTGCTCCAAGTCCAAGAGCATAGCGGGGAGCTCAAGGACTCAAATACCGACACTCCAGCAATTACTTCTAAGTGTACAGAAGTTTGTGGAAATCTCATAGGAGGCAAGTCCTGCTCTAAAATTTCCCTAGTGAGAGTTTACCCAGCAGACAGAAAGGACAAAGCCATCAAAGTTTATGTGATTTTAGATGATCAGAGTAACAGGTCATTAGCCAAGTCTGCCTACTTTGATAGCTTTAACGTCACAGGACCATACTCTTTAAAAACTTTTGCAGGTATAGTAGAGTCAGCTGGTAGGAGAGCAACAGGCTACGTAGTCGAGTCTATAGATGGCCAAATGTGTCTGCCCTTAACAACCCTATTGGAATGTAATCAGATTCCTGTCAATAGGTCAGAGATACCTACTCCTGAAGTGGCATCACATCATCCTAATCTGAAGCGTATAGAACGCCTGATTGCCAGCCTTGACCCAGAGGATCAAATAGTCTTGCTCCTTGGGAGAGATATTCTGCGAGTCCACAAGGTTAGACAACAGATCAATGGCTCACACAATGCTCCATATGCCCAGAGACTGGACCTTGGGTGGGTCATTGTAGGAGAGGTCTGTTTAGGAGGTGCACACAAACCGACAATGGTTAACAACATGCTTACCAGTAGGCTCGAGAATGGACATCCATCTCTCCTTCAACCATGTGAAAATAACTACTTTATAAAAGAATTGCCACACAGCACTTCAGCACAAATATCTTAGCAAGTCGTGCCTACGATGATTGCATCCAGAATTGCGACCAAGATCACCTTGGGTGTATGGTCTTCCTCAAGATAAAAGATAATTGTACAGCAATGTCATTTGAAGATAGACTGTTCCTAGAGATGATGGAGCAAGGAATAGTGCAGGACAAAACTAAGAGCTAGACTGCACCTCAACCCTTCAAGCCTCAAAGACAACGCTTGCCTAACAACAGAAAACAAGTTTACAAACTATTTGTCTCCCTCAGGCACAGCTTCCGTAATAAACCAGAGATGAAAGATTATTTCTTTACCTTCATGGAGAAGATATGTAAGATCGGTCATGTAGAGTTAGCACCTACACTTCAAGACTCTGAAAAGCACTGGCACCATGGTAAACACGCCCACACAGCTCTCGAGTTAGAGCAGTCAAAGAATGTAATTATCCAAGCTGTACAGTGGGAAAAACTACCCCAAAGAAATTGACTGTGAAACCAACCAATGACCAATACCAAAAGATAGTGTTCTGAGGAAACTCGGAGCAGCAAGAGAACTGCAACTCTTTTCCAACTTGGATATGAATGACGTAGAAAAATACCTCAGTGTACAAGGGTGTACTTGGACATTCAACCCACCACATTCTTCTGACATGGGAGGTGTAGGGGAGAGAATGATAGGTGTCGCAAGCAGGATCGTCGACTCAATTTCTAACAAAAGGATCTGCAAGACTGACATACGAAAGCTTGACAACTTTCTTGGCCTGAAGTGTCAGCCATCATAAACACCAGACTGTTAACTCCACTTTCCAGTGATCCTGATGACCCAACTGTTCTCACCCCAGCCCTGCTGCTCACGCAGAAGACCAACCTAAATGCTCTCCACCCGGAGAATTTAATGTTAAAGACTGTTACAGGAGTCGATGGAGACAAGTACAGAGGCTCTCCAATGCCTTTTGGAACAAGTGGAAAAAACAGTACCTGCCTACTCTGCAACAGAGGAGAAAGTGGCAAGTCAGTAAGCCTAACCTCCAGCCTGGCGATATAGTGCTAATGAAAACTGTCAGTCTCGGAGAAATGAATGGCCATTAGGTCTCATTACCCAGACATTTCCGGGTAAAGACGGAATCGTAGGTAAGGTAGAAGTAAAAAATAGGGAAACAGTGCAAGACCAAATTGTTCCTCAGGCCAGTAGGGGAACTCGTTCTCTGTTCTCGTCCAATAAACACAATAGTGACGTCGGCTGACGTCAAGCGGGGAGTGTTCTGTCCAGAAACATAATTGCTGTCTAAAGTTTAGTCATATTTTTTATGTCTCCCTTATTACAGACATTATATTTTTGTGTATACCTATATTTTATATTGTAAGGTAACAGAACCATCTGCTGGCGGTTAAATGTATGTGTGAAGAAACCAGATTGAATCTTAATTTCCATGTTTTTGTAAACCCACAAGAATTGACTCTTTATCTGTATATTGGCTTGTGGATTTAAGTCTTTATGTCTGGTGGATCAAGAAGACAATCTTGCAAGCTGATATACTATTTAACATACTGTGTAAGGGCCCCGTCACACATAGCGACATACCAGCGATCCCGACAACAATATGCACTTGTCAGGATCGCTGGTGTGTCGCTACATGATCACTGGTGAGCTGCCAAACAGGCAGTTCAGGCAGCGATCAGGACAGCGACACTGCGGGTAATGTCGTCTAGTTACCTGCAATGTACGTTGGATACCAGCCCGCTGGTGCAGGGAGCTGGTAACCAAGGTACACATAGGGTTTCCAGGTGCTGCGCGGCGCCTGGAAACCCGATGTGTACCTTGGTTACCAGCTGATCGCTGGTCTCCTGCCTGCCACACGCAGCGATGCATGCTGGCCAGCAGGAGACCAACGATCAAAAAATGTCCTGGACATTCAGCGACGATCAGCGATACCAAGCAGGGGGGCTGATCGTCGCTGAATGTCACAAAATTAGTGACTCAGCAGCGATCTCGCTAGCTATATCGCTGTGTGTGACGGGGGCATAAGTCTGCAACAGTGACTTGTAAATAGGGGGTGTTTATCTGTGTTTATTGTGAGCTAATTGTGTATTGTACTCTAACCAGTTTGAGCTATGAGGCTGAACTGAAGCACACTGGGTATTCTAAAAATAGCTTACATGTCTCGGGTATAAAAACAAGAGACAGAGAAAGCAGAGGAGACCTCATCTCATCACACAGAGCTACCAGTTGGCCATTCTGCTCAAGATTCAACGGACAAGAGACAGGACTGCAGCCTATTCATCATGGCACCATCACAAGGGACACGGATCTTTGATTCCATGGGAATCAACCTAGGGGTCGTTGACTCCGGTTGGCAGGACACAGATCTGATCCAGTGACTATCTCTGAACCATGGATATGTTTGGAGAAAGCCAGGTTTTGGGACTCGCTGATCACCTGGGGTTTCCCTGGAGGTGGTCGGATAAGCCAGGTGGTGACTCTCGTGTCAACTGGCTTTGGACCTTGTATGGACAGTATGGACTGTCACCTCCCTACACTTGCCGTTATCTCTTCTCTGTGTGTATATCACGGGTGCAATAGCGACCGTGGAAGCTGTGACGTAGTCTCAACTGGCTTTGGGCCTTCTACGGACTCTGTGGACTGTTCCCGGTCATCTCCCTACGCTTGTCAATATCGCTTCCTGTGTGTTTATCACAGGTGGAATATCGACCCTGGAGCTATGACGTAACATCTACCGTTATCCAGGCGAGTCAGCGGAAGGGTTGGGCCCTGTAATGTGCACCATGTTGGGGGTAATTGCTGGGATTGTTCTGTTTGCTATTAGGTGTTGTGGTTCAATAAAGTATTGCCGCACTGTTTTACCCTAGCCCTGCGTTGTCTGTGTAGTATGTTGCCCACGGGGAGTTTGAGCGGGCGTTCAGTGGTACGAGCCCTGGTCCATGCAGTCTTTCTAAAGGCAGCCAGGCCAGTGGACAAGAGCACCCACTGACCCGTTTCTCCACAATTGGTGGCAGCAGTGGGATACTACTCAGCCCAGCGGAACTGGGGGAGCTGCAGGGGACTGGTGTTTGTAGGCACCGTCCACGGCTCCACAACCAGTGAGGCATACAGACAGCAGACCATTGATGAGGCATGCACAGCAGGTTTCGGACACTACTATGTCCAACCCCACCAACTCGGCCTGGGAAGTAGACCAGAGTGGTTTATTGACCTCAACAAGAAACGGAAACTGCAGGAGATGTTCCAGCTTCATTGGATTGACTGGGATTTAATCCAGGAACTATGGAGTGCGGAGGAAGCCATGTGTGGACCCAATGGATACCAGTTGTACTCTTCAATTACCGTATTTTTCGGACTATAAGACGCACCGGACTACAAGACGCACCCAGGTTTTAGAGGTGGAAAATAGGGAAAAATATATTTGAAGCAAAAAATGTGGTAAAATATTTAATAACATACTATTATATGTGGTGTTATTATATATAATAGTATGTTTATTATGTTGGAAGTACGGGTAGGAGATGGTGCTGCGGGACTAGTGTGGTGTCTGTAAACTACTATGTGAAGGGTGAGTATAAGGCCGGGGTCACACATGCGAGAAACTCGCACGATTTCGTGTGAGTCTCTGCTGAACACCCGGAACTGCCGCCGGCACTCAGACTGGATCGTGCGGCTGCATAGAAAATACATGCTGCATAGAAATAGAGACAGATGATAGAGACAGAGTGATAGAGATAGATGATAGAGACAGAGATGATGAGCAGATATGATAGAGACAGAGATGATAGAGACAGAGATGATAGAGAACAAGAGATGATAGAGACAGATTGATAGAGAAGATGATAGAGGAGATGATAGAGACAGATGACAGAGATGATAGAGACAGAGATGATAGAGACAGATGATAGAGACGATGACAGAGATGATAGAGACAGATGATAGAGACAGAGTGATAGAGACAGATTATAGAGACAGAGATGATAGAGACAGATTATAGAACAGATTATAGAGACAGATTATAGAGACAGATAATAGAGACAGAGTGATAGAGACAGATGATAGAGACGATAATAGGACAGATGATAGAGACCGATGATAGAGACAGAGATGATAGAGACAGATGATAGAGACAGATGTAGAGACAGAGATGATAAGGACAGATGATAGAGACAGAGATAGAGACAGAGATGATAGAGACAGAGATGATAGAGACAGATATATAGAGACAGATGATAGAGACAGATATGATAGAGACGATATGATAGAGACAGAATGATAGAGACAGAATGATAGAGACAGAGATGTAGAGACAGATGATAGGACAGAGATGATAGAGACAGAGATGATAGAGCAGAGATGATAGAGACAGATGATAGAGACAGATGATAGAGACAGAGATGATAGAGACAGAGATGATAGAGACAGAGATGATAGAGACAGATGATAGAGACAGAGGATATAGACAGAGATGATAGAGACAGAGTTGATAGAAATGTGACACGTATGCGTTTCAAGTGCGCATGATGCGCTGCACAAAAAAAACGCAAGTGTGAAAGTAGCCTAACCTTTTAATTAATTCTCTGTTGTACAGTGTGTCTGAAGGACCTGTGATGACATCATGAAGAGGCAGGGCTTTGGTCATGTGATGCTCCGCCAGCCCTCTTCATGACCTCATCACAGGTCCTTCACAGGAGCATTCAGCCTCCCATCAGCACAGCCCCAGGCTGTCAGGTATGCCAGCTGCTCCTGCTGCTCCTTCTCTTCAGACACCGATCTGCCCAGCTGCTGCAGGAATCAGGCCCTGGGGAAACTGTGTGGCTCTGTGATCTGCTGCTCCCTGCTCTGCTCAGCTGATAGGTGGGCGGGGAAGCATCTGATTAATATTCACTGCACTTAAGTGGGACCAGGGGTTTCCCCAGCGCTGTTTCCTGCAGCAGAGGGGATATTTTCTTGCCTCCTGCTGATCCCACTCCACCGCTGCCCACTGCCCCCCTCCCCACATGTTACATTCCGGCATAAGACGCACCCACACTTTCTCCCAAATTTTGGAGGAAAAAAAAGTGCATCTTATGGTCCAAAAATACGGTAAGTGTGGAGAAGGATGACCGGAAGCCATCATGTTGGTTAATTAAAAATGGGGGGAAGCAATGTGAAGAAACCAGATTGAATCTTAATTTCCCAGACAACCATGTTTTTGTAAACCCACAAAATTGAATTTTTATTGTTATTGGCTTGTGGATTTAAGTGTTTATGTCGGTGGTCAAAGACATCTTGCAAGCTGATATACTATTTAACATACTGTGTAAAGCCCCCGTCTCACATAGCGATATCGCTAGCGGTCGGTGCTGGTCACTGTTTTGTGACGCGCAGCGAACTCACCACGATATCGCTGGTGGGGCAAACAGCGACGATCAGCCCCCCTGCCGGGTATCGCTGATGTCGCTGAAAGTCAGGCATTTTTTTGATGTGGTCTCCCCTGACAGGCACGCATCGCTGCGTGTGAACAGGGCGGGGGGACCAGCGATCCCTGGTAACCAAAGGTACCAGGGGGTTTCCAGGGGGGGCCCCTGTGCCTGGAAAACCCCTGTGTACCTTGGTTCCAGCTCCCTGCACAGGGCGCTGGTACCAAGGTACACTGCGGGTAAAAAGCGATGTTACCCCAGGTCGTTGTACTGATCGTGCCTGAGCTGCTTGTTTGGGAGCTCAGCAGCGATAAAGTAGCGAACCCAGCGATCCTGATCGTTGTCGGGGGCGTGGTGTATCGCTATGTGAGACCCGCCTTAAGTCTGTAATAGTGACTTGTACATAAGTGTTTATTGTGTTTATTGTGAGCTGAATGCTAATTGTTTATTGTTCTCTAAACCAAATTTGAGCTATGAGGCTGAACTGAAGCCACTGGGAAAATTCTAAAAATAGTTTACTGTCTTACATGACCCTAACCCTGTGTTGTCTTTGTAGTATGTTGCCACGGGGAGAAGAGGGGCGTTCGTGGTATGAGCTTGCCTACAGTCTTTTAAAAGCAGCTAGGGGCCCTGGACAAAGGCCCCCACTGCCCCGTTTTAAAAGTATCATTTGTTTAGTTTGCAATGTATTATTGGAAGTTCCTAGGGCATTGGGGAAGTTCCTGTTGCATTGTGGTTTTATTATGACACTGTGAAGGGGAAAACAGCCTTGTTCCTGCAGCTTCTGGGGGGAGAAAAAAACATCACTCAATTTTTTATGCTTCTTAAACGCCTGCTCTAAGCATAGTTGGGAATCCCCTATGTGTTACAGTCCTGTGTTTTCAGTATGTTTTCTGTACTAAGTGGCAATCATCAGTTTGTATTACCCATGTTTCCTGTGAATTCCTAATATTACTGTGTATTGGACTTCGTATTTTAACCTGTGCAGTTTATATTCTGAAAGCTCCTGTTATTGCATCCTATAGTCTCCCTTTCCTGTTACATTACAACAATAAAAGGTCACAACCTAAGGCTCTTTTTTAAAGCAAAACACGGGGTTTGCTCATGTTCCTAACACCGTGTAACATGTATGAGGGACAGATAAAGGCTGGGGGGGGGGGACCGCTGAAGCTTTGCTGTGGCAAGGATTTGGATGGCCTGTGATGATGCCTCAGAAGTACAAGGTCAGGTGCAGGGGGAGAAATTGCCAGTGTTGTAAACATGTTATTAGCAAGCACTTAGCACAAGGGAAGAGGCAGTGAAATCACCCCGCTGCAAAAACAGTGGAACCAGGCATTCAACCCTATTTCGGTGTTTAGATACGTGCTTGATTATGGTGGTTGTGGTTGGTTTCTTAGTGGTTTTGATGGCCAGGTTGCAAAATGACCATTTTTTTGGCCTCAGAACTCTTTTTTAAAAAGTCTCACAGGGGGGAACAGAAATTTTATGGGAGAAATTCACGATTGTTGGTGTTTGGGTAGAGATAAGGACTTTGCCCCGGAGGGCGAGTCGGGTTTCTGCTATCGGAAAAGTCGAAGGTCCGACTGACCCAAAACCCAAGCAAGCAATGGGGAGAAAAGTCGTCAGGGGTGGAGGACAGTAAAACCCACCTATGTGCCATTTCAATGCCAACGGCTTCAATTCTTATTACTTAAGTTGTCAACTTAATTTACTTATAATAATAGTTACGCATTGAAAATTGTTGGTTATTTGGCTAAAGTTGTGGGGGGGCGGGCTGGCTCCGGTTTTCATGGGCTGAGGCCAAAGAGTCTCAGTGGGCCCCTTTAACACATACCAAAATTCATGATGCCGATACGGCAGAGAAATATAGGTATAGTACAATGCAAAACTTCATTCTTAATTACTGGTGATTTTTTTTAAAAATTCAAAATAACAAAAAAAGGACGTATATTCCTCCCCCTACAGCATGGCCAAAAGTTTTGAGAAATGAACAAATATTAAATTTTTACAAAGTCTCTGCTTCACTTTTTCTAATGGAAATTTGCATATACTCAGAATGTTATAAAGAGTGATCGCTTAAAGCAATTACTTGCAAAGTCATATTTGGCTAGAAAATGAATTTAACCCCCAAAAACAATTTAAACATCATTGCAGCCCTGCCTAAAAGACCAAGCTAATTTTTTCAGTGATTGTCCATTAACACAGGGGGTGGGTGTTGATGGGGACATGGCTGGAGATCAATCTGTCTGATTAAGAAAGAATGAGACCATGGACACCTTAAAAAGGGAGGCTGGTGCTTGGGGATCATTGTTTCTCTTCTGTTAACCTGGTTATCTCTAAAAAAAACAGTGCAGTCTCATTGAATGCACAAAAATGGGCCTAACAGGGAAGGTATCGCAGCTAGAAAGATTGCACCCAGTCAACAATCTATTGCTCTCAAGAACTTCAAGGAGAGAGGTTCCATTGTTGCCAAAAAAGGGTCCAGGGCGCCCAAGAAAGACCAGCATGGTCAGGGGCCATCTCTTAAAAAGTGTTTTCAGCTGCGGGATCGGGCTACCCGCAGTGCAGAGCTTGCTCAGGAATGGCAGCAGGCGGTGTGAGTGCATCTGCACGCACTGTAGGCTGAGACCTTGGGCAAGGCCTGGTCTCAAGGAGGGCAGCAAAAAAAAGCCACTTCTCTCAGAAAAAAAACATCATGAACAGACTGAATATTTGCAAAAGGTAAGGCAGTGGACTGCTAAGGACTGGGGTAAAGTTTTTTTCTGATGAATCCCTTTTCGATTGTTTGGGCATCAGGAAAACGCCTCATTCGGAGAAGACAAGGTGAGCGCTACAACTTGTCTTGTCTCATGCCAACTGTTAAGCTCCTGAAACCATTCATGTGGGGGTTGCTTTCGCCGAGGGGAAACGGCTCTCTCACGTCTTGCCTAAAAAAACGCCATGAATAAAGAATGGTACCAATGTCCCCCAAGAGCAACTTCTCCCCAACCCCCCAAAAGCAGTTTGGCGATCAACAAATGCCTTTTCCAGTATATGGAGCACCTTGCCATAAAGAAAAGGTGATAACAAATGGCCGGGAACAAAACATGGAGATTTTGGGTCCATGGCCTGGAAACCCCCAGATCTTAATCCATTGAGAACTTGTGGTCAATCATCAAGAGACGGGTGGACAAACAAAAACCCAAAAATTCTGACAAAATGAAAGCATTGATTGTGCAAGAATGGACGTATCATCAGGGGTTTTTGGTCCGAAGTTATTGAGAGTGCCAGGGAGAATTGCAGAGGTCCTGAAGAAAAGGGTCAACACTACAAAATTGACTTGTGCAATTAAACTATTCTAACTGTCAATATAAGCTTTTGTTACTCATATGTTTGCAATTAAATTCTGTCTGTGATAAAAAATTTGTCAAACACACAATAAAAACCAGAGGGCAGCAGATCATGTAAAAAATAATTTTGTGTCATTCTCAAAAACTTTTGGCCATGATGTTTTGGCCACCACATAGGGCCATTTCAGAATAATGAGCCCCATTATTGTTCATAAATAATTTGCCCCCTATAATGTTCCATTCAGTAAATGAGTCCCATAATGTACAGATATGAGGTCCACATGGATGATGCTCCAGGTATGATGGGCCTTTTTGATGATGTGTGCTGGAATTGTGTCCTCATCTTTTTTTTTGTACGCGGGAAAGCCCACAAAGCAAAGCCCTCCCTCTTCTGCAGCTTCATTTTCTCACCAACCCCCCAGCCTGCACTCAGGCAGTGTAAAGTGAGCGCCAGTGCGGAGTTTTTCCCCCTTCACCGAGGGGTCCCCCTTGTCCCGAATGTGCTGCTCCTACACTAGCAGCCTTTTGGAGACTGATTCTGTTTTGGTTTAAAAAACGGTGGGAGCGTCCGCTAGAAACACGAAAAATACTGTTGTGAAAAAATGCTCCTGACAGGAATGGTCCCGTGGTTTTGGTAAACC
>JARQOD010000005.1:381077579-381123509 GCA_033576555.1 Oophaga sylvatica
TTTTTTTTTTTTTTTGGTTTTTTTTTTTTTTTTTTTTTTTTTTTTTTTTTTTTTTCCTGAGGGCCTGTTGACAGAGATGTGTCTGGGTTTAGAACTCTGTGTGTTTGCCCTGGTTTTAAAATCTGAGTGCTGTTAACCTGCGATTCTGAGGCTGGTGACTGTAAATTTTTCCTCAGAAGCGAGGTGTTTGGGTTTTCCCCTTACTGGGGCGGTTCCCATGTGACCCAGTTTTTTTTGTAGGCTTGAGGGTTTTTGCAACCACTTGAGGACACTTTCAAAGTTTTCCCAATTTTTCGGACTGACTGACCTTAATTTCTTAAAGTAATGATGGCCACTCGTTTTTCTTTACTTAGCTGCTTTTTTCTTGCCATAATACAAATTCTAACAGTCTATTCAGTAGGACTATCAGCTGTGTATCCACCAGACTTGTGCACAACACAACTGATGGTCCCAACCCCATTTATAAGTCCAGAAATCTCACTTATTAAACCTGACAGGGCACACCTGTGAAGTGAAAACCATTTCCGGTGACTAACTCTTGATGCTCATCAAGAGAATGCCAAGAGTGTGCAAAGCAGTCATCAAAGCAAAAGGTGGCTACTTTGAAGAACCTAAAATATAAGACATAATTTCAGTTGTTACACACTTTTTTGTTAAGTCTATAATTACACATGTGTTAATTCATAGTTTTGATGCCTACAGTGTGAATGTACAATTTTCATAGTCATGAAAATACAGAAAAATCTTTAAATGAGAAGGTGTGTCCAAACTTTTGGTCTGTACTGTGTATACCTACTATATAATCGTCTTATCCTGTCTGCCTGTCTGTCTGTCTGTCCAGGAAATCCCGCATCGCTGATTGGTCCGGCCGTGGCCAATCAGCGACGCAGGGCTAACTCTGCCTATGTGGTCATGTGACTCACCAACTGCCCAGGATGTACTGAACATGTTTTGTCAGTTACAGTGTCTGATGTACTTCTGTCACGTTTACTGAATACAGGTAATACACAGTGACATGAGGTAATACACAGGTGACATGAGGTAATACATAAGTAACATAAGGTAATACACGGTAAAATGAGGTAATATACAGTAACATGAGGTAATACACAGTAATATGAGGTAATACACCATAATATGAGGTAATACACAGGTAACATGAGGTAATATGAGGTAATATACGGTAACATGAGGTAATACACAGTTATATGAGGTAATACACAGTAATATGAGGTAATACACAGTGACATGAGGTAATACACAGTAACATCAGCGACGCAGGGCTAACTCCACCTATGTGGTCATGTGACTCACCAACTGCCATTGATGTACTGAACATGTTTTGTCAGTCACAGTGTCTGATGTACTTCTGTCACGTTTACTGAATACGGGTAATACACAGTGACATGAGGTAATACACAGATGACATGAGGTAATACATAAGTAACATAAGGTAATACACAGTAAAATGAGGTAATATACAGTAACATGAGGTAATATGAGGTAATATACATTAACATGAGGTAATACACAGAGATATGAGGTAATACACAGTAATATGAGGTAATACACAGTAACATGAGGTAATACACAGTGAAATGAGGTAATACACAGGTAACATGACGTAATATACAGTAACATGTGGTAATATACAGCAACATGAGGTAATACACAGTAAAATGAGGTAATATACAGTAACATGAGGTAATACACAGTAATAATTTTGTTCAGTTGTATTAAGTTTTATGAGCAATAACATTTAATGATAATGTATATATTTTACCCGAAAAATCCTGTGTATTCATTGCATTATTCTTAAATCTTCATAAATAAATTACATACATATTCTAGAATACCCGATGCGTTAGAATTGGGCCACCATCTAGTATATATATATACATATATATATATTGAGGATTATTTGCTTTTTAAACAATGTGTACAGTTTTTTTTTACAATGCTATTTTAACATGAGTTTTTACATAGAGAGAACTGCCCTATGTAAAACCTGATGTTAAAATCGCATTGCATACGGATTGCATACGCATGTCATACAGATGTTCCGTGGAAAAATCGCATTACACTCGCATGACACTCGCATAGCACTCATCCGTTTTTTCGGTCCTGAAATTCGACCTTTGTTTTTCTCACAAATGGGTATGAGCCCTTAAGGTGTACATGCATATCTCCTAAGTATTTGTGATCCACAGGGACAGTCCCAAATTTGGCGAGCAGTCCTGCCATCTTGGGAGGTTGAGATTATGTCCCAGGGACACAGTGATGAATATAATAGTTTGGCAAGGAACAAACAGGTCCTTGCCTCACCATTCTGTCTAGGTAGTGACAATGTCTGAGAATGTCATCTGGAGGCAGGGGGCTTGATTCATTAAGGTGAGGTTTTTTTTCACCCACTCCTAAAGGAAACCTGTCATGTCCCCACAGGCAATGTAGATGTCAAGTTTATATATTATTGTGTATAATCACTTTTTTATTGAGTATATTCTTTTTGTAGGGCTCAAGAGGTATAAGAATATAATCTTAAGATAAAAGGTCAAGCATAGCAAAAAAAAACATACAACTGATCATGCAATTCATAGCTCAGGGGAAGAGTACTGGGGAATAACTTTGCCCAAAAAAAGCCAATGATCAACATCATTCCTGAACTATCATGTAGAGAAAACAATTATACTGGTTGGGGCTAGCTGAGAGTTTAGAGAATGAGAAGGTTCATATATGTTCTTGTGAATACAGTAGGAATTTCTTACTGGGATTATTTTTAACGTATTTTCTGTATGTGGTGAAAGCAATAAATATAATTGTGAAAGGAAGAACTGTAGAGCATTCTATGGTTCTATGCTTCCAAATGAGCTATGCAGATAATAAAATATAATAGATATGAAGGATAAGAAGCTTGAAGAGTGCAAAGTTATGTTTTATTGTATAAGAGATAATGAAAGCAGGAAGAATAATAGTCATGTCCTTCAACGGTTCAGTCTAGTGTCTGACCTTGCAAGGTGAAAAGCTTCCTGTACGCTGAACAATTAGTAAAGAAAGAGCGATTATGGCTGTTGAGTGGAATAGGAAATTGATCTAGATATAGACACGTACAGATAAAAGAATAAAACATATATAGTTGTCCAATGTACGTATTCATTTACAGAGACCTTACCGTTCTATTATGATTTATTATGAAGCCCTACAGTTAGACAAGCAGCAATATTATGTTTGTTCAAACTGTAGAAGTAATTAAAAATAGTTATCTACCTATATATGATTGGCTTATTACTAGGGAGTAGTGGCCATCTATTGGAAGCACTGGTGCAGTGTAATAGAAGTGGTGGCGCTTCTTGATGGACCCATTTCGCGCTGTTGCTGCACTTCTTGATGGACCCGTAGAAGCGCAGCAATAGTGTGAAATGGCCATCGTCCATCAGGCTTGTTCACCTGCTCACTCCTCTGTCCCCTGCACACCTCAACATGTACTTTATTGAGATGCTGATATCTTCTAATATAGATTAAAGGAATTCAGCAAGGATGACCGGGTGAGTGATCTATTTCTTTTCTAAGTTCTTGTTTATGCAATATACCATTACTCTATGTGTAAGAACCACCCATAAGAGGTCTTTAATACTATAAATGTTTGGTATCACATGAAGTGAAAGAAGCACAGTCATCAGCTGATATATTTGGTGCCTAATCTTCTAAGTGGACATTGAAAATAGAGTGTCTGCACTGGTGAATCAAAATGCGTGAACCTTTCAGAATTTTCTATATTTAGGCATACATTTGACCTAAAACTACAACAAATTTTGATACCAGCTTTAAAAGTACAGTAGATATAGGTAAGCAAATCAGCAAAGTAATCAAATATATTATATTTTACCAATTTTTAAATGTGGAAAATAATACAATATCACATGCTTGGGACTGGTAAAAGTATATGAACTTTTCACATTTGATAGTGAAATTAGAGTCAGGTATGTGAAGACAACCAGGTTTATTTTAACCTCTTAATGACCTAAGGCATGCATGTTCACCATAGGTCAATAAGGAATGCATGAAACAGTCTCAGCAGCTGAAACTGTTTTATATCAGGCAGACGTCACCTGAGTCACACAGCTGGCATCTGCCCGTAACAACAGCACTCTGAAGTTTTTCTTATCACTGTAGATAAAACACCTAAATGTTAATCTCTAGCAGTGGTATTTAAATTATATTATATAATAATATCAGTGTCCGATGTGCGATCAAGGGTTCACTGTGAAGTGATGGCTGGAAATCGATATGTTATTATAGTAGCTCGGAGACTGGCAAATTATACTGTAAGCAGGTTGCAGGATGCAGTGACAGGCAAGAGGCAGAGCAAGGGTTAACAAGATGTAACAGTTTAATATAACAAGATATTATAATATAACAAGATATTAACCCCTCGCAGGGAGGTAAATGGTTAAAGTATGGATAATAGGAATAACAAGTATAAAACAATGGCAGTCCAGTTAAGGAACTTATCGTGTCCTTTGTGCTCCTCGCAGTCGATAATCCCAGGCCAGGGAGATGTCCTCAGATGGGATCCTTTAAATGAGGGTCCATCTTCTGGCGTCAGTGGTCAGTCTCCGGTACCTTCCGCTTAGCCCCTAGTCCATGAATACCTGCGGCCAAAGCAAACAGGGCTGCAACACTCCCAGGGTTAAATGTGAACGGGCGTGAAGCAACTGGCAGGGAAGGCCTCAGGAGTATGTACGGTACTCGGCTGTTTCTGCTCTGCACGTGCGCGGTACTCACAGTCACTGAACGCACTTCACCTTTCTTGCAGTCACTGGGCACACGGCACATCTATGTCTCGCAGTCACTGAGCAAACGGTACCTCTCTCCTCAGCTGGAGACGGCAGAGACCAAACAACAAAGCCTGTCGCAGCGTCGGTGCTCAGGGGACATAGCATGCTGCTCACCCAGTTGCTCACTGCTGCTAATTGACGTCAAATTCTCCGCTGCTGCGTGCGCTTTTCCTTTTATGTTGCCCCTCCGACCCGGGTCATGCGGTTGGTCCGTCTCCTCTTTTCTTCCCCCAGGCAACATGGGAGGCAGCCTCAACAGTTCCGAACCCGGCTCGGTACAGGCACCCGCAGCCCGGTCGTCCTCCTTACAATACCGTAACTGCCATGCTAGTTTTCCTGAAACTGAGTAAAGGAAGAGCTTCATAAGATTATATCAATTCCCCCATATATTGCAAAACTGTGGTAAGAGAGTACATGATATAAGCAACTGGGCGATTATAAGTTAAAAAAATAAATTAAATATGATAAAATAAATGTTTTATTAAAATAAAATTAAAAAACATAAATTTACTTCCCCATTTTCCCACATTAAAAATAAATTTAAAAAATAAATATATTTATTATCATTGTGTCCCAAAAAAGTCCAATCTATAAAAATATAAAATTATTCAAACCATACATTAAATGGCAAGAAAAATGCTGTATGCCAGATTTGTGGAATTTGGTCTCCACACTTCAAAAAAAAAATATAATAAAACGCAATCAAAATGGTGTCAGTGAAAACATCACCTGAGTGCACAAAAAAATGAGCCCTCATACAGACCTAATGGATAAAAAAATAAAAAAGTTATCGGTCTTAGAAAAAGTTGAAAGAAACATTTTTTTTGTTTTATAAATGGTAATTTTTGCCACACATTGAACAGTGTAAAACCAAGCTGCTTGACCTGGTGTTGTTGTTGTGTTTATTAATAAATTGCAGAGATGTTTGTGTACATAATGTGGATGCTGCATAAGTGTGTGTGCATAATGTTCATTCTGCATATAAAAACTAACAGGATCTTATTTACTTGATTTAAAAAAATAATGGTATGTACCCCTACCCTTCTTACACCTATAAGGAAGTTTTAATTAGGTTTGAAACATGTTTTTTCTATTTCCTGATATCTAAACCAAAGGTGCATCTTATAGAAAGATGTGTTCTATACTCTAAAAATGTGGTTTCATCCATTCTGTACTACTCTGTGTCAATGTCAAAGCAGAATATCATGTGGGGTCCTGTCACGTGAGGGATGGCCCTTTCAAATTTTGCTATGGGTCCTGTCTATTCTTGTTATGTCCTTGTGCCTATGTTAGAAGGGAGGTAAGCCAAAGCTAATCACCTGTGAAGCAGATTATCATTTTGTATGGAGAAATAAGAATGGATAGGTTATATCCAAGGTGGATCAGTTGTTGGATCTCTTGAAAACAATTGTGCAGTCTTCATCCACTTAAAGTAACAGGGCAGTAGATTTAAAGGGAACCTGTCAGCAGGCTTGTGCACAGTAACCTACAGACAGTGTCAGGTCAGCGTCATTACACTGAACTAGCTATGAACTTATTCTATGCCCAGGTGGCAAGCATTTTTATTGGTATATGGTCTCCCATCCTGGTATGTGCTGCGCCCTCCTATCCTGGTATGCATGGCACCCCTCATCCCTATCCTGGTATTTATGGTACCCATCATCCCTCTCCTGCTATGCATGGCCCCCTTATCCCTATAATTATATGCATGGCACCCTCATCCCTATTCTGGTATGTATGGTCCCCAGCAGTCCTGGTATGATTGGCACCCCATTCCTCATCCTGGTATGCATGGTCCCCTCACCACCCAATTCTGGTATGCATGGTACCCCCTCATCCCTATCCTGGTATGCATGGTACCCCCTCATCCCTATCCTGGTATGTATGGTCCCCTCACCCCCCAATCATGGTATGCATGGTACCCCCTCATCCATATCCTGGTATTCATCATGGTTCCCTTACCCCCAATCCTGGTATGCATGGTACGCCCTCATACCTATCACGTATGCATGGTCCCCTCACCCCACAATCCTGGTATGCGTGGTCCTCTCACCCTACAATCCTGGTATGCATGGTTCCCTCACCCCCCCAATCCTGGTGTGCATGGTCCCCTCACCCCCAATCATGGAATGCATTGTCCCCTCACCCCCCAATCCTGGAATACATGGTCCCCTCACCCCCCCAATCCTGGTATGCATGGTCCCCCCTCATCCCTATCGTAGGATGTATGGTACTCCCTCATACCCAATCCTTGCATACATGGCACCCCTTACCTCCCAATTCTGGTATGCAAGATCCCCTCATCCCCAATACTGGTATGCATGGTCCCCTCTCATCCCTATTGTAGGATGTATGGTACTCCCTCATCCCCAATCCGTACATACATGGCACCCCTTACCTCCCAATTCTGGTATGCAAGATCCCCTCATCCCCAATACTGGTATGCATGGTACCCCTCACCCCACTATCCTCATGGTATCCCTCATCCCCCAATCCTGGTATGCATGGCCCCCTCACCCCCCTATCCTGGTATGCATGGTCCCCTCACCCCCCAATCCTGATATGCATGGTCCCTTCACCCACTATCCTGGTATGCATGGTCCTCTCACCCCCCTATCCTGATATGCATGGTCCCCTGACCCCAATCCTGGTGTGCATGGCACCCCATTCCTCATCCTAGTATGCATGGTCCCCTCACCCCCAATCCTGGTATGTATGGTTCCTCTCACCCCACAATCCTGGTATGCATGGTACTCCCTCATCCCTATCCTGGTATGTATGGTCTACTCACCTCCAATCCTGGTATGCATGGTACCCCCTCATCCCTATCATGGTATGCATGGTCCCCTCACCCCTCAATTCTGGTATGCATGGTCCCCCCACCCCCCAATCCTGATATGCATGGTTCCCTCACCCCCTATTCCTGGAATGCATGGTCCCCTCACCACCCAATCCTGGAATGCATGGTCCCCTCACCCCCCAATCCTGGTATGCATGGTCCTCTCACCCCCCCAATCCTAGTATGCATGGTCCCCTCACCCCCCAATCCTGGTATGCATGGTCCCCTCATCCCCCAATCCTGGTATGCATGGTACCCCTCACCCCCCTATCTTCATATGCATGGTACCCCTCATCCCCCAATCCTGGTATTGCCGCGGGGTCTCACTGTGAGGTCAGGAAAGGGCGGAATTGTGCCGCTGAAATCGGAGCTCGATTCCGGCACCACAACCCGCCCTCTCCTGACATCATGGCTAAACCCCGCGGCAATACCAGATCTGTAAGTTATTGCGCTGTGATGTCTGGAGACATCGCTTTCCGGCTCCATTTTCTTGAAGACACACTGCAGTTTGTATTCCACAAAATGGCACCGGAAAGCGCGGACTGGGCATGCGCCGCCATTCCTGCGCCATAACCCGCCCTCTTCTGACATCCCAGCAAGACCCGGTGGCAACACCGGATCGGAGATTGCGGTATGCATTCAGTGCTTACGCATGTCGCGATCTCCTGAGCCACCCTCCTCATCCCCGGGTGTGTTACTCTGTCCAGACTGCTCAGGCGCGCAGTCTATAAAGGCTTCAGACAGAGTGACTCTCCCAGCATTATATTATAGATAAAATAATACCTTGGTTGATGAAATCCATCTTGTGGCTGTTTCTTAATCTTTATTTTCAGTTTTGTGCTAATGAGATTCTCGTGCCCTAAGGCGGGGTTCATGTATGTGGTGATCTGATTAGGTATTCACAATGCAGACTGCTGACAGGTCACTGATCCCTTACTGACCTTCCCCCCAGTTTATATAATAAATACCATCACATACTGAATTAAAAAAAAAAGCTTCTGCAGGCAGGTGTGCAACATAATCACATGGTTACTGTGCACTTAATCCCTCCCATTCACCAAGATGGCACCCCCCCGCGCATGCACAATAGCAGCTGTCAGCGATCTCCAAGAGCTGTTACGGCGCCATCTTGGAGGAGGACATTTTTTTTTTTCTCCGGCAAGATGGCGCCGCCGGCGCAAGAGCAGCTATCGGATCTCTATACAAACAGATAGCTGCTACTGCGCCAGCGCGGCGTGTGCCATTTTCAAAATGACTTTTTTTCCTCGCTCAAGTAAATCTGCAAAAGGGATTAAGTGAACAGTAACCATGTGATTATGATGCAGCGCAGGTGCCACGGCCGGCACCTGCCTGCAGAAGCGTTTTTTTTATTCAGTATATGATAGTATTCATTATGCAAACTAGGGGGCAGATCAGTGACCTGTCAGCAGTCTGCATTATAAATGTCTAATCATAGCACACATACACGAGCCCGACTTAGGGCACGAGCATATCATTAACACAAAACTGAAAATAAAGATTAAGAAACAGCCACAAGATGGATTTCATCAACCAAGGTATCATTTTATTTAGTATAACAGCGGCGACCTGACACTTTGTGTAGGTTACTGTGCACACCCTACTGACAGGTTCCTTTTAAGTCCAGTTCAGTTATTGCATCCATGTGTATTTCACTTTGAGGACACTGCAGTGTTTCAAAAAAAAATATACGTTCAATGTACATCCAGGGACTATGTGGTTTGGATGACTAGTCCAAGACAGGTCCACTGCAGCTTCTCTCCACCCTACAGTCATGGCCAAAAGTTTTGAGAATGACACAAATATTAATTTTTACAAAGTCTACTGCTTCACTTTTTCTAATGGCAATTTGCATATACTCCAGAATGTTATAAAGAGTGATCAGCTTAACAGCAATTACTTGCAAAGTCAATATTTGGCTAGAAAATGAACTTTATCCCTCAAAACACATTTCAACATCATTGCAGCCCTGCCTTAAAAGGACCAGCTAACCTCTTTTCAGTGATTGCTCCATTAACACAGGTGTGGGTTGATGAGGACATGGCTGGAGATCAATATGTCATGATTAAGTAAGAATGACACCACTGGACACTTTAAAAGGAGGCTGGTGCTTGGCATCATTGTTTCTCTTCTGTTAACAATGGTTATCTCTAAAGAAACACGTGCAGTCATCATTGCAATGCACAAAAATGGCCTAACAGGGAAGAGTATCGCACCTCAGTCAACAATCTATCGCATCATCAAGAACTTCAAGGAGAGAGGTTCCATTGTTGCCAAAAAGGCTCCAGAGCGCCCAAGAAAGACCAGCAAGCGCCAGGACCATCTCTTAAAAGTGTTTCAGCTGCGGGATCGGGCTACCAGCAGTGCAGAGCTTGCTCAGGAATGGCAGCAGGCAGGTGTGAGTGCATCTGCACGCACTGAGGCGGAGACTCTTGGAGCAAGGCCTGGTCTCAAGGAGGGCAGCAAAGAAGCCACTTCTCTCCAAAAAAACATCATGGACAGACTGATATTCTGCAAAAGGTACAGGCAGTGGGACTGCTGAGGACTGGGGTAAAGTTATTTTCTCTGATGAATCCCCTTTTCGATTGTTTGGGACATCAGGAAAACGCCTCATTCGGAGAAGACAAGGTGAGCGCTACACCAGTCTTGTCTCATGCCAACTGTTAAGCATCCTGAAACCATTCATGTGTGCGGTTGCTTCTCAGCCAAGGAATCAGCTCTCTCACAGTCTTGCCTAAAAACACAGCCATGAATAAAGAATGGTACCAGAATGTCCTCCAAGAGCAATTTCTCCCAATAATAATAATAATAATAATCTTTATTTATATAGCGCCATCATATTCCGCAGCGCTTTACAGTTTAACAGTTTCAAAACACAAGTCATAAGTCACAACGTTAATCAATACAGTAATTAAAGCAAAATAAGACGGCCTGCTCGTGAGAGCTTACAATCTACAATGAGGTGGGGAGATACAAAATACAGGTGTGTATATACAATGGTGCATTTACAATGATGGTCCAGCCATCTTAAGGGAGTGAGGGATGGATGGAGATAGTGAATGGGCTACACACCACACACACACACACACTTACACATAGAATGACTTTGATTAGTGAATGTGATAGGCCGCTCTGAACAGATGTGTTTTGAGGGAGCGCCTGAAACCATGCAAATTGTGGATAGTCCTAATTTCTTGGGGTAGAGCATTCCAGAGGATTGGCGCAGTGCGGGAGAAGTCTTGGAGTCGGGAGTGGGAGGTACGGATTAGTGCAGAGGTTAGTCGAAAGTCGTTTGCAGAGCGCAGCAGTCGGTTAGGCCGATAGATAGAAATGAGGGAGGAGATGTAGGGGGGTGCTGCAGTGTGGAGAGCTTTGTGGGTGAGAACAAGTACTTTGAATTGGATCCTATAATGAATGGGCAGCCAGTGTAAGGACTGGCGAAGAGCGGACGCGTCCGAGTACCGATTAGCCAGATGGATAACCCTGGCTGCTGCATTAAGGATGGACTGGAGAGGGGATAGTCGAGTAATGGGGAGGCCAAGTAATAGAGCGTTACAGTAGTCCAGGCGGGAGTGGATCAATGCTACAGTGAGGGTTTTTTGTTGTTTCCATGGTGAGAAAAGGGCGGATTCTAGAGATGTTCTTTAGGTGTAGGCGGCAAGAGCGGGCAAGAGATTGTATATGGGAGGTGAAGGAGAGATTGGTATCAAACATAACACCCAGACAGCGAGCCTGCTGCCGGGGTGTTATTATGGTGCCGCCCACTGAGAGGGAAATGTCAGATTTAGGGAGGTTAGTAGACGGCGGGAGCAGAAGAAGTTCAGTTTTGGAGAGGTTGAGTTTCAGATAGAGAGCAGACATGATGTTGGAGACTGCGGACAGACAGTCGGTGGCGTTCTGTAGTACAGCGGGGGTAAGGTCGGGGGATGACGTGTATAATTGTGTGTCATCAGCATAAAGATGGTACTGAAAGCCAAATCTGCTGATGGTCTGTCCAATTGGGGCGGTGTAGAGAGAGAAGAGAAGGGGCCAAGGACTGAGCCCTGGGGTACACCGACAGTGAGAGGGAGAGGAGATGAAGTGGAGCCAGAGAACGAAACACTGAAGGAGCGGTCAGAAAGATAGGAGGAGAACCAGGAGAGAACAGTGTCCTTAATACCTAGAGAGTGGAGCCTGGACAGTAGGAGACGGTGGTCAACCGTGTCGAAAGCTGCAGAAAGGTCGAGTAGAATGAGCAGAGAGTGGTCGCCGTTACGTTTTGCTGTCAGAAGGTCATTGGTCACTTTGATGAGTGCAGTTTCAGTCGAATGTAGGGGTCGGAAGCCGGACTGTGAAGGGTCTAGGAGGGAGTGAGTGGAGAGGTAACGGGTGAGGCGGGAGTAGACTAGGCGCTCCAAAGTTTGGAGATGAAGGGAGATTGGAGACCGGTCTGTAGTTGTTTGTGCAGGAAGGGTCAAGAGCGGGTTTCTTTAGTAGTGGAGTAATGATGGAGTGTTTGAAGGAGGATGGGAAAATGCCAGAGGAGAGTGAGAGATTGAAGATTGTAGTTAGGTGAGTTGTGACAACAGGAGAAAGAGACTGGAGGAGATGTGAGGGGATGGGGTCGGTAGTGCATGTAGTCGGACGAGAGGAAGAGAGGAGTCTGGAGACTTCTTCTTCTGTGATGGGATCAAATGTGGAAAGTGAGCCAGGGGAAATGCAGGGTGGGATGGGAGTCACAGCACTTTGTGGTTGAGAGCAGATTTCCTGACGGATATAAATACTACATACTGAATTATAAAAAGTTCTGCAGGCAGGTGTCAACATAATTCTGGTTATGTGCCTTTCCCCTTGCCTAGAGGACCCCGCGCATGAAAGAGTGTCAACAAATTCCAAGGTTGTTGGCATATTGGGAGGAGGACATTTTATTTAGTCTCGGCAGTGGCGGAGGCTGCAAGAGCAGCTATCGATCTCTAATAAAAAGAAGTCTATCTGGAGGCGGGTTTTTTCCAAATGATTTCCCTCCTAAGAATCGCTGTGAGAAGGTGATTTTAGCGAGTGCAGCCGGAGGCAGGCGTTTTTTTTTTGTTTGATAGTTTCTTGAATGGGGAGATCGTGCACTGTCAGAGTGCATTATAAAGTGTCTAATTATAGCAACACCAGCCGATTAGGAACAACATAAACAAAACGAAATAGTGACAGCGAAGATGTCATAAAGGTAGTCTTTTTGAAAAGCGGCGACTGATGGAGGTTATGTGCATTGACAGGTTTCTTTTAATGTCCAGCAGTATGTATGTGTTTTCCTGGGGCTGGTTTTAAGAAATTACGTTATCGTAACCAGGACTATGTGTTGTGTAGTCCAAGACGGTCATGCGCTTTATTAGTCATGGAAAATTTGAGAATGACCAATTGAACAAAGATCCACTTTTCAAGGATTTGCAATCCAGATGTGTCTCAAGAGGATGTTAAAGCTTGCAAGTCAATAGGCTAGAAATGAACTTTATGCCTAAAAGCAATCAACATATTGAATGCCTTAAAGGACTGCTTAACTGTGTGATGTTGCATTACAAGTGTGGGTTGGATGAGGACATGGTGGGTCATATGTCATGATTAAGTAAGAGAAACTGGACATTTAAAGAGCTGGGGGCATAATGAGTTTCTTTCTGAGGGTATTAGAGGGATGATGAAAATGCCTATGGATGTGGACATCAAGCAATCGATCAAGATTAGGAGGAGGATACCTTGTGAAAAGTCATGGGGCCAGGAAGACAGCAACCCAGACCATCTCTTTAGTGTTTCGGGGGATCGGGTACAACTGTGCAACTGCTCAGGAATGGCAGCAGGGGGTGTGAGGCACCCACGCCTGAGGCGGAATCTCTGATACAGGCTTTCAAGGAGGGCAGCAGAAGAAGCAATTCTCCAAAAAACATATGAAATTATTAAGGTAGGCAGTGAATGCAGGATGTTTATTTCCTGAGACCCTTCGATTTCACAGGAAAGCCCATTGAGAAGACAGGAGCTACACAGTGATGCCAAGTTAACATCTAAACCAAATTATGTTGCGGTTTTCCAGCCAAGGGTAGCTTACGCTGCTAAAAGCCATGGAATAAGTATGGGTAAGATGTCCCTGACAGAGCAATTTCTAAACCTCAAGAGCAGTTTGGCGATCAACAATGCCTTTTCCAGTATGATGAAGCACCTTGCCATAAAGCAAAGGTGATAACTAAATGGCTCAGGGAACAAAACATAGAGATTTTGGGTCCATGGCCTGGAAACTCCCCAGATCTTAATCCCATTGAGAATTTGTGGTCAATCATCAAGAGACGGGTGGACAAACAAAAACCTAAAAATTAACAAAATGAAAGCATTGATTGTGCAAGAATGGACTGCTATCAGTCAGGATTTGGTCCAGAAGTTGATTGAGAGCATGCCAGGGAGAATTGCAGAGGTCCTGAAGAAGAAGGGTCAACACTGCAAATATCGACTTGCTGCATTAACTCATTCTAACTGTCAATATAAGCTTTTGTTACTCATATGTTTGCAATTATATTTCTGTCTGTGATAAAAACATCTGTCAAACACACATAAAAACCAGAGGGCAGCAGATCATGTGAAAATATAATATTTGTGTCATTCTCAAAACTTTTGGCCATGACTGTAGACTGACACTTTTTTCCTATACAGAAGCATAGCGAGAGACCTGTTATTCTAGAGAAGCAGAATGAGGAAAAGCCACCAGGGACCTGCCTCGGACAAGTCATCCAAGACACATAGTCCCCAGCTAGCTTTTTAAGACATGTTTTCCTAAAACGTAGCCGCATTTCAGATTAAATCATACACAGCTGCAGTAATGCAGCCAATATCTGATTCAACCTGTCTGTGGTTCACTAAACTACATGCCCGTGTCCCTTTGACGATATTATTATCAGGATTTGCTATGAAATTTCAAGATACTTTAAATGGTGAGCATCTGCTTGTTTGTTATTTTATATGATAAACATATGCCATTTTTCAAGCTAAAAACATTCGTTTAAAGATATACATAGTAGCCTTTTATTGTCCCATAGGTATTACAGGTCCTTCTCAAAAAATTAGCATATAGTGCAAAATTTCATTATTTTCCATAATGTAATGATTACAATTAAACTTTCATATATTTTAGAATCATTACACACCAACTGAAATTTGTCAGGTCTTTTATTGTTTTAATACTGATGATTTTGGCATACAACTCCTGATAACCCAAAAAACCTGTCTCAAAAAATTAGCATATCAAGAAAAGGTTCTCTAAACGACCTATTACCCTAATCTTCTGAATCAACTAATTAACTCTAAACACATGCAAAAGATTCCTGAGGCTTTTAAAAACTCCCTGCCTGGTTCATTACTCAAAACCCCCATCATGGGTAAGACTAGCGACCTTACTGATGTCAAGAAGGCCATCATTGACACCCTCAAGCAAGAGGTTAAGACCCAGAAAGAAATTTCTCAACAAATAGGCTGTTCCCAGAGTGCTGTATCAAGGCACCTCAATGGGAAGTCTGTTGGAAGGAAACAATGTGGCAGAAAACGCTGTACCACGAGAAGAGGTGACCGGACCCTGAGGAAGATTGTGGAGAAGGACCGATTCCAGACCTTGGGGGACCTGAGGAAGCAGTGGACTGAGTCTGGTGTAGAAACATCCAGAGCCACCGTGCACAGGCGTGTGCAGGAAATGGGCTACAGGTGCCGCATTCCCCAGGTAAAGCCACTTTTGAACCATAAACAGCGGCAGAAGCGCCTGACCTGGGCTACAGAGAAGCAGCACTGGACTGTTGCTAAGTGGTCCCAAGTACTTTTTTCTGATGAAAGCAAATTTTGCATGTCATTCGGAAATCAAGGTGCCAGAGTATGGAGGAAGACTGGGGAGAAGGAAATGCCAAAATGCCTGAAGTCCAGTGTCAAGTACCCACAGTCAGTGATGGTGTGGGGTGCCATGTCAGCTGCTGGTGTTGGTCCACTGTGTTTCATCAAGGGCAGGGTCAATGCAGCAAGCTATCAGATTTTGGAGCACTTCATGCTTCCATCGGCTGAAATGCTTTATGGAGATGAAGATTTCATTTTTCAGCACGACCTGGCACCTGCTCACAGTGCCAAAACCACTGGTAAATGGTTTACTGACCATGGTATTACTGTGCTCAATTGGCCTGCCAACTCTCCTGACCTGAACCCCATAGAGAATCTGTGGGATATTGTGAAGAGAAAGTTGAGAGACGCAAGACCCAACACTCTGGATGAGCTTAAGGCCGCTATCGAAGCATCCTGGGCCTCCATAA
Source organism: Oophaga sylvatica (assembly GCA_033576555.1). Lineage (NCBI taxonomy): Eukaryota > Metazoa > Chordata > Amphibia > Anura > Dendrobatidae > Oophaga > Oophaga sylvatica. The sequence continues at coordinate 381,093,566 of JARQOD010000005.1, forward strand.
CACATCAGCAGTGTCACAGGCTGATTGCCTCCATGCCACGCCGCATTGAAGCAGTCATTTCTGCAAAAGGATTCCCGACCAAGTATTGAGTGCATAACTGAACTTTATTATTTGATGTTTTTTTTGTTTTTTTTTAAAAAAACACTTTTATTTTATTGGGTGGTTGAAATATGTTAATTTTTTGAGACAGGTTTTTTGGGTTATCAGGAGTTGTATGCCAAAATCATCAGTATTAAAACAATAAAAGACCTGACAAATTTCAGTTGGTGTGTAATGATTCTAAAATATATGAAAGTTTAATTGTAATCATTACATTATGGAAAATAATGAAATTTTGCACTATATGCTAATTTTTTGAGAAGGACCTGTATTTGCTCACAGTTTAAAAAATAATATATAATGGGAGATAAGGGACATATTTTGAATTTCATTGTATGTTTACATTTTTCAGTCAGTGGGATCTGAACAGACATCCATTTATTGCTCAGTCTTGTCCTGCATAAAAATCAACACGAGGGGGAGATGATGATCCATCTGTAAATAGAACAGTTCTGGCTGTAAAAAAGAAATACCTTCAGTTCACATTATAGCATACCATTAAAAGGTATATATATTATATATATATATATTATATATATATATATAATAAAAGTGAAAAGAAATGAAACAGGCAAAGAATAACATTAACCCCTAATCCATTTAAGTTGTTACATTATTAAAATTATATTGTTTGAGTACAGGTGCCCGGCTATTAAGAAGGCACATATAGGATATGAACTGCAGCTCTTAAATGAATAAACCAATGAGATAAGGATCCCAGAGTTTATTAGGCATCGCTGCCATTACAAATGCAATCCATTGCATCAGCATTGGTTAAATTGGTCAATTCAAGTTAATCCCATGGTGACATCATTACTGACAATGACACTTTTGCCAATAGGACATAAAACTGAGCAATATCAATCTTATCTTCATAACAGGCTCCATGTGCTATGAAATCAGTAGAAAGCTGTTTTCTACCTGATAATTTCTTTCTTCGAATAGCAATACTGTTTCATTAAGCTTTTTGCCTTATTTTCTTAATATTAAATGATTGCAATACATTGAAATCCAATATTCTCTGCTTAGGACATGTATTGCCATGGTGTCTTAGCTAGTAATATATATATATATATATATATATACACATATATATGTATATATATACATGACATATATACAGGTGCTTCTCACAAAATTAGAATATCATCAAAAAGTTAATTTAATTTCAGATCTTCAATACAAAAATTGAAATTCATATATTATATAGAGTCATTACAGAGTGATCTATTTCAGGTGTTTATTTATGTTAATGTTGATGATTATGGCTTACAGCCAATGAAAACCCAAAAGTCATTAGTAAATTATATTAATTAACAAAAAACACCTGCAAAGGATTCCTAAGCATTTAAAACGGTCCCTTATTCTGTTTCAGTAGGCTCCACAATCATGGGGAAGACTGCTGACTTGACAGATACCTTAAACCACTTCATGAACAAAATACCCATATACATTCAATCAATAGCAAATATGAAAAATATGCGCTGATAAATAAGGGCTATAGAAACACGACATGATAGGAAAATCGCCAAACTAAGATATAAACGGTGAAAAAATGCGATACAAAAGATCCCAACAAAAGATTATTAAATGCAATAAATATATTTTTATTAAGAAAATATAGACCAGGAATGAAGGAACAAGGGTGGGGTAGAGGTCAATTGACAAATCAGCACATGTAAGACAGGGAACACTAACAGGTCATAGTACATGAAAAGGGAGTGTGCGGCTTAAAACATAAATATAGTGCTATTGCCATTTCAATAAGATTGCACATATCCCAAAGGATCGGGGTAATTAGAAACTACGGTATAGATTGATATTAAATGTGACCAAGTAAAAGAGTGCCAATAATCAGCAGTTTAATAAATGTCACAAGCAATAATAGAAAAAATATATTACATAGCAGCCTAGAGTCATAAATATGCCATAGTCAGGGTATCACATATGTGTAAATAAATCACAAGGACATACAAAAGATCCAAAGAAGTCAGAAGCATGTGATACCTGAGAGATGGAATTACTCTGCAACCTGGTGCGCCCTCCCGACGTGCTTTCGGCTAATTGCCTTGCTCAAGGGGTGATGGGAAGGAGAAAGTGTGAAGTATAAAAAGAGACTATTCACCAATAGACAATAGCACAGAAATCATGTGATATAATAAGGCAATCATGACGTAAGTCACAGTGTCAAATGAGCAGTATACCCAATGTTGCCATAGTAACATAACATACCATCGTGGACGGCGCCAAGTTGGATTAATTAAAAATTTATTCCCGGGGGTTCATATATTGTTCATATATTACCGGGGGTTCAGACGCAATAGCAGTGTAGAATGCCAAAAGATATAATTATGTAAGCACCCCCCGCTGGTTTCGTTCGCTTAAAGAGCCATCACACACAGACGTATCCAGGATATGGGCTAGAAATGTTGCATTCCTTGTGTCAAGACACTCATGACCAATAGACAACGCCAGAAGCATCTTATCTGGGCCAAAGAGAAAAAGAACCGGACTGTTGCTCAGTGGTCCAAGGTGTTGCTTTCAGATGAAAGTACATTTGCATTTCATTTGGAAATCAAGGTCCCAGAGTCTGGAGGAAGAGTGGAAAGGCACATAATCCAAACTGCTTGAGGTCTAGTGTGAAGTTTCCATAATCAGTGATGGTTTGGGGAGCCATGTCATCTGTTGATGTAAGTCCATTGTGTTTTATCAAGACCAAAGTCAGAGCAGCCCTCTACCGGGCAATTTTAGAGCATTTCATGCTTCCCTCTGCCGACAAGTTTTTTGGAGATGAAAATTTCATTCTCCAGCCGGACTTGGCTCTGGTCCCCACTGCCAAATATACCAATACCTGGTTTAAAAACAACATTATCACTGTGCTTGAATGGCTACCAAACTCACCTGACCTTAACCCCATAGAGAATCTATGGGGTCTGTCAAGAAGAAAATGAGAGACACCAGACCCAACAATGCAGATGTGCTGAAGGCAGCTATCACAGCAACCTGGGCTTCCATAACACCTCAGCAGTGCCACAGGCTGATCGCCTCCATGCCACGTCGCATTGATGCAGCAATTGATGCAAAAGGACCCCCGACAAAGTATTGAGTGCATTTACTGAATATAAAATTTCAGTTGGCCAACATTTCAGACTTTAAAATCATTTTTCAAGCTGGTGTTATAAAGTATTCTAATTTACTGAGATAATGATTTTCGGGTTTTCAATGGCTGTAAGCCATAATTATCAACAATAACAAAAATAAACGCTTGAAATAGATCACTCTGTTTGTAATGACTCTATAATGATCTTCACTTTTTGTATTAAAGAACTGAAATAAATTAACTTTTTAATGATATTCTAATTTTGTGAGAAGCACCTGTATATATATATACGTACACGCATTAAATTGCTCTCATCACTAATGTTCAGGTTAAACATCTGATTCAAGTTTGACCTTCAACAGCAAGGTTTTAATCTAAATCACTTGGCCACTTGTTTTGAATTTTTGTTTGAAAAGTTTTTTCATTGCCTTATTTTATAGAAGTAAAATAATGTTAAAAAAAACCCTTTTAAATCTAAATTTATAAGAGTATATTCACTTTTCGTTTCTTCCATTTTCAATAGACATCTATAATTTACCAAATTAAGCAACACATACATCTCAGTTTCTTGTGAAACATTTCAAAAGAAATACCTTTCCCTTAACATAGGGGTTTTAGGCTGGTTGCCAATTGCACCTACGCTTCTGAATGTATATCTAAGTTCTCATTCAAAAATGGGGTGCACGTCACTCCATGAAAAAAGAAGGTGCACAGAAAAGGATACCACTCCTTAAGTCACAATATAAAAATTATCTGGCACTCATGTAACCAATACAAAAAACGGATTTATTAAAGAAAGGATCCCAATATCATGTAACGTTTCGGTCTATGACTCAGACCTTCCTCAGACTAAAGGTATGGGAGACTAGAAGACAATGGATCCAAATAAGTTGATCTTTTGAAGTGTAGCGAAGACACTAATGAATAGATAAATAGTTATCCGACGTCTAAAGAAAGGCAAAAAACAGCTCCAGGTGAAGTGACCAGGAGGAAAAAATGATGAGGCTGACTGGCGTATAGAATGGGTGAAATGCCCTAGGAGAAGGCCAGATCATTTTTATATTGTAAGCTCTCATTCAGACGTCAGTGATTTGGGGGTAAAATTAGGGTGCATCTTATAATGCGGATATACCTTTCCGGCCGTGGTGGTGCAGGTGTCCCAGGGTTGCTGCTGGAGGACGAAAGAGTGGAGCGTTGCTGCAAGCCATGATGAGGGGGTGTTCAGATGTGCGGAGGAACCTGCGGGTATCCGGTGCTCCAGGTGGTGTCCGGTACTGCTGGTGGTGGTGTCGTGTGCTGCTGCGGGGCTCTGCCGACATTTTGTGAAAGGCCAGAGCCCCAGCAGTTCCATGGTTTACTTTGCAGTGGACTCTGGTAAAATGGCTGCCAGGGGCGGCGCATGCGCAGATGGGGATCTTGGCACCAAGATCTCTGGAGATGAGATCTCAGCGCTGAGATATGTATATGTCAATATACATATTGACAGTGAGCTACTTGTAATAGAAGGGGCGGAGTTAGACCACTGCTCAGGGGAGCACTTGTCTAGCAGTGATAATCCCCAGGTAGTGATGAGCGAACGTGCTCTCCACTACTCGTTACTCGCCCGAGTATCACTGTACTCGGTGTACTCGGCGAGCACCGAGCATTTCCGGTATTATTTGGTGGGAGCTCAGGTCTCTACCCTGCAATTTTGGTGCTCTTGAGAGCACCAATGAACATGCAGAGATTATCTGCTATGCACTGTAATGCCGCAGCCACCTTTGTTGTGGTACTACAATGATTGGCTGGCCGCTAGGGTTGAGCATTCCGATACTGCAAATATTGGGTATCGGCCGATATTGGCTGTATCGGAATTCCGATTCCGAGTTCCGATATTTTCGTCATATCGGATACCGGAATCGGAATGTCACTGTCAGTGTCCATCTGTCGGGTCTGTCAGGAGTCAGCGGCACTTACCCGGCAGAAGATCTCCGGCGGTCACGTCCTGGACTGCTTGATGGCCGCCATCCTCTTCTCCCTGGCGGTCACATGCAGTTTCTCGCGATAACTGCAGTGACTGCCGGGTAATCGCGGCCGTAAAGCAGTCCGATGACGTCACCGCCGGGAAAGCAGGTAATCAGCTGTGCTGCGTCGGGATGCTAGGCTCTGCCTGGCATTCCGATGTAGCAGAGCTGGATCGTCGTGGGACACTCGTTACTATGGACTGCGTCGGACAGGTGGTATACTGTTGGTTTGTTTTTTTTTCTTTTTTTACAGGAGATCGATGGCGTCGCAGGAATGAGAGAGTAATAAAATAAATGAAAACTGTGTTGTCTCTTTTATTTCATTAAAATACTTTTTTCTGGCTGTGTCTTTTTTTTAAACATTTAAAAACTTTGGGATTAATAATGGATCGGTGTCTTATTGACGCCTCTCCATTATTAACCGGGCTTATTGTCACCGTGCAATCAACGGTGACACTAACCCCTTATTACCCCGCTTGCCACCGCTACAGGGCAAGTGGGAAGAGCCAGGTAAAGTGCCACAATTGGCACATCTTTTGATGCGCCAAATGTGGGGCTGCTGCAGCCTGGTATTATCAGGCTGTTGAGGGTCAAAATCCATGGGCCTTGACAGTCTTTTAATACCAGGCCGCAGCAGTCTGCATTTTACTTGGCTGGTTAACAAAAATAGGGGGACCCCTACGCCGTTTTTTTTTTCGAGGGGATCCCCTATTTTTGTTAACCAGCCAAGCTAAGCAGACTGCTGTGGCCTGGTATTATCAGGCTGGCAAGGTCCATGGATATTGGATCCTTACCAGCCTGAAAAACCAGGCCTCAGCAGTCTGCTTCATCTGGCTGGTTAACAAAAATAGGGGGGACCCCACGCCAATTTTTTTCGAGGGGATCCCCTATTTTTGTTAACCAGCCAAGATATGCAGACTGCTGTGGCCTGGTATTATCAGGCTGGCAAGGTCCATGGATCTTGGCTCCTTAACAGCCTGAAAAACCAGGCCTCAGCAGTCTGCTTCATCTGGCTGGTTAACAAAAATAGGGGGGACCCCACGCCAATTTTTTTCAACGGGATCCCCTATTTTTGTTAACCAGCAAAGATAAGCAGACTGCTGTGGCCTGGTATTATCAGGCTGGCAAGCAGGGTCGGACTGAGCCACCGGGACACCGGAGAAACCTCCGTTGGGCCCCAGCTCCTGCGTGGTGGGCCCTGATTTGAAAGGATAGGTCGCGGGGCAGAGGGGGCGGTGGCCCCGGGCCCCGCGCTCTGAGGGGGCCCACCCGGAGCTACGCTACAGTAACTGTATCGGCGTGCACAGCACGCCGATACAGTTACATTCTGCGGCAGAGCAGGGAGAATCGCTCTCCCTGCTCTGCCGCCCAGAAGCTATGGGGCCTGAACAGGCGGTGGGGGGGCCCGGTGCCAGCAGTGGGCCCCCCAACCGTCATCGGAGGGTCAGCTTTATCGGCATGGGTACGGTTGGGGCGAGGATATGGGTGTGATTAGCTGTGAAATGGGTGTGGTCGGGGCGTGGCCTAAAATTTGCAGCGGCGTGCTACGCGCGCCGCAGCCTTTAACCCTCTTTCCAGTCTTCAAAATTTGGGAGGTATGCTGTATGACCTCCCTACAACTTCTGGCCATGCTCCTGATGAGCGCGACGGATGGTCTCCTGAGGGATCTCCTCCCACACCTGGACTAAAGCATCCACCAACTCCTGGACAGTCTGTGGTGCAACGTGGCATGGCCTAAAATTTGCTGCAGCAGGCACAGCGTGCCACAGCCTTTGTCCCTCTTTCCCTTCTTCAAAGGTTGGGAAGTATGATGGTGGGCCCCAAGAATAATTTTTCTCTGGTGGGCCCAAGGTACTCCAGTCCGACGCTGCTGGCAAGGTCCATGGATATTGGCTCCTTAACAGCCTTAAATACCATGCCTCAGCAGCAGGGGCGTACATAGAAATCATGGGGCCCCATAGCAAAAGTCTGAATGGGCCCCCCCCCAAAAAAAAAAAACCCAGAGCCATTGTAAATGTAAAGTGCCAGCACAGTGAGGGGACACATTAAACAAAAAAATGTATTATGCCCCCATAGATTGTGCCCCCATAGTTGCTCCATAGATCATGCCCCCATAGATTGTGCCCCCATAGATGCTCCATAGTATAGGCCCTTATGCTGCCGCAGCTGCTGCTACCAAAAAAAAAAAAAGACATACTCAGCTCTCGTCGCTGGGGGCCAGGTGCCCGTGTCCTGAGCAGGAGGTGACACCAGGTGCCGATGTCACCGCTCGCTCAGGGCCCCGGCACCTGAGATATTTACCTGTCCTCTCTCCACTGCTGAGCGCCGCTGTCTTCGGGGTCCTCCAGCAGTGAATGATCAGGCAGAGGGCGCGGCGCGCACTAACGACGTCATCGCGCCCTCTGACCTGAACATTGCAGCAAGAGGACGCGAGCAACGGTGGAACGGGACAGGTAAATATCCCTTATACTCACCCTTCCACCGCGCGGTCTCTGCAGCCCTTGCTCTTCTCCCGCGGTCTCCGCCGCCAGTGTTCAGCGGTCACGCAGGACCGCTCATTAAAGTCATGAATATGTGCATATTCATGACTGTAATGAGCGGTACCACCTGACCGCTGAACACAGGCGTTGGAGACCGTGGGAGAAGAGCAGGGGCTGCAGAGACCGCACCAGGAGGGGTGAGTATATAGAAGAGCTGCTTTCCCCCCCCCGCCGTCCCCCTGGTAGTACTGTGTCAGCACAGCTACCCGATCGTCGCGGGCCCCCTCACCTGTCCGGGCCCCAGAGCAGCTGCATGGTCTGCTTCATTCACGGTACGCCACTGCTCAGCAGTCTGCTTCATCAGGCTGGGGACCCCACGCCATTTTTTTTTCGAAGGGAACCCCTATTTTTGTTAATCAGTTCCCTCTGACGTCACTGATTGTGTCCCTGGCTGACCTGAAGTGAAAGTGGAAAGCAATCAATTAAGCTTTCCACTTCCTCTCCTGTCAGCCAGGAGAGGAGCTCATTCATTTGGGGGTTTACTGTGAGGCTGCAGCATTAGCTGCGGTCCCTGCAGTAAACATTAACCCTTTCTGAAGGATTACACCGTGGGACCTGACTGTGCATGGGATAGGTAAGAATAATTTTGCTTTTTTATTTTATTTTTATTACAGGAAATGGTTTTTGCAGTAAAATAAAAGATGGTCAAAAACATGTGTCTTTATTTCATTAAAATGATTTTTAATTATAGTGTGTGTGTTTTATTTTTATTTCATGCAATAGGATTAATAATTGATAGTTGTCTAATTGACAGCTCTCAATTATTAACCTGGCTTAAGGTCACCTTTCAATACCAAGGTGGCTTTAACCCCATATTAACCCATTCGCCACCGCTACAGGGCAATGGGAATAGTTGGGCAAAGTGCCAGAAAGGGCGAATCTAATTATAGATTTGTCTTTTCTGGGGTGTCTGGGGGCAGATGTTAGTAGCCAGGGGGGGGGCCAAAAATAATGGTCCCTTTCTGGGCTATTATTATCTGCCCCCGCTCGCTGGCTTTGTCTGTCTGGTTGCGAAAATAGGGCGGGAGCCCACGCATTTTTTTTCAACAATTTTACACCTCATATATATATACATGTCATTGAATTTGTGACACATATATATATATATTTATATTTATAGTTCATACACTTCTACATAGTATAATAGCCGCTAATTCAATTGCCGGCTTTTGTGAAAATGCAGAACCCGACATAGAGTTAACCATGTCATTTCAAGTTGTTTGATCTATTGTTTTCACTAACAATTACATCAGTCTATGTGTGCAAAATTTCACACCTGTAGGGGTTAATTAAAGGTGTAAATTCGTAGCAAAAAAGTCCGTTTTTTTTACAACGAATTTACACCTTTAATTAAGCCCTACAGGTGTGAAATTTTGCACACATAGACTGATGTAATTGTTAGTGCAAATCAGATATCAAACTACATGAAAAGACATGGTTAACTCTATGTAAACCAAGTGTCATTTCATGTCGGGTGCTTCTGTCTTTTCACAAAAGCCGGCTTTACCCGGCAATTGAATCAGAGGCTATTTTACTATGTAGAAGTGTATAAACTATAAATATATGTATATATATATGTCACAATGTCACAATGACATGTATATATATATATTATATATATATATATATGTATTCTATGTGTGTTTATTTAGTGTTTACAAGGAAAGAAAGAGGTTTTTTTAGTTACGATATTTCTGTCCCATAGACTTACATTGGATTTCCGGTATCGGTATCGGGTGTCGCCGATATTTTTTGGATATCGGCGATACCATTACGATACCGATACTTTTGGATATCGGAAAGTATCGCTCAACACTACTGGCCGCACAGCATCATCAGGTCTAAAAGAGACTGGACGCCGCCCTGCTCGACACATTCAGCTCCGGATCCAGACAGTGTAGGGAGAGTTGCTGCTGAGATAGGGAGAGATTTGTGCTTTTATTAGTTAGCGTGGGTCTACCATTGTTAAATCCACAAATCCAGCTAAACCAACAGTCCTTTTAAGGGCTAATTAGGGGGTATATAGATTGCAGTGCTAGGTAGGCTGTGGAGTCTATGTGCGCATATCCACGTCAGTGCAAGACATGCAAACACTGTGTGTATAGATCTGACTGCATACTTCAAAAGGGTCCATTACTGTCTGGTGCTGTAGGAATCCATGGCTAGGAATTTTTTTTTTTTTGCACCTGAATCCTGCTAATTCTATTACAAAGCAATCCAGAGACCCCACTTTTTTGTACATTTATTTGCTTGGTCACACAGCAGACTACAGCCAGGTCATTTTAATACAACAGCGTTGAAATCTGGCAATTTAAAAGTGCTTTTTTCGTCCCAGGCATCAGATCTGAGTGCACAGAAAATTCTGGTTTTCTTTAGTGTAGTATTTTTTGGAGGGTCTTACAACATTTTTGGCCACCATTTTGCTGACCAAAAATTCTTTAGGTGGCCAAAAAATATTTATCTACAGATCTTGTATTTATCACTGTGTTTTTAACGCCACATGCATCACATATTATTGCGATAACTATTTTACAATTTTAGCACTTCAACAATTTTTTTTAGTGTCATAGCCTAGTTATTGACACAATTTTGAAGGTCCAAAAATATCCAGCCCACATATGTAACACTGTTCTATCTCAGTCAGACGCCAGATCTATCTATGGTCTACAAATTGTGGAATTTCCGGCCTATATTCGCTGTCTGTTACCCTAGTTCTGTACAATATTTTAGGGTATAACCTTAAAAAATACAGGCTACATAGAGTGACTAGTGTGGTATCTGTGTCAGACTCCTATTTCTGTGTGTGCCAAAAATTGTGGCATATCAGGGAAACATTACCCTTTTTTGCTGTCTTACTGTATCTTATTTATAGACAGTTTTTTTTGGGTAAAAAAAAATAAAAAACTCCAGGGTACATATTGAACAGTCTGTTATCTCCGTCAGACACCAGTTGTATCTGTGCTCTACAAATAGTTGCTTTTCAGGCCTACCTTGCCCTTTTTTTCTGTCTGCTACCCTAGGTGTAGTATACAGTCTTTTGGCCTTAGGCTGGAGTCACAGACACTGTTTAAAATATCGGACCATTTTTGACAGCTGATAATCGCACAAATGTTTCCTGAACATTGATCAGTCTGTCATCCAATTTGACTGCGAGGATGCGATTTTGTCGCATCTGAGCGTACGTTTCACATCCGTTTGACATCCGTCTGGCGAGATTTTGTCGGTGGCTAGCAAAACCGACATATAATGGATCCAAATGATAGTTTTCAAATCACAAAAGAAAGAATAGATATATACACATGGAATACATATATATATATATATATATGTCATTGTGACATATATATATACATATATTTATAGTTCATAGACTTCTACAAAGTATAATAGCCGCTAATTCAATTGCCAGCTTTTGTGAAATTACAGAATCCGACATGAAATGACACATGGTTTACATACAGTTAACCATGTCATTTCATGTAGTTTGATATATGGTTTTCACTAACAATTACATGAGTGTATGTGTGCAAAATTTCATACATGTAGGGTTAATTAAATGTGTAAATTCGTTGGAAAAAAAAAACATGGGCTCCGGCTGTATTTTCTCTACCATACAGGGAAAGAAAGTGAGTGGGGGCAGATAATAATAGCCCAGAGAGGGACCATTATTTTTGTGCCCCCCCCTGGCTACTAACATCTGCCCCCAGCCACCCCAGAAAAGGCACATCTATGATGAGATGCACCTTTTCTGGCACTTAGCCCGTCTATTCCCATTGCCCTGTAGCGGTGGCTAATGTGTTAATAATGGGTTGAGGCCACCTTGCTATTGAAAGGTGACTTTAAGCCAGGTTAATAATTGAGAGTTGTCAATTAGACAACGATCAATTATTAATCCTATTGTATGAAATGGAAAAAAAAACACACACATTAAATAAAAATCATTTTAATGAAATAACGACAGTTTTTGACCATATTTTATTGTACTGGTAATCCTTGCGAAGCCCTTGTGCTCCTGTAATAAAAAAAAACATAATAAAACAACATTATTCTTACCTCTCCAGCGCTCAGTCACGTCCCACGATGCAATCCATCTGAAAGGGTTAACATGTTTACAGCGAGGACCGGAGCTAATGCTGCAGCCTCGATGTAAACCCCCGAATGAATGAGCTCCTCTCCCCGGCTGACAGTTTGTCTCGGTCCGAGGAAAACGGCCGAGAAAAAATCGGATGCTGGGAGCTGCTCCATAGATTAACATTGGTCCGAGTGCAATGCGATATTTCATCTCATTGCACTCGTCCGTTTTTGTAGCCAGTGTGACCACGGCCTAAAAAATAAAAAATACCGGCCTCATGTTGATCAGTATGGCATCTCAGTGGCACGCCTCATCTATCTGTGGGCTACAAAGTGTGCTTTTGAGCCTTTCCTTCAGCTGTGTGTTACGGTAGCTCAAAACAGTTTTTTTTTTGCTGTAAAAAATACAAAAAGATCGGCGACATATTGATCAGTCAGTTTATCTCTGTAACACATCTCATGTATCTGAGGGCTACAAATTGTGCTTTGGGCGCTTCCATTCACCTTTATTTGCTATGTGTTACCCTAGCTGTAAACATTATTAAGGGCTAAAAATTTAAAAAATACTGCCCACATATTGAACAGTGTGGTATCGCTGTCAGACGGCTGAGCTGTTTGTGGCCTACAAATTGCAGCAATTCAGGCCTACATTCCACTGTATTTGCTGTCTGTTTCCCTAGTTCTGTGCAATATTTTGGGTATAAACTAAAAAATATTTCTAGACAGTCTTTTTGGGTAAAAAAATGTTTAAAAAACTCCAGGGCACATATTGAACAGTCTGTTATCTCCGTTGCTCTACAAATAGCTGCTTTTCAGGCCTACCTTGTCCATTTTTTCTGTCTGCTTCCCTAGTTCTAGTATACACTATTTTGGCCTCAAAAATAATAAATACCGGCCTCATATTGAACAGTCTGGTATCTCAGTGGCACACCTCATCTATATGTGGGCTACAAGGTGTGCTTTTGAGCCTTCCCTTCAGCTTTTTTTGCTGTGCCGTACGGTAGCTCAAAACAGTTTTTTTGGTGTAAAAAATACTAAAAGACTGGCAACATATTGAACAGTCTGGTATCTCTGTGACACGCTTCATGTATCTGAGGGCTACAAAGTGTGCTTTGGAGGCTTCCATTCACCTTTATATGCTGTGTATTACCCTAGCTATAAACACTATTTAGGGCTAAAAATTTAAAAAATACTGCCCACATATTGAACAGTGTTGTATCACTGAGCTGTTTGTGGCCTACAAATTGTAGCAATTCAGGCCTACATTCCACTGTATTTGCGGTCTTTTACCCTAGGTCTTTACATTATTTTTTGGGAAAAAATAAAAATAATGGCCACATGTTGAACAGTGTGGTATCGCTGTAAAAATACTTCTTTTTCAAGTTGTTATGGCTGCTTCAGGACTGTGTCTTAAATGCTCCAACTACTACCATCATCATCTTCTGCCTAGAGCCAGTCACTGCGCAGATAGAAAGTCTGAGGAGCAGAGGGTGAATGCTTGGGCGTTGTTGTATTCTGTCTCTGGATTATGAAGGCAAAAACGTATAGATTAAATCATGAATGGAAGAGCCAGAGCAAGAGCATGTAGAAGAGCAGGAGGCCAGGACTCAAAATTACTGAAGCGTTGTGTTCCTGGGCCTGATTCTGACAATCCATCACCTACTAATTCGGAACTTGTTGGATGAGAATGTAAAAAAGGATCCCCAGCAGTTTCTATAACAGAAGCTAGAGATTTTGACATTTCGGCTGTATTTAAAGAGGCATCAATTGTAGTGCATGGTGTTCGTAGATGTGACTTCTACTATATGGGTGTTTCCACTAGACAATCCATCCAACATGTTATTGAATCAAAATCTTTTTTTTATCGTAAATCTGTTCAGCTGTGCACAAACTATGTCAAATTTGTAGCTAGACCCCAGTGGGTCTTGTCAAAGTGTCATGTTGACTACAGTCCACAGATGTTATGTAGATCCCTAATCTCACCTCTACTTTACCAGCATGATGAATTAATATGAAAAGCACGTGGTATTGATGGAGAATTTGTTTTCTTGCCAAAGAAAAAATATATGATCAATGAGGTTGTTAGCCGCACACGCAATGTAGAAATAGTAAAGATGACAATTACTTTCACATTTCAGTTAACGCACACTTCACCAACTTGATTTCACTTTTAGAACATTATATTCCAAAGCCTTGAAGAAGAAGATGAATATATTGTGAAGCAAATAGGTATGAATAAATAGCACTAAAATGATGTTACAGAAGTCAGAACATGCACAACCTATCTGTGGGGAAATGATTTACCACCGAAATTTTTAAGTATGAGACTAGTGTCATCTTGTGGATTGATATGAGCCACAAAGTCCTTCAAAGTGAAACTGTTCGGGATGGAATGTACAATTTGCTCTTGAAAATTAGAACATGCCTTCTATGTTGCTTGCATTAAAGAACTAATTGGCCACATATGTACGTACTCAGAATGACTGGGATGTGGGTACCTGTGCTGCGCCGGTCCAGAAATGTCAAGGCTGCGTCCCCTGTTTCCTGGGGGGGGAAGGAATAGTGGAACGGACAGGCCCCATTACCCAGGAAGAGAGGGCATGTTTCGACAGGGAACCTGGCCAGAAGCTGAGTGAAAAACACGCAAAGCAGGAGTGAGCCCCCACCTATCAATGTGTGAGCAGCAAGGAGGCAGTGCACTATGCAACCGAAGGGCCGGCGCTGCGATGGACTGCAGCAGACAGACCCCGTGACCTAGAGGCAGGGGGGCCAGCATAAGAGAAAGCGGGCATGACAGCAGAGATTTTTGGCATGGACAAGCAGCGCATAGGAGGCAGAGCAGCGTGCTCTGTCCTTAGAGCAATGGCGCCTCAAAGGATTGTTCCCGTTGGCCCACGCCACTAAAAGCGGTACTGCCATAGAGCGAGGCGCTGTGTGCCCTGTGACTGCAAGAGAGTGAGGCACCATACGCTCCATGACCGTGAGCACAGCGCACATGCGCAGTAGAGAGAGCCAGTTCATGCCATGTGTTCAGCTTTGCTAAGCAAAATTTATAAGGGACAGAGGAATGACAGAGGATGTTGGTACGGTCAGGAAGGTACTACCTCAGCATCTTCCCAAACTTTGCACTCCTTGTAAGAGTCACCCACGCCTCAGGGCCAGGACGATGGGAGGCTCTGAGAAAACTCTCCCATAACTTTGCCAGTTTTCCACTGCCTGTGCTGGATTGGAGTTGTGTCTCTTTCACCTGTACTCCTTGCTTTGCCAACGAACTGTGTCTGTGACCTCTGCTGCCAGCGTTTTCAGATGGGAATGTTTTTAATAATTCCGCAAGAAGGGCCCTCTGGTCCTCCAACATTTTACTACACCTGTCTGCCTCTGGAATAAGAGATATAAAGTTCTTGTAGCGTGGGTCTAGACAGGGGTGAACCTAGCCTTTCTGCTGCCTGAGGCGAACTGCAAAATGGCGCCCCCCATAGTAAATTTTTAAAATCAGTAGACATAAATCTGGTTCATACAGATTTATATCTATTCTGTAAAACTGAGTACCATAGTGGACATTTTAACTTAGATAAATAGAAAAAAAGGGGTCCAAACACAAGGATGTCAGCGCCATCACATGCACATACAAGAACCTCACAGAAGAATCCAGAACAAGGATCATTAATGGCAATGGCAGGTCTGGCACAGGCATACAGACAACAATGATGGCGGCAGAGCGGTGGCCCTGTAGGCAGACACAGTCCTGAATCCTTATAGCATACACACAGGGGCAGGCACTGATTGCCAACCTATTATCTCTGGCACATACCTACAAAACTGTGGGAAGCTCCAATGTGGTGGCTGCCTGGCACTGACTAGTCAGAGATGTCCACCATGCAGCATCGTCCGCATATCACATAAAACGACCTAAAGTCTGAGCATCAGCAATAGCCTCCTTCTCCCGAAACGTTTAGCCAATCACAAGCACTACACACAGGCCTGTCCGGAGCTAATAGCAGGGGCCTTCCACCGACCCACCGCCGCTCGGGAAAAACATGTGAGTGATTACCTGGGGAGGGAGCACAAGTATGATGGGGATAACTCATATCACATCCAATGCTCTCATATCTGATGTTATACGTTCGTGTGATTCCAGCCTTAGTTGCAGTTCCAAGAAAAGTTGCTACTTTACACACAGAGCAGGGTCTCGAAGATGAAGCTGCGCTCTCCATAGTGCTACGGCTTGGTCCAAAGTGGCCACATTGCACATTTTTCCCATAGAAGCAAAATATAGCTACAGAAAATTTAGCATATCTGCAAGAAAAATTGACATGTTGCGAATTTGAAGCACACATCGCAGGTCATTTTACACTGCATAAAAAAGCCCAGTGGGCATGAGTATGTGTTTTTTTTCATGTGTATGGGATGTTTGGGTGGGCATGGGGAGGCTATGGGGGTGTCGTGCTGCACATGGGGAGGCTATGGGGGTGACATGGTAAACATGGGGAGGCTATGGGGGCCTCATGCAGTATATAGGGAGGCAGTGGGGGCATTGTGCAGTATAGTGGGAGGCTATGGAGAATCATGCAGTATATAGAGAGGCTGTATGGGGCTCATGCAGTGTATATACCATCGCACGACCAGCTCTACCCTTTCCTAGTGTATCCTCACCCATCCCTGTAGACTGTGAGCCCTCGCGGGCAGGGTCCTCTCTCCTTCTGTACTTGTGTGTCCCTTGTCTAGCACACGTTTATTGTACCTGTCTATATTTTCCCTTTTCATATGTAAAGTGCCATGGAATAAATGGCGCTATATAAATGTGTAATAATAATAATAATATACGGAGGCTGTGTGGGGATCATGCAGTGTATATAGGGAGGCTGTGTGGGACTCATGCAGTATATAGGAGGCTGTGTGGGGCTCATGCAGAATATAGGGAGCCTGTGTGGGGCCTCATGCAGTATATAGGGAGGCTGTGTGGGGTTCATGCAGTATATAGGGAGGCTGTGTGGGGCCTCATGCAGTATATTGGGAGGCTGTGTTGTCTTCATGCAGTATATATAGGGAGGCTGTGTTAGCTTGATGCAGTATATATAGGAGGCTGTGTGGGCATCATGCAGTATATATGGAGGCTGTGTGGGCCTCATGCAGTATATAGGGACGCTGTGTGGGGCTCATGCAGTATATTGGAAGGCTGTGTGGGCCTCATGTAGTATATTGGGAGGCTGTGTGGGGCTCATGCAGTATATAGTGAGGCTGTGTGGGGCTCATGCAGTATATAGGGAGGCTGTGGGGCTCATGCAGTATATGGGGAGGCTGTGGGGCTCATGCAGTATATAGGGAGGCTGTGTGGGGCTCATGCAGTATATGGGGAGGCTGTGTGAGGCTCATGCAGTACCGTATTTTTTGGACTATAAGACGCAAAGGACCATAAGACGCACCCCAAATTTTCACAAGGAAAATAGGGAAAAAAATAATGTATCAAATGGGGGTCAGTCTTACAGTCCGAATTCAGCTTACCAGCGAAGGGATCAGCACAGGTAGAGGAGTGGTCACAGGGGTCGTTCCGTGGTCCAGGCTGGTGCGATGGTGGTGCTCTATGTTGCAGCGGTGCTCTGTGGGGTGGCTGTGCTCTGTGGGGTGGCTGTGCTCTGTGAGATGGTTGTGCACTGTGGGGTGGCTGTGCTTTGTGGGGTGGCTGTGCTCTTTGGGGTGGCTGTGCTCTGTGGGGTGGTTGTGCTCTGTGGGGTGGTTGTGCACTGTGGGGTGGCTGTGCTCTGTGGGGTCGCAATATACTTACAAATCTTGTGGCGTCGGTCCCATGGCGGTGGTCCCAATGCAGCCTCCCTGTGCTCTGTGGTGCGGTGGTGTCAGGGCTCTGTAGTGTGGCTGCAGCGGGGCTCTGTGCTGAGTGGGGGGCTCCGCCGGCGTTTTGTCATAGCCCGAAAGCCCCCCGCAGCTCCGCCTGCAACGCGGTGGTCTCCTGAAAGATGGCTGCCAGGGGCCTCCGGAAAGATGGCCGCCAGGGGCCTCTGGAAAGATGGCCACTGGAGACGGCACATACTCAAATTCAAATCTCGGCAACGAGATCTCTTCCCGAGATCTCGTCTCCCGAGATCACGGGACAAGATTTCGTTGCGGAGATCTGAATCTGAGCATGCGCCGCCTCTAGCGGCCATCTTTCCGGAGGCCCCTGGCGGCCATCTTTCAGGAGGCCACCGTGTTGCAGCAGCGGAGCTGCGGGGGGATTTCGGGCTATGACGAAATGCCAGCTGAGCCCCCCACACAGCACAGAGCCCCGCTGCCGCCACATTACAGATCCCCGATACCACCGCACCACAGAGCACAGGGAGGCTGCATCGGGACCGCTGCCGCCACCGGATTTGTAAGTATATTGCGACCATAAGATGCACCCCCATTTCCCCCAAAAATTTTGGGGGAAAAAAGTGTGTCTTATGGTCGAAAAATACGGTATATGGGGAGGCTTTGTGGGGCTCATGCAGTATATGGCGAGGCTGTGTGGGGCTCATGCAGTATATAGGGAGGCTGTGTGGGCCTCATGCAGTACATAGGGAGGCTGTGGGGCTCATGCAGTATATAGGGAGGCTGTGTGGGGCTCATGCAGTATATGGGGAGGCTGTGTGGGGTTTATGCAGTATATAGGGAGGCTGTGTTGGGCTCATGCAGCATATAGGGAGGCTGTGATGGCCTAATGCAGTATATGAGGAGGCTGTGTGGGGCTCATGCAGTGTATATAGGGAGGCTGTGTGGGCCTCATGCAGTGTATATAGGGAGGCTGTGTGGGGCTCATGCAATGTATATAAGGAGGCTGTGTGGGGCTCATACAGTGTACATAGGGAGACTGTGTGGGGCTCATGCCGCATATAAGGGGCTGTTGGGGGGCTCATACGATATATAGACGTGGCTATACTCTGGTTCAAACGATATATAGGGGGATGTCAGCTTACTTAATTCTGCTCAGTATTAAGTGATACAATTAATATTAATATAATTATCAATAAAATCAATAATTATATTGATATTAATATTGAGTAGAATTAATTTCAGCCTATTGGTTCGGCCCTCAACAACAGTCATGGTCTCTTATGTGGCCCCTTGAGAAAATTAGATGCCCACCCCTGGGTTAAAGGGTTTCTCCAGCATCATTTATTTGTACATTGGGAAGTGAGTGGTGCTGATATCATGTGTAAAACCATACTTACCAAGACATGTACATGATGGCTGCCATTCATGCATCTGTCCTGTCTGGTATCTGTAGACTATGTCTTCAACGCTGTTCGCCTCCCAATGCTGAAGTAAGCAGCGCTGAACAAACACTTTAGGTATGTTCCCACGGTCAGTATTCTCTGAGGGTTGGGCGCTGCATACATCCACAGCATCCAACCCGCAGCGTCCAGATGTTACAGCATAGTGGAAGGGATTTCATGAAATCCCATGTCCACTATGTGTGCACAGATGCCTGCAGATCACCTGTATATACTCACATGTGGAGCGTCTTTCCAGACAGCAGCATGTCTATTTATCTTGTGGAGACGCTCAGTCTTCGCAAGATAAATGTCCCCATACAATCTATAGGACACGGTGATTCCGCACGGTTCAGTGTTTACATGAGGAATCGCCTGTGTTCAGAAGCCGGCAGCGCTTTGGACGGAGCGGACATGTGCTGCATCCTAAGCGCTGCCTAATACCGAACATCTGCACATACCGGTAAAGTGACCCTGACCGCTGATACCTGCTGGGTGACCCATGGGCAGCACGTGGCCGGCACCGGCTGTACGATCTCAGCCAGGTATCTTTGTCTCTGAAACGCTGCAGCATCACAGAGAAAAACATGTCTGACTTCTCCCCTTCTACTGCCAATGACTGGTCTGTTGCTGGACACGCACGCAGGAAGAAAACTGTCCCTCAGTGGGAGAGGATGGGGAGAAGCCACCTGGGACACACCTGTGTGACTAGTCACCTGTGTGGCCTAAGTCCTCGGCAACTTTTAAAGAATGTTTTACCCTGAAACGCAGCAGCATTTCAGAGTGAAACACACCTGGCTGAGATCATACTGCCCATGTCTGATACATGCGGCCTGTGGATCCAGCAGCGTGTATCAGCCATCAGATTCCCTTTACAATGCCATAGGTGCCATTTATGTCACATGGTTGACTATTATCCTAATGCCTTTGAGGAGAACTATAACTCCCAGCATGTACAGCAGCTCCTATGGCATGCTGGGAGTTATAGTTCACCACAGGAGTGGTGACTTTCTTTTGAGTTAGTGGTGTGGGAGCAGAGTGGACACACCTTTTTTTACTTCTTAAGTCTATTAATGCTTGCCTCTTAGCTTCTTTGTTCCTTGGTAGAACTCCGTGCTCTCTGGGCTTCTGCTCCCTGCACTCAGATAATCAGACGCTGGTAAATTCTTTCTGACCCTGCTGCCCCGTGCTATACAGGAAGAAGTGGGCGGTCTGGAGCTGCAGTGAAAAGCAGGGCCAGAGAAGTGAGGAGGCAGGATAGGGGGAGGGGGAGGCTCTCTGTGCTGTTCTGTCAGCTCGTCTCCAATGCTGACTGCAGGCTGGAGCTAGTACAGGAGGGCAGTGCAGGGATTTTTCCGTGCTCTCTACACAGCAGCTGACTGCCGCCTAAGGCAACAGGCTCAAGTTGCCTCTTTATAGGTGCGCCCCTGGGTCTAGAAGTGTCACAATCAGTACTGCCTGTCAACCTAAATTTTGAGAATGCAAGGGTGATGGGAAAGGCTGCACAACATAAAGTCAGCCATGCTTGCACAACTAGTAACAGTCAATACTTCCGTGTCCTCACCAAGAGGACAGTAATTTACCGCACACTCATATGAATAAATTTGCATAAGGTGAAAATTTATTTACAATATCATGGGAGCAAAACAGGAATACAAGGTTTGAAGCGATACTAATTGCGACGTTTCGGCTCTGCCAGAGCCTTAATCATGTAATCGCTCAGTCCAAAGTATGATTGTGGGTAGACAAATAGAGAAATAGGTTCCCAAAAGTTGCTGTATCTTGTGGCCCTAGAGGGGAAAGGGTCCCAATATTGCTGTAATCTGATGTATGGCTTATAAATGACACCCAAATATCATGGGTAAGGTTTAGGATAACTTGAACCTGGCAGGCTGTAAGGCTGAGGATAGCAGCGCTCCCGCGCTTCCTGTTTTGCTCCCATGATATTGTAAATAAATTTTCACCTTATGCAAATTTATTCATATGATTGTGCAGTAAATTACTGTTACTATTGTACCTGACAAACGTGTCCATTATACCAGCACCTCTAATATTATACGACCTGAGTGCACGCTAACAATTTCCCTCACCAAGAGGACGACTGACCATGCTCTCCTCCTCCTCCTTGTCCTCAGGCCTCCACAACTTTCGTCTAACCTCAGTACTATCATTGTAAATACATCATTGTAAATACACCCTGTAGTTTTTATCTCCCCTACCTCATTATAGATTGTAATTTGTCACGAGCAGGATCGTTTTTTTTGGTTTAATTATTTTTAACGTTGTTACTTAGTGTAGATTGTAAGCTGTCACGAGAAGGATAGTTTTATTTTTGTTTAATTATTGTATATTGTTATCATTGTTACTTAGGACTGTTGTGTTTGAAACTGTTAAACTGTAAATATATTGGCGATATGTAAATAAATATAAATATTATTATTAGAACACAGAGAAGCAGGATGGAGATGTTAATTATGGCATCATTGCCGCTCACCATCTTGGTGGATTTCTCAAAGTTGGTACATATGTCTGACATCCATGTCCACTAAAGAGTTCTTATGTGTTTAGTCAGAACTGAATACCGATGGCCTTTTTGATGACGGTAGACACCAACTGCCCTCTTCTGCTCACAAATCCTTTCCAACATCTGCAGTGTAGAGTTCCAATGCATGGGGACATCACACATTAGTCGGTGATCAAGAAGCTGCAAACGCTGGTGAGGCACGGCAAGGGCGGATGAAGCTCTAGCTGACTTTCTAAAATGGGTACGCAGGGCGTAGTACTTTCCCTAGCAGATCCAGCAGCTCCATGTCAGTTTTCATAAACCGTTGAACAATGAGGTTAAGCACATGGGCCAGGCATGGTATGTGTGTGAGCTAGCCTCGCTTCAAAGCCTCCACTTGGTTTTGGCCATTGTCATATACTACCATCCCTGGCTGTAGGTTCGGCGGTGTCAGCCACAAATCTGCCTTCTCTTTTAGAGCTGTCCACAACTCTTCAGCATTGTGCGGTTTGTCACCTAAGCATATTAGCTTCAGTACAGCCTGTTTACGCTTGGCTGAGGCAGTGCTGCAGTGCTTCCAGCTTGTGACTGATGTGGTAATTTCAGAGATGGAGGCTGAAGAGGAGGGGGTGCAGGAGTTGTAGACTGTGGGCGCAACCCTGATTGACGTAGGGCCCGCGATCATCTGCCTCGGGAGGACGTGTTCCATCCCAAGGTCTGACAGGGTCCTGGCTTCCACTATGTTAACCCAGTGTGCCGTCAGGTTAGGTGGACTTTCTCAGAAACTCCGTTGTCGAGGGCATGGCTAATGTTGTGGCACATGTTCATGTGTAATGCAGGGATGGCACACTGGGAGAAATAGTGGCGGCTGGGGACCCAGTACCAAGGGACAGCCGCCGCCATCAGATTGCGGAAAGCTTCTGTCTTCACGAGCCTAAAAGGCAACATTTCGAGCGCAAGCAGACGAGAAATGTGTGAATTTAGTAGTGTGGCCTGTGGGGCATTGGCTGCGTATTTGTGCTTGCGTTCCAAAGACTGGGGCATGGACAACTGAATGCTGTGCTGTGACAAGGATGTGGACATGCTTGATGATGGTGCTAGTTTAGTGTGTGCAATGACAGGTGCAGAGCAGGAGGCATTTTCGCATGCACCAAGGACAGGGTATTGGTTTGCACGCACAACAGCGGAAGAAGCAGTGGTGTCACACACAGACAATGTTCATGGACCCTGTGGTTCAGCCCACAAAGTCAGGTGCTTTGCATCCATGTGCCTGATAATGCTGGTGGAGAGGCTGGTAGTTTTGCTACCCCTGCTGATGCTGGCATGGCAGGCGGTGCTAATGGCTTTTTTGGGGTTATCGGCACTGTCTTTAAAAAAAGCAGACTTGGTAAGACCTAATAGTTGGACTGGCAACTTCAGTCATGTTGGTGTTACAAGGAATGGTTGCCCGCCTTCTGTCTGTGGCCCCAACACTGCTTCTTCCTGCTTGTAGGGGTGCTATGCCTCCCTTCCCCTGTGTGCTGCTGTCCTCACTCTGCATGTCCTCCTGCCAAGTTGGGTAAGTTACTATATTGTCCACCACCTCCTCTTCCACTTCGACACCCTGGTCCTCTTACTGATTTTCTGGCAATTGTGTCTCATCAACGTCCACCTCTTGTGACACTTTCCCACCGTCTCCTTTGTGAGACCGTGGCTGCTCAAATATTGGGCATCGCTACATGCGATCTCCTCTTGCCCCGCTTCAAGTGGACCGGGCGAGAGGCAAGAATCTATAAATGGAAAAGTGAACAGCTCTTTGGAGTTTCCAAGTGTGGGATCAGTTGTCTCCGGGCGCTCAGCATGGTGGGACGAAGGAGGATCAGGGTGAGAAATATGCAGTCCAGACTCATGGCTACTGAGACCTGACCACAGGGCCGGCTCCAGGTTTTTATGGGCCCCGGGCGAAAGAGTCTCAGTGGGCCCCCTTAACACAGACCACGATTCATGATGCACAGATACTGCAGAGAAATATGGGTATAGTACAATGACAAACACTTCACTTCTTCCATTACATGAGTGATATCTATTGTAAAATGTGCAATAGCTTAAAACCGCCAAATCCTCACAGCGCACAGTACAGACTGGACAGTGCAGTCCTCCATACAATATTATGGGCACCACATAGTCTCCCCCTCATCACCCATATAATACCCCATGCAGGATGTCACCCCTCATCCCTCATATAATGCTCCATACAGAATACTGGACCCAATATAATGCTCCATACAGAATACTGGACCACATATAATGCTCCATACAAAATATGGAGCTCTCCTCTACTCTGTGCTGCATTCTGCACTGCTACGGCTCAGGAAAGGGCGCTGTGGAAAGACTCCCCATTATCATCATCATTGCCTGCCCATAATCATCATCATTGCCTCCCATCATCATCATTGCCTGCCCATCATCATCATCATTGCCTACCCATCATCATTATCATCATTGTCTCCCCATCATCGTCATCATTGCCTCCCCATAATCATCATCATTGCCTCCCCATCATCATCATTGTCTCCCCATCATCATAGCCTCCTCATGATCATTGCCTCCCCATCATCATCATCATCATTGCCTCCCCATTAATATCATCATCATCATTGCCTCCCCATTATCATTTCCTCTCCATCATCATCATCATCATCATTGCCTCCCCATTAATATCATCATCATCTCCCCATCATCATTGCCTCCCCATTAATATCATCATCATTGCCTCCCCATCATCATCATTGCCTCCCCATTAATATCATCATCTCCCCATCATCACTGCCTTCACATCATCATCACCACCATCACTGCCTCCCCCCACCACCATCACACATACAGTACCGCAGCACTCTCTAACATACACAAATGCAGGTACACACACGCAGGCACGCACACGCACACACACCCACACACACACACCCCTCTCACCTGTCCGGCGTCTGCACCCTCTCTGCCACAGCCGGCCGCTGAATGATGAAGTCATTCAGCGGCGCTGCTGTGAGAGAGGAAGCGCCAGCGCCCTGCAGGCGCCCCCTGGAGCTCGGAGCTGCGGCAGCGGAGGCACGGGGAGAGGTGAGTATTGCGCCGGCTGCTGTTGGGGCCCTGAGCAAGCGGGGGGCCCAGTGGCGGCGCTGGCACCGCTAACGGGCGCCGGGGTGCCCGACGGCTAGTGGGCCCCCCGCCTGCTCAGGGCCCCGGCACTTGCCCGGGTATGCTGGGTGCTGACGCCGGCCCTGCCTGACCATGTGAAATACAGGGTGGTGGTGGTGGTGGTGGAAAAGTGACTGGAAGCATTATCCACTATCCAACCAACAACCTTTTGACACTGCTCTGGTGTGGTGTGCTGCTGCAGTCCCCTTGTAATTGGGACAGGAAAGTCGAGCGAGAAGATGTGGGTGTTTGTTGTGGCCCAATTTCAGCTTGCCCACGGTTTCAGCCTCGGCCTCTGCATACACCAACACGTCCACTTCCCCATCACTAGCCACGCGCCTTGCACATTTTAAATGGAGTACAATATTTTCCACATTCACTACAAATGGCTGAATTTCAAGCAAACTTATAGGTGATCCGTGTGAGAGAAAACCACAGTTTAAAATATCTGGCCTGTAAGTACCATTTTTTTGGCAGCAAACTGGTGTCAATAAGTAGGCTAAAGGTACTGCCACACTAAACAATCCCGCTAGCGATCACGATAACGACGCATACTAATGCGATCGCTAGCGGGATTGTTTCTATATCGCTAAGTGCGGCCACATTTAGCGATATAGTTAACGACGCTATCGCCGTTAGCAATCTTCTTAAGACTTTAGCAGTTCAAAAGTACCGCTAAATCGCTAAGAAAAGGTGCCACACTAGCGATATATACTTACCCAGCGGGAGCGCCGACGAGAAAATAGGGTCCGGAACGATTCCAGTGACGAGCGAGATCACAGCAGGAAGCTCGTCGCTGGCAGATGCCGCACTGAACAACATCGCTAACGGGATGCTAAATAGTGACGTTTTTTAGCGATCCCGTTAGCGATATTGTTCAGTGTGGCATACCCTTAAGACACAACAAAAAAAATTCAATGGAGGCCTGAAATGCCACAATTTTGAGCGTACTAATATGTGAGACCCAACTTTTAAATATATGGCCTGTATTTTTTTTAAAAACAGCTAAATAGTGTCAATAAGTAGGCTAAGACACAGCAAAAACAGTTCAATGGAGCCCTCAAATGCCACAATTTTTAGCCTACAGAAAGGTGAGGCGTGTGACGGAGATACCCCACTTTTAAATTTCTGGACTGTATTTTTTTGTTTTCACAGCAAAATAGTGTAAATAACTAGGTTAAGACACAGTGAAAACAGTTCAATGGAGCCCAAAAAACGCCACAATTTTTAGCCCACAGTTAGCTGAGGCCTGTGATAGAGATAGCCGACTTTAAAATATCTGGCCTGTATTTTTTCTTTTTTTTCACAGCAAAATAGTGTCAATAACTAGGCTAAGACACAGCAAAAACAGTTCAATGGAGCCCAAAAATGCCACAATTTTTAGCCCACAGTTAGCTGAGGCCTGTGACAGAGATAGCCGACTTTAAAATATCTGGACTGTATTTTTTTTCACAGCAAAATAGTGTAAATAACTAGGCTAAGTCCCAGCAAAAAAAAGTTCAATGGAGCCCAAAAAATGGCACAATTTTTAGCTCTCAGTTAGCTAAGGCCTGTGACAGAGATAGCTGACTTTAAAATATCTGGCCTGTATTTTTTCTTTTTTTTCACAGCAAAATAGTGTCAATAACTAGGCTAAGACACAGCAAAAACAGTTCAATGGAGCCCAAAAATGCCACAATTTTTAGCCCACCGATAGGTGAGCCATGTAACGGAGATCACCCACTTTAAAATATCTGGCCTGTATTTTTTCTTTTTTTCACAGCAAAATAGTGTCAATAACCAGGCTAAGACACAGCAAAAACAGTTCAATGGAGCCCAAAAAATGTCACAATTTTTAGCTCACAGATAGGTGAGCCGTGTGACGGAGATCCCCCACTTTAAATTATCTGGACTGTATTTTTTTTGTTTTCACAGCAAAATAGTGTCAATAACTAGGCTAAGACCCAGCAAAAAATTCAATGGAGCCCAAAAATGCCACAATTTTTAGGCCACAGTTAACTGAGGCCTGTGACAGAGATAGCCAACTTTAAAATATCTTGCCTGTATTTTTTTATTTTTTCACAGCAAAATAGTGTCAACAACTAGGCTAAGACAAAGCAAAAACAGTCAATGGAGCAAAAAAGAAGCCACAATTTTTAGCCCACAGATAGGTGAGGCGTGTGACGGAGATCCGCACTTTTAAATATCTGGCCTGTATTTTTTTAAAACAGCAAACTTGTGACAATAAGTAGGCTAAGACACAGCAAAACAGTTCAATGGAGCCCAAAAAATACCCCAATTTTTAGCCCACAGATAGATGTGTGACGGACATACCAGACTTTAACATCTCAACCCCCAAGGGTGGTTTGCACGTTAATGACGGGCCAATTTTTACAATTCTGACCACTGTCTCTTTATGAGTTTATAACTCTAGAACGCTTCCACGGATCTTCGCGATTCTGAGAATGTTTTCTCGTGACATATTGTACTTCATGTTAGTTGTAAAATTTCTTCGATATAACTTGCGTTTATTTTTGAAAAAAAACGGAAATATGGCTAAAATTTAGAAAATTTTCAAATTTTCAAATTTTTAATTTTTATTCCCTTTAAACAGAGAAAGATGTCACACAAAATAGTTAATAAATAACATTTCCCACATGTCTACTTTACATCAGCACAATTTTGGAAACAAAATTTTTTTTGTTAAGAAATTATAAGGGTTAAAAGTTGACCAGCGATTTCTCATTTTTACAACAAAATTTACAAATCCATTTTTTTTAGGGACCACCTCACATTTGAAGTCACTTTGAGGGGTCTATATGGCAGAAAATACCCAAAAGTGACACCATTCTAAAAACTGCACCCCTCAAGGTACTCAAAACCACATTCAAGAAGTTTATTAACCCTTCAGGTGCTTCACAGGAGCTGAAGCAACATGGAAGGAAAAAAGGAATATCAGGAGAAAAAAAAGTCAAAAAGTATCTCAAAAATATATTTTATGAAGTAATTGTATATATCAATAAAAGTACAAAAATGATCCATACATATTCAGAAATTGTATATATAAATACGGATATTGTGATCCACCAAACAAAGTAACGTGTACGGACACCAAGGGTACCCACTAAAAATGGCACATCATGTATTAGGAGCACAAGTACATAATAGTATAGATACAGAGTTTTCCCATACCCGTATTGGGCATACTAATTCAATCAAAAACAACTGTGTTGTGCTCCCTGTGCAAGTGCTATCAATAACATAGGTGATGATAGAAGCATAAGTTTAAATATAAAAGGTTAAATTACCCATTTTAAGAAGTAGGTTGTCACAGCCACGAGGTGTCCAGAAACCTGGACACCTCGTGGCTGTGACAACCTACTTCTTAAAATGGGTAATTTAACCTTTGAATTAGTATGCCCAATACGGGTATGGGAAAACTCTGTATCTATACTATTATGTACTTGTGCTCCTAATACATGATGTGGCATTTTTAGTAGGTACCCTTGATGTCCGTACATGTTACTTTGTTTAGTGGATCACAATATCCGTATTTATATATACAATTTCTGAATATGTATGGATCATTTTTGTACTTTTATTGATATATACAATTATTTAATAAAATATATTTTTGAGATACTTTTTTGACTTTTTGTTCTCCTGATATTCCTAGTTATCTAATAAGTCAGTATCCTTCTGTGTTATTTTGTTTTTTTTTATAATCATAGAAGGAAAAAATTAACATTTAACTTTTTAGTCACAAAAATGATCTTTTACAAACTTTTTTTTATTTTCACAAGGGTAAAAGGAGAAAATGGACAGATAAAGTTGTTGTGCAATTTCTCCTAAGTATGCCGATACCCCATATGTGGGGGAAAACCACTGTCTGGGTGCACGGCAGAGCTCATAGGGGAAGGAAAGCCGTTTGACTTTTTCAAACCAAAATTGGCTGGAATTGAGATTGGACGCCATGTCGCGTTTGGAGAGCCCCTGATGCACCTAAACAGTGGAAACCCCCCACAAGTGACACCATTTTGGAAACTAGACCCCCTATAGAACTTATCTAGATCTGTTGTGAGCACTTTAAACCCCCAAGTGTTTCACAAAAGTTTATAATGCTTGGGTGTGAAAAAAAACTATTTTCCACAAAAATGATATTTTAGTCCCAAATTTTTGATTTTTCCCAAGGAAATTGGACCCCAAAAGTTGTTTTCCAATTTTCCTGAGTACGCTGATACCCTATATGTGGGGGGCAAGCTGTTTGGGCGCACGGCAGGGCTTGGAAAGGAAGTAATAAGTTTTGGAATGCTGACGTTGATGGGGGTCATGTTCGTTTGCAGTGCCCTAGATGCGCCTAAACAGTGGAAACCCCCCACAAGTGACCCTATTTTGGAAACTAGACCCCCTAAGGAACTTATCTAGATCTGTGGTGAGCACTTTGAACCCCCAAGTGCTTCACACAAGTTTGTAATGCCAGGGCATGAAAATAAAAAATCCTATTTTTTTCCCACAAAAATTATCTTTTAGTCACCAATTTTTTATTTTCCCAAGGGTAACAGGAGAAATTGGACCACAAAAGTTGTTGACCAATTTGTCCTGAGTACGCTGATACCCCATATGTGAGGGGGAACCTCTGTTTGGGCGCACAGCAGAGCTCGGAATGGAAGGAGCTCCATTTGACTTTTTCCAACCAAAATTGGCTGGAAATGAGATTGGACGCCATGTTGCATTTGGAGAGCCCCTGATGGGCCTAAACAGTGGAAACCCCCCACAAGTGACCCATTTTGGAAACCAGACCCCCTAAGGAACTTATCTAGATCTGTGGTGAGCAATTTGAACCCCCAAGTGCTTCACACAAGTTTATAAAGTAGAGCCGTAAAATTAAAAAATCATATTTTTCCCACAAAAATGATCTTTTCACCCCAATTTTTATTTTCCCAAGGGTAACAAGACCCCAAAAGTTATTGTGCAATTTGTCCTGAGTACGCTGATATGCCATATGTGGGGGTAAACCACTGTTTGGGTGCATGGCAGAGCTCGGAAGGGAAGGAGCGCCGTTTGACTTTTTCAACGCAGAATTGGCTGGACGCCATGTCGTGTTTGGAGAGCCCCTGATGTGCCTAAACAGTGGAAACCCCCACAAATGACACAATTTTGAAAACTAGACCTCTCAAGGAACTTATCTAGATGTGTGGTGAGAGCTTTGAACCCCCAGGTGTTTC
>JARQOD010000005.1:381123609-381181983 GCA_033576555.1 Oophaga sylvatica
AAAAGGTATTTTTGACAGAAAACTGTGGTGTCAGTAGATATCATAGGTACTCATAGATTTGTTATGGGACGCACAATGCAATGATATATTTCTCTCATATGTAAAAAATGGGGTGACAGATTCACTTTAAATATATATTTGAAGGGTTAAATTTTGTAATAAATTATTGTTCTAAATAGCTTATTTCTCTAGTTCAAATTTGAATTAAATTTTTTCTTTATCTAATTTTAGGATTACAATGGAAAACAATGAATCAGAAATCGTATTTACTGCTGTAAGTCTAATTTTGAGAAATATAAATATAAACAAGATCCGTAATATAATTTTTTTTTGGTTAGCGACAATATCTTGTTTGTAATCATTATTTGGTCTTGATCTTGTGGCAATTTTAATAAAATATTTTTGATGGTGAAGGGAATCTGTCACCTCATTTTGGCCCTATGAGATAAGGCCACCGCCATCAGGGCTTATCTAAAGCATTCTGTAATGCTGTAGATAAGCCACCGAAGTTACCTGAAAGTGAAGAAAAACTGGTTATATTATACTCACCCAGGGGCGTTACGGGGTGCGGTCGGGTCTGGAGGGAGTCGCGTTCCGGTCCGGGGCCTCCCATCTTGTAGTGAATCCGGCCTCTTCTTTCCATCTCGTTGCGTATCCTGCGCAGGCATACTGCTCTGGCCTGGTGAGGGCAGAGCAAAGTACTGCAGTAAGCATGCGGCGTGAAATGTCTCATAGGTCGGGCGCTTGCGCACTGCAGTACTGTTATGTTACGGTAGCTGAGGAGTGCAGGTAAAAAAGGAAATACACCAGAGCAGTTGGAATCTATGAGATTGCAGTACCCTGACTAACCACCGCAACTAGAGGCAGCCATGGAGCGTTCCTACGTTGGTCCTAGACGCCTCGTCACAGCCTGAGAAACTAACTACACCTAAAGATAGAAATAGGAAAGCTATCTGCCCCGGAGCAGAACCCCAAAGATAATAGAAAGCCCCCAAACATGTAATGGCGGTTAGACAAGAGGAAATACTGACACAGAAAGAAAATAGTATGAGCAAACGCTGGGGCCCAAACTATCTAAATAGAAAAGGATAGGAAGGGTACTTACTGCAATCTCAGAAACCCTGAAAAAACACCAACTCTACTAATTTCAAAATCACCTGAGATCACACGACCTCTACCACCTAAATTAGTTCTCTGGTGTAACAAAAACAAAACAGCAGCCACTGAAAAAAAACTGGAAAAAGCAAAAGTACAAAACACAGTGGCTGGACTAAACTGAGAGGGCAAAAGCCCCCGGAGGGGACCCTGAAGGCCCCCACAGAAGTGCAGGACAAAATGCAAAAATATAGCAAAAACACAAACTAAGAAATTGTCTTATCTGATAGCAGGAGATGCAGACACGACACAGCAGGCTACAAGGGAAACTGGAAAGAAGGATTCAGACCAGAACAATTGATCACCGGCAACCCTGATGGGAAAATGACTCCCTTATAAAAGACCAATCAGTAACACCTGACTCCCAGTCCTCACAATCCTCACTAGTACCGCTTGTAACCACCAGAGGGAGCCTCTGCTCAGAACTCATCTCAAACCCATTCACAACAGTACCCCCCCCCCTTGAGGAGGGGTCACCGAACCCTCATTTGAGCAACCAGGTCGGTCAGGATGAGTTCTATGATACGCACGGATAAGTCTCCTAGCATGGATGTCCGAAGCAAACACCCAAGAATTGTCTTCCTGACCATAACCTCTCCATTTAACCAAATACTGGAGTCTTCGTCTAGAAAAACGAGAATCCAATATTTTCTCAACCACATACTCCAGATTGCCCTCAATCAAAACAGGGTCAGGAGGCACAGCAGCAGGAACCACTGGCTCAACAAACCTCTTCAACAAGGACTTGTGGAACACGTTATGGATCTTAAATGTCCCTGGAAGAAGCAAACGAAAAGAAACAGGATTAATAATCTCCATGATCTTATAAGGTCCAATGAACCTAGGCTTAAATTTAGGAGATGCTACTCTCATAGGAATATTCTTTGAGGACAACCAGACCAAGTCCCCCACTTTAAACCGAGGACCATCAGTCCTATGCCGGTTAGCAAACCGCTGGGCCTTCTCCTGAGAGAGGGACAACCTCTCCACTACCTGGTCCCAAATCTGCTGCATACGCTCAACAACAGAGTCAACACCTGGACAGACAGAAGCCTCCGTCTGTCCTGAAGAAAATCGAGGGTGAAACCCAGAATTACAGAAAAACGGAGACATCAAAGTGGCAGAGCTAGCCCTATTATTAAGAGCAAACTCAGCCAAAGGCAAAAAAGAGACCCAGTCATCCTGATCAGCAGACACAAAGCATCTTAGATAAGTCTCCAATGTCTGGTTTGTTCTCTCAGTTTGACCATTGGTCTGAGGATGAAATGCCGAGGAGAAAGACAATTGAACACCCAGTTTAGAACAAAAAGTCCTCCAAAATCTGGAAACAAACTGGACTCCTCTGTCAGACACAATGTTCTCAGGAATGCCGTGTAAACGAACCACGTGCTGAAGGAACAACGGCACCAATTCAGAGGAGGAAGGCAACTTAGGTAATGGCACAAGATGTATCATTTTGGAAAACCTATCACAAATTACCCAGATGGTGGTCATTCTCTGAGAAACAGGAAGATCGGAAATGAAATCCATAGAGATATGGGTCCATGGTCTCTTGGGCACAGGCAATGGCATCAACAAACCACTAGAGCGAGAGCAAGGCTTGGAGCGAGAGCAAGTCCCGCAGGACTGCACAAATTCCCTGACATCGCGAGACAAGGTAGGCCACCAAAAGGACCGACTAACCAAGTCTCTGGTACCAAAAATTCCGGGATGCCCAGCCAATGCGGAACAATGAATCTCAGACATCACACTCTTTTTCCATTGGTCCGGGACAAACAATTTTCCAACAGGGCAGCGCTCGGGCCTATCCTCCTGACACCCCTCCAGAGCAAGTCTCAAATTGGGCGAGATGGCGGAAAGAACTACACCCTCCTTCAAAATAACAGAGGGATCAGATAGCTCAGGAGAGTCCGCAAGGAAACTCCTCGAGAGGGCATCCGCCTTAACATTCTTAGTGCCAGGAAGAAAGGAAACCACAAAATTAAAACGTGTGAAAAACAAGGCCCACCTGGCCTGTCTAGGATTGAGTCGCTTGGCAGATTCCAGATAGACCAGATTCTTATGGTCCGTAAGGACCACCACCTGATGTTTGGCTCCCTCCAGCCAATGTCTCCACTCTTCAAAAGCCCACTTCATGGCCAATAACTCCCGATTACCCACGTCATAATTACGTTCAGTAGGAGAAAATTTTCGAGAGAAAAAGGCACAAGGGTTACTTTTAGAGGTCTCTGGATCTTTTTGGGACAAAACGGCACCTGCCCCAATTTCAGAGGCATCAACCTCCACCTGAAATGGCAGAGAAACATCAGGCTGCCGTAGAACAGGAGCAGAAGTGAATCTCTGCTTAAGTTCCTGAAACGCAGAGACTGCCTCAGGAGGCCAATTCACCACATCAGAACCCTTTCTGGTCAAATCAGTTAATGGTTTAACAATAACCGAGAAATTACCAATAAATTTACGATAAAAATTGGCAAAACCCAAAAATCTCTGAAGAGCCTTTAATGAAGTAGGTTGGACCCAATCACAGATGGCCTGAACCTTGACCGGGTCCATTTCAATAACAGATGGGGACAAAATGAATCCCAGAAATGAGATCTTCTGTACGCCAAAAAGACACTTTGATCCCTTCACATACAGAGCATTCTCTCTCAAAATCTGGAATACAGTTCGAACATGTTTCACATGAGAGTCCCAGTCATTAGAAAAAATCAAGATATCATCCAAATAAACAATCAGAAATTTATCCACAAAATCCCTGAAAATGTCATTCATGAAGGACTGGAAGACGGAAGGAGCATTAGTGAGCCCAAAGGGCATCACAAGGTACTCAAAATGCCCTTCAGGGGTGTTAAATGCCGTCTTCCATTCATCCCCGTGCTTAATGCGAATAAGGTTATACGCCCCCCTGAGGTCAAGCTTGGTAAACCAAGTAGCGTTTTTCACCCTGGAAAACAGGTCAGAAATCAAGGGTAACGGGTATTGATATTTCACAGTAATATTGTTCAAGAGACGATAATCAATACACGGCCTTAAAGAACCATCTTTTTTGGCCACAAAGAAAAAACCGGCACCTAAGGGTGAAGAGGATGGTCTGATATGACCCTTCTCCAATGATTCCTTGATATAAGACCGCATAGCGTCATGTTCAGGTACAGACAAGTTAAAAAGGCGACCTTTAGGGAATTTACTACCTGGCACTAATTCAATAGCGCAGTCATAGCTCCTATGGGGAGGTAAGGATGCAGATTTACTTTCGCTAAACACATCAGAAAAATCAAACAAAAAGTCAGGAACATCCTCAGCCTGGGGGGAGGCAGAAAAAACAGGAGTGTTGGTATTAACACATTGGCATCCCCAACTGGTTACAGACACAGATTTCCAATCCAAAACAGGATTATGAGACTGTAACCAAGGGAAACCCAGCACTATAATGTCATGCAGATTATATAGAACCAAAAATTTGCAGCACTCCTGGTGATCAGGTTCAACCCTCATTATCACCTTAGTAGAAAACTGGGGTTTATTCTCAGCCAAAGGGGTAGAATCGATCCCCAGTAAAGGAATAGACTTCTGTAGGGGTATCAAGGGAAACCCACAACGTTTAGCAAAATCATAATCCATCAGGTTAATAGCTGCTCCAGAATCAACGAAAGCCTGAGCAGAAAATGAGGACAGAGAGCATATCAGAGTGACAGTTAATAAAAACTTAGTCTGAACACTACCCAAGACAACTGAGCGTGCAAAATGTCTTCCCCGCTTAGGGCAGACTGAAATAGCATGAGAGGCATCACCACAGTAGAAACATAACCCATTGCGCTTTCGAAACTCATGACGCTGTGCCCCAGACACCACTCCATCACACTGCATGGGCTCAGCAGCTGGCTCACAAGGCAACACCACTCCACGCATACTTCTCCGCTCACGCAAACGTCTGTCAATTTGAATCGCTAATGACATAGAATCATTGAGACCAGAGGGGACAGGGAATCCCACCATAACATCCTTTACATTATCCGACAGACCCTTCCGGAAAAGGGCCGCCAAAGCGTCGTCATTCCACTTGGTCAGGACTGCCCACCTACGGAATCTCTGACAGTATAACTCAGCGTCATCAAGCCCCTGATTTAATGCCAACAAGGCTTTTTCAGCTTGATCAGTGACATTAGGCTCATCGTACAATAACCCCAAAGCCTGAAAAAATGCATCAACATCACTCAAAACAGGATCCCCAGGTATCAGGGAAAAAGCCCAATCCTGAGGATCGCCGCGCAGGAGAGAGATGATAATTTGAACCTGCTGCGCTGCGTTTCCTGAGGACTTAGATTTTAAGGCAAGAAACAATTTACAATTATTTTTGAAATTCTGAAACTTAGCTCGATCCCCCAAAAACAAATCTGGCATGGGGATCCTAGGTTCCACAACAGGCAACCTAGCAAGATATGCAGCAATACTCTGAACCTCAGTGGCAAGCTGATCCACACGGCCAGACAACTGTGCAAACTCCATTGGGAGAAAAGATCTCCCCAGCACCCAGAGATACAGAGGGAAAAAAAAAAAAAAATGCAACAAACAGAAAAATATCTCTGACAACTTTTCTTCCTTCAAAATATTTTTTCCCTTCTGTGAGTACCATACAATTTTTTTAGGCCGGTGATACTGTTATGTTACGGTAGCTGAGGAGTGCAGGTAAAAAAGGAAATACACCAGAGCAGTTGGAATCTATGAGATTGCAGTACCCTGACTAACCACCGCAACTAGAGGCAGCCGTGGAGCGTTCCTACGTTGGTCCTAGACGCCTCGTCACAGCCTGAGAAACTAACTACACCTAAAGATAGAAATAGGAAAGCTATCTGCCCCGGAGCAGAACCCCAAAGATAATAGAAAGCCCCCAAACATGTAATGGCGGTTAGACAAGAGGAAATACTGACACAGAAAGAAAATAGTATGAGCAAACGCTGGGGCCCAAACTATCTAAATAGAAAAGGATAGGAAGGGTACTTACTGCAATCTCAGAAAACCCTGAAAAAACACCAACTCTACTAATTTCAAAATCACCTGAGATCACACGACCTCTACCACCTAAATTAGTTCTCTGGTGTAACAAAAACAAAACAGCAGCCACTGAAAAAAAAATGGAAAAAGCAAAAGTACAAAACACAGTGGCTGGACTAAACTGAGAGGGCAAAAGCCCCCGGAGGGGACCCTGAAGGCCCCCACAGAAGTGCAGGACAAAATGCAAAAATATAGCAAAAACACAAACTAAGAAATTGTCTTATCTGATAGCAGGAGATGCAGACACGACACAGCAGGCTACAAGGGAAACTGGAAAGAAGGATTCAGACCAGAACAATTGATCACCGGCAACCCTGATGGGAAAATGACTCCCTTATAAAAGACCAATCAGTAACACCTGACTCCCAGTCCTCACAATCCTCACTAGTACCGCTTGTAACCACCAGAGGGAGCCTCTGCTCAGAACTCATCTCAAACCCATTCACAACACAGTACTGTGCTCTTTCCTCACCAGGGCAGAGCAGTGCGCCTGCGCAGGAGCCGCTACGGGACAGAAAGAATACGCCAGCAAGATGGTAGGCCCCGGACCGGACAGCAACTCCCTCCGGACCTGACCGCAACCCTGAACGCCCCTGGGTGAGTATAATCTAACTTGTTTTTCTTCACTTTCAGGTAACATCGGGGCATATCTACAGCATTCCAGAATGCTGTAGATAAGCCCCTGCTGGCGTTGGCCCTATCTCATAGGGCCAAAATGGGGTGACAGATTGCCTTTAAAGAGAACATAGAAGCAGGACTAATCCCTGTGAAGTAAAGGCTGATGTGTATCTTAAACCTGATGTGTAGGTATCGAATAACGTATATACTCATGTATAAGCCGACCCGTGTATAAGCCGACCCCCCTAATTTTCCCAATAAAAACTGGGAATACTTATTGACTCGCGTATAAGCTTAGGGTGAAAAATGATTATGCCCCCATATGCTCCATAGATTATGCACCCATACGCTCCACACATTATGCCCCCATATGCTGCCCAGATTATTCCCAATATGCTCCACAGATTATGCCCCCATATGCTGCCCAGATTATTCCCAATATGCTCCACAGATTATGCCCCCATATGCTGCCCAGATTATTCCCAATATGCTGCACAGATTATGCGCCCATATGCTGCCCAGATTATTCCCAATATGCTCCACAGATTATGCACCCATATGCTGCACAGATTATTCCCAATATGCTCCACTGATTATGCCCCCATAAGCTGCACAGATTATGCCCCATATGCTCCACAGATTATGCTCCCATAGCTGCCCAGATTATTCCCAATATGCTCCACAGATTATGCCCCCATATGCTGCCCAGGTTATTCCCAATATGCTCCACAGATTATGCCCCTATATGCTGCACAGGTTATGACCAATATGCTCCACAGATTATGCCCCCATATGATGATCCACAGATTATACCCATATGCTGCACAGAATATGCCCCATATGATGCACAGATTATGCCCCCATATGATGATCCACAGATTATGCCCCATATGCTGCACAGATTATGCCCCTATATGCTGCACAGATTATAACCAATATGCTCCACAGATTATGCCCAATATGCTACACAGATTATGCCCCCATATGCTGCCCAGATTATTCCCAATATGCTGCCCAGATTATTCCCAATATGCTCCACAGATTATGCCCCCATATGCTGCACAGATTATTCCCAATATGCTCCACTGATTATGCCCCCATATGCTGCACAGATTATGCCCCTATATGCTGCACAGATTATGACCAATATGCTCCACAGATAATGCCCCATATGATGATCCACAGATTATGCCCAGTATGCTACACAGATTATGCCCCCATATGATGCACAGATTATGCCCCCATATGATGATCTACTGATTATGCCCAATATGCTGCACAGATTATGCCCAATATGCTACACAGATTATGCCCCCATATGATGCACAGATTATGCCCCCATATGCTCCACAGATTATGCCCCCATATGATCATCCACAGATTATGCCCAATATGCTACACAAATTATGCCCACATATGCTGCACAGATTATGCCTACCATATGCAAAACAGATTATGCCCCATAGTATAGGTCCCTTTTGCTGCCGCGCTGCTGCTTCCATAAAAAAAAAATGACATACTGACCTCTCTTCGCTATTTCAGTTCCAGCTCATGCTCAGGTGTAATACTCTGCCATGTTAATAGCTGAGGAGAGTACTGCAGTTCGTGTACGACAACAAAGGTCATAGACTCACAGCGACTACACACTGCCGTACTATACTGTGCCAACAGGCCCGCTCAGTACACTTGCAAATGAGCTGCCACATAAGCAAGGAAGAGTACGTTATCGCTATAACATGGGAGTTGACGTACATGTACCTGCGACATCCATTGTAACGTAACGCAACGCGCACCTACACATGTGATGAAAATGTAACTCTAGTGATCTTCAGATGGGATATAAGTGACTTATCTGCAGTATTACTTACCGTATATACTCGTGTATGAGGCTACTTTCACACTTGCGTTTTTTTGCGATGCGTTTCGAGCGCACATCAAACGCATAAAAAAACGCATGCAAATGCTTGTAAACGCTGCGATATTTAGTCGCATAATCGTGCGCATTACAACAAAAAAAAGCAGCGTTTGGAATCGATTGTATGCGATTTCAAGCTTTTTTTCATGCATTTGCATTTTTTCGATGCATGGGTTGTCTACATTTCTATCATCTCTGTCTCTATCATCTCTGTCTCTATCATGTCTGTCTCTATTATCTCTGTCTCTATCATCTCTATCATCTCTGTCTCTATCATCTCTATCATATGTGTCTATCATCTCTGTCTCTATCATCTCTATCATCTATCTCTATCATTCTCTTGTCTCTATCATCTGTCTCTATCATCTCTGTCTCTATCATCTGTCTCTATCATCTATCATCTATCATCTCTGTCTCTATCATCTGTGTC
Organism: Oophaga sylvatica; assembly: GCA_033576555.1. Lineage (NCBI taxonomy): Eukaryota > Metazoa > Chordata > Amphibia > Anura > Dendrobatidae > Oophaga > Oophaga sylvatica. The sequence continues at coordinate 381,132,780 of JARQOD010000005.1, forward strand.
TCTATCATCTCTGTCTCTATCATCTGTCTCTATCATCTATCATCTGTCTCTATCATCTGTCTCTATCATCTCTGTCTCTATCATCTCTGTCTCTATCATCTCTATCATCTCTGTCTCTATCATCTCTATCATCTCTGTCTCTATCATCTCTGTCTCTATCATCTCTGTCTCTATCATCTTTGTCTCTATCATCTCTATCATCTCTGTCTCTATCATCTCTATCATCTGTGTCTATCATCTCTGTGTCTATCATCTCTATCATCTATCTCTATCATCTCTGTCTCTATCATCTGTCTCTATCATCTCTGTCTCTATCATCTGTCTCTATCATCTCTGTCTCTATCATCTCTATCATCTCTGTCTCTATCATCTCTGTCTCTATCATCTGTCTCTATCATCTCTGTCTCTATCATGTCTGTCTCTATTATCTCTGTCTCTATCATCTTTGTCTCTATCATATCTATCATCTCTGTCTCTATCATCTCTGTCTCTATCATCTCTGTCTCTATCATCTGTCTCTAACATCTCCGGAAGACAGAGCAGCGAAGTAGTGGACCGGTCCGGTGACAGGTAAATATCTCAGGTGTCGGGGTCCTCAGCGAGCGGTGACAACGGCACCTGTCCCCCATAGCACGCCAGTGTCACCACCTGCTCTGATGGGTGCCATGGATGTCGCAGGTCCTGGTTTGAAACTTGACATGTTCACGCGATAATGTCCTCTTCCTTGGTTATCTTGCTTCTGATGCTTAGTCATACTGATGTGACCTCTTGAGGGCATAGTAAAGTACGGCAGTGGGCATGCACTGTGAAAGGTCAGAGAGTTCCGGCGCCTGTGCACTGCAGTACTGTTTTCTTCCCTAACCAGGGCACATCACTGTGCCTGCGCAGGATCCGCGACGAGACGCAGAGAATAAGATGGCTTTGCTATGTGAGTCGCCGTACCAGACCGCCACACACATCGTACCGTACAGGATGGCTGTGCGATCCTTGTTGAGTTTAAAGGGAATCTGTCACCCTATTTTTGGCCTTTAACATACGTCCACTGGCATGAGGGGCTTATCTACAGCATTCTGTGATGCATTATGTAATGCTGTAGATAAGCCCCCCATGTAAGCTGAAAGTGAAGAAAAACGAGTTAGATTATACTCACCCAGGGGCGTTACACCGTTGGTTCCGGTAGGTAGTGAGTCGCGGTCTGTTTTGTCGCCTCACATCTAGTAGCGAAGCCGGCTTCTTTACGTCCCGTCGTGGCTCCTGCACAGGAGCACTGCTCTGCCCTGGTGAGGGCAGAGCAGATTACTACAGTGAGTAGGCGCTGGACCTCTCTGACCTTTCACGGCACCTGCGCACTGCAGTACTGTGCTCTGCCCTCACCAGGGCAGAGCAGTGCGCCTGTGCAAAATCCGCGACGGGAAGGAAAGAAGATGTGACCGCAACTCACTCTGTACCGGAACCAACGTTGTAACGCCCCTTAGTGAGTATAATATAACTTGTTTTTCTTTACTTTCCGGCTAAGTGCACACGTTGATGATTCTAATATTTTTTTCAGCGTTTTTGTCTCGGCGAAAAACGCGGCAAAAACGCTTACCCAAATCTAATCATTAGATCCTATGGGATTCCGCAATGCTGTGCACATGATGCGCTTTTTCGGCGGTGCAATTGCATCGCTTAAAAAAAAAACTGTGCTCAATCTTTTTGCGTAATCACGGTGATTCCGCCGCCATAGGAATGCATTGAACCGCTTACTTTACACATGTGGCTATGCCCACCATGCGCAAAGTAAGTGGTTCATGTGCGGATGGTAACCAGGGTCTGGAGGAGGAGACTCTCCTCCAGGGCCTGTGTACCATATCCCTGTGAAAAACAAAATTAAAAATAATGATATTCTCACCTTCAGGCGGCCCCCGCAGGTTTCACGCCTCTCAGCGACGCTCCCGGACAATCCCGTTCAAAGTAATTCATTGCAAGAATCACCCCAGATGACGTAGCGTTTTCGCGTGATGCTACGTCATCTGGTGTCATTGTTGCTATGCATCCTTCGTAACGCGATTGGCCGGGAGCGTCGCTGAGGCCCAGGAAAGCTGCGGGGGCCGCTGTAAGGTGAGAATATCACAATTTGTATTTTTTTGTATTATTTTTACATTAGATCTTTTCACTATTGATGCGACATAGGCGGCATCAATAGTAAAAAGTTGGTCACACTTGTCAAACACGTTGTTTGACTCGTGTGACCAACTTGTGAATCAGTTTTCCAAGCGATGCTACAAATCACTTGGAAAACGCTATCATTCTGAAAGCTAAGATTACACTTGCAAAACGCTATGTTTTTGCGGGAATACGCATAAACAAAAAAATGCGTATTTCCCGTGGCAGGGAGGTGCTTTATTGCAGCGGAAATTACCGCGGCAATTACGCAACGTGTGCACTTAGCCTCAGCCTCAGGTCACATTGGGTGTTTATCTACAGCATTCAAAAATGCTGTAGATAAGCCCTTGAAGGCGGTGGCCCTACCTTATAGGGCCAAAATGGGATGACAGATTCCCTTTCGAAGAATCTGTAAGATGTAAGGTGTTGATGCAAATTTAAATTTATTTTCACTATTAAATATTTTAATTTTCATCTGTATGTACTCACTTCTGCTCTTCTTCTCGGCTCTTGTCTGAATTTGACATATGATCCCGATAATTTTATCTAAAGGACATATTTTTAGATAGTGTTGATGGATGTTATTAAATCTTATAACTAGCAAATAAAAGACAGCATAAACTTTGGTATATGTTTTTTTATTATTATTAAAATTTTAAATTAATTTTATTACTTTTGAATTTTATTCACTTGTATTCTGCTGTAGTCTTCTGCTTACCCCCAGTAGTGACACTTTGAATGAAGTTCCTTGTACATTCATCTAAACAAAAATACAAATATTTAGAGAGAATTAATAACATATATAAAAAGAATAATATAGTTAGGTAACTATAAGTGAACAGTTAGCTGTACATATATTTGGAATCATAAAGATAGATAGATAAAAAGAAGTAATGATACAGATAGAAGTTTTCACATTCATAGAAAGAATGAATGTGAGAGATAGAATCAATCATATAATAGGAAAAATTAGCTAGATTGAGGAAAAAAGATAGCTAGATATAAGGAATGAATTAGATGTATAGAAGGAATAAAATAGATGGATAGAAGGAATGAGATAGATAGATAGATAGATAGATAGATAGAATAGATAGATAGATAGATAGATAGATAGATAGATAGATAGATAGATAGATAGATAGAGTGAATGAGAAAAAAGATAGATCGATAGATACGGTATATACAGTCATGGACAAAAGTTTTGAGAATGACACAAATATTAATTTTTACAAAGTCTACTGCTTCACTTTTTCTAATTGCAATTTACATATACTCTAGAATGTTATAAAGAGTGATCAGCTTAACAGCAATTACTTGCAAAGTCAATATTTGGCTAGAAAATGAACTTTATCCCCAAAACACATTTCAACATCATTGGAGCCCTGCCTTAAAAGGACCAGCTAACCTCTTTTCAGTGATTGCTCCATTAACACAGGTGTGGGTGTTGATGAGGACATGGCTGGAGATCAATCTGTCATGATTAAGTAAGAATGACACCACTGGACACTTTAAAAGGAGGCTGGTGCTTGGCATCATTGTTTCTCTTCTGTTAACCATGGTTATCTCTAAAGAAACACGTGCAGTCATCATTGCAATGCACAAAAATGGCCTAACAGGGAAGAGTATCGCAGCTAGAAAGATTGCACCTCAGTCAACAATCTATCGCATCGTCAAGAACTTCAAGGAGAGAGGTTCCATTGTTGCCAAAAAGGCTCCAGGGCGCCCAAGTAAGACCAGCAAGCGCCAGGACCGTCTCTTAAAAGTGTCTCAGCTTCGGGATCGGGCTACCAGCAGTGCAGAGCTTGCTCAGGAATGGCAGCAGGCAGGTGTGAGTGCATCTGCACACACTGTGAGGCGGAGACTCTTGGAGCAAGGCCTGGTCTCGAGGAGGGCAGCAAAGAAGCCACTTCTCTCCAAAAAAACCATCATGGACAGACTGATATTCTGCAAAAGGTACAGGCAGTGGACTGCTGAGGACTGGGGTAAAGTTATTTTCTCTGATGAATCCCCTTTTCGATTGTTTGGGACATCAGGAAAACGCCTCATTCGGAGAAGACAAGGTGAGCGCTACCACCAGTCTTGTCTCATGCCAACTGTTAAGCATCCTGAAACCATTCATGTGTGGGGTTGCTTCTCAGCCAAGGGAATCGGCTCTCTCACAGTCTTGCCTAAAAACACAGCCATGAATAAAGAATGGTACCAGAATGTCCTCCAAGAGCAACTTCTCCCAACCCTCCAAGAGCAGTTTGGCGATCAACAATGCCTTTTCCAGCATGATGGAGCACCTTGCCATAAAGCAAAGGTGATCACTAAATGGCTCAGGGAACAAAACATAGAGATTTTGGGTCCATGGCCTGGAAACTCCCCAGATCTTAATCCCATTGAGAACTTGTGGTCAATCATCAAGAGAAAGGTGGACAAACAAAAACCTAAAAATTCTGACAAAATGAAAGCATTGATTGTGCAAGAATGGACTACTATCAGACAGGATTTGGTCCAGAAGTTGATTGAGAGCATGCCAGGGAGAATTGCAGAGGTCCTGAAGAAGAAGGGTCAACACTGCAAATATTGACTTGCTGCATTAACTCATTCTAACTGTCAATATAAGCTTTTGTTACTCATATGTTTGCAATTATATTTCTGTCTGTGATAAAAACATCTGTCAAACACACATAAAAACCAGAGGGCAGCAGATCATGTGAAAATATAATATTTGTGTCATTCTCAAAACTTTTGGCCATGACTGTACTCATGTATAAGCCGGGATTTTGAGCCCATTTTTTATGGCTGAAATTCACCCTCTCGGCTTATACGCAAGTCATATTGGGTGGTCAGCGGGGGAGCAGGGGTGTCGGATCATATCACCCCTCCACCGGCGCGTCTCTGCAGCCCACCTGCTTCTCCCACAATCTACGGTTCCTTGCTGCAGGGTCACATGGTACCGCACATTACATTCATGAATATGCATATATTCATGACTTGAGCGGTACCACGTGACCGTTGTAGGACGGAAGAGCTGAGGAGACCGCCGGGAGAAGAGGAGAGGCTGCAGAGACGCGCCGGCGGAGGGGTGAGTATAGCGATATTTACCTGTCCCCGGACCACCGCTGCGCTGCTCCCTCGTCCGAGTCCTCTGGCTGTGAATGTTCAGGAAGAGGGCGCGATGACGTCGTTAGTGCGCACCGCGCCCTCTGCCTGATCATTCACTGCCGAGGACCCAGAAGAGGGAGCAGCACAGCCGTGGAGAGAGGACAGGTAAATATCTCAGGTGCCGGGGTCCTCAGCGAGCAGTGACAACGGCACCTGTCCCCATAGCGCGCCGGTGTCACCGCCTGCTCAGGACACCGGCACCTGTACCCCAGCGACGAGAGGTGAGTATGTCATTTTTTTTTTTACGCAAAAGCAACAGCGCGTCAGCATAAGGGACGTATACTATGGGGCATAATCTGTGGAACATGTGGGGGCATAATCTGATCATCATATGGGGGCATAACCTGTGCAGCATATGGGGGAATAATCTGCAGCATATGGGGGGCATAATCTGTGGAGCATATGGGGGCATAATCTGTGCAGCATATGGTGGCATAATCTGATCATCATATGGGGGCATAATCAGTGGATCATCATATGGGGGCATAATCCGTGCAGCATATGGGGGCATAATCTGTGGATCATCATATGGGGGCATAATCAGTGGATCATCATATGGGTGCATAATCTGTGCAGCATATGGGGGCATAATCTGTTCAGGATATGGGGGATAATCTGTGCAGCATATCGAGGCATAATCTGTGCAGCATATGGGGGCATAATCTGTGCAGCATATGGGGGCATAATCTGATCAACATATGGTGGCATAATCAGTGGATCATCATATGGGGGCATAATCTGTGCAGCATATGGGGGCATAATATGTGCAGCATATGGGGGCATAATCTGTGCATCATATGGGGGCATAATCAGTGGATCATCATATGGGGGCATAATCTGTGCAGCATATGGGGGCATAATCTGATCATGATATGGTGGCATAATCAGTGGATCATCATATGGGTGCATAATCTGTGCAGGATATGGGGGCATAATCTGTGCAGCATATGGGGGCATAATCTGTGCATCATATGGGGGCATAATCAGTGGATCATCATATGGGGGCATAATCTGTGCAGCATATGGGGTCATAATCTATGCAGGATATGGGGGGATAATCTGTGCAGCATATGGTGGCCTAATCTGATCATCATATGGGGGCATAATCAGTAGATCATCATATAGGGGCATAATCTGTGCAGCATATGGTGGCATAATCTGTGCAGGATATGGGGGATAATCTGTGCAGCATATGGGGGCATAATCTGATCATCATATGGGGGCATAATCCGTGCAGCATATGGGGTCATAATCTGTTCAGGATATGGGGGGATAATCTGTGCAGCATATGGTGGCCTAATCTGATCATCATATGGGGGCATAATCAGTGGATCATCATATGGGGGCATAATCTGTGCAGCATATGGTGGCATAATCTGTGCAGCATATGGGGTCATAATCTGTCCAGGATATGGGGGGATAATCTGTGCAGCATATGGGGGCATAATCTGATCATCATATGGGGGCATAATCAGTGGATCATCATATAGGGGCATAATCTGTGCAGCATATGGGGGCATAATCTGTGGAGCATATGGGGTCATAATCTGTCCAGGATATGGGGGGATAATCTGTGCAGCATATGGTGGCCTAATCTGATCATCATATGGGGGCATAATCAGTGGATCATCATATGGGGGCATAATCTGTGCAGCATATGGTGGCATAATCTGTGCAGGGTATGGGGGATAATCTGTGCAGCATATGGGGGCATAATCTGATTATCATATGGGGGCATAATCCGTGCAGCATATGGGGGCATAATCTGTGCAGGATATGGGGGATAATCTGTGCAACATGTGGGGGCCTAATCTGATCATCATATGGGGGCATAATCAGTGGATCATCATATGGTGGCATAATCTGTGCAGCATATGGGGGCATAATCTGATCATGATATGGTGGCATAATCAGTGGATCATCATATGGGTGCATAATCTGTGCAGGATATGGGGGCATAATCTGTGCAGGATATCGGGGATAATATGTGCAGCATATGGGGGCATAATCTGATCATCATATGGTGTCATAATCAGTGGATCATCATATGGGGCATAATCTGTGCAGCATATGGGGACATAATCTGTGCAGGATATGGGGGCATAATCTGTGCAGGATATGGGGGCATAATCTGTGCAGCATATGGGGGCATAATCTGATCATCATATGGGGGCATAATCAGTGGATCATCATATGGAGGCATAATCCGTGCAGCATATGGGGGCATAATCTGATCATCATATGGGGGCATAATCAGTGGATCATCATATGGGGGCATAATCGTGACATATGGGGGCATAATCTGATCATCATATGGGGGCATAATCAGTGGATCATCATATGGGGGCATAATCTCATCACATATGGGGGCATAATCAGTGGATCATCATATGGGGGCATAATCTGTGCAGTGGGGGCATAATCTGATCATCATATGGGGGCATAATCGTGGATCATCATATGGGGATAATCGTGCAGCATATGGGGGCATAATCTGTGCACATATGGGGCATAATCAGTGAATATGGGGGATAATCCGTGCAAATGGGGGCATAATCTGTCATCATATGGGTGCATAATCTGTGGTCATCATATGGGCATAATCTGTGCAGCATATGGGGGCATAATCTGATCATCATATGGGGCATAATCAGTGGATAATCATATGGGGGCATAATCATGACAGCATATGGGGGCATAATCTGTGGCATCATATGGGGCATAATCTGTGCAGGATATGGGGGGGATAATCTATGCAGCATATGGGGATTAATATGATCATACATATGGGGCATTACAGTGGATCATATGTGGAGGCATAATCAGTGGATCATCATATGGGATAATATGTGGATCTCATATGGGCATAATCTGGGCAGAAAAAAGAGAAAGAGAGATCGTTATAAGATAGAGAAAGGAATACTTTGATAGAAGATAGATCATTACAAGATAGAGATAAATGCAAACACATAGATAGTTTGAAAAGAGGACTACAATAGAATGAAAGAATCAGATAGGTAGATAGATAGTAAGGACTATAGAAAGGATGAGACAATGAAAGAGACAGACATAGAAAGGTTATGGTTTTACCCAGTTGTTTGTAGAAGCTGGCACAATCGTGTTGGTCTTCTAGAAAAGTCCTGCGTTCTGTGCTGGCCGTCCCGTAGCTTTCGGCTTGCCGCTGATGACTTCCGGGCCAAGGAAAGTCAGGAAGTCTGACACATGCACTGTAATGTTTGACTACTTTGCCCAAGAAGACTGCGCACGCGTGGGGGCCCTGCTGCAGAGCGCAAGCGCAGAAAACTTACGCTGTCTGTGATATTCACAGACAGCGTTACGTGACAGAAGTGGAGGAGCGGGGGATTGGGGAAGCGAATAACCGCCACCCTTCCTGACCTGACTGCCATGATTGACACCACAAAAACGAAGTTTACAAAGGTATTTATATATGAAAACGGGGTATCAGGATATAAGGAAAATACAGATAACTTTGTTATGGGACGCAGTATTCAGCCATATCTTTATCTGATATGGCAATTTTGGGGTGACAGATTCCCTTTAAGAAGAAGTGCCTCCCATCCTGGGAAGTTGAGTTTGAGATTAAGTTGATAATGCGCATTATATAAAAATTTTTGTATGTTTTCAATGACATCTGTTTTGCTTTATTCAAGCCCGCGGACGTGCTGTATTTAACAGGGGGGGAATGTGGGGCCCCTGATTGTTCAGTCACCAATGAGGTATTGCACCTCACCCAGAGGTGTGATACCCCACCTCCAGGTAAGGACAGAGCACCACCTAGGACTCTAACACCTGCACCCAGCACACACTAGAACAGCTAGGCACCCTGGACGGACCCTACGGGAGGATGGTCTCATCCCAGGCTGAAATAGGAAAGGGTGTATGGGTGTGTGGAGAAAGTAGCAAGGAGGAGTGAAGCTTGAGGAAGCAGTAGGCAGGATTAGTGGGTCCTGAGGAGGAAGAGGAAGGAGTAGGACGTGTATGGAGCTGCTACCAGTGAGGGGAGGCTGCAGAGAGGAAAAGGAGTCTAGATAGAGACTCAGGAGGGACTGGAAGCTGGAAGAGCTCAGTCCAGGAGTGGAAAGAAGAAGTAGAGAGAAAGGAGCAGAAGAGAAAGCTAAGCTTCTGGAGAGAGAGAGAGAGAGAGAGAGAGAGAGAGAGAAGGAAGAAGTCCTAGGGATACGGAGAGAGCAGAAGCCATTCGTTGGTCCCGGTCTGTTGGCAGAGGGACTTGGTCGCAGAAGGGAACTCGACCCCTTAGACTAGTGGAAGAACTTCATGATTCAGCTAGCAAGTCGACTACTGTGATAACTTAGGGATCACTGTCAATAACCACCATTATCTTCTCTGAGAGGCAGCTATATAGAATAAAGAGGAACACAGAAATAAGTCGTTGTCCTAGAGGATTCACAGCCGCTGATTGGAGACACTGTTGGTGAAGGTGCTGTAGGATAGAAGGAGTGGAAAATCAGCACAGGGAGACGGCCAGAGAAAGAGACACAAACATCTAGAATGAAGTCCTGGAAAGGTGCATCCCAATCTACCTGGGGGTTTGCTGAGCCCCTCACCTGGAGGACACAGTGCCAAGCGGGCATCTGTACTCTGCACACCAGAACTGTGAGTAAAGCTTTGGAAACTGCAACTCACTGACTGTTTCTCAGTTTCTTCCTGCATCACCCATTGCACTCGGCTACATCTCCCAGAACCATTACTACCTTTCACTACAGCTACCTGCCCTGGGATCCTATAGTCTCACCTGTGGGAGACTGTGCCAACTCTGTTGCATCTCACCATCTATCCCAGAGGATCTGCACCGCAGCGCTGGTCGCCATTGACCAGATACCACAGGTGGCATCACGAATACCTACACTACAAACTCTATTCACATCCCCTGTAAATAATTCCTCTTTTATTGGACTCCCAGGGCCACGGACCGGGTCACTGCCGCTGTGACACATCCCCTTGATACACCGGCCCGGTACCAAGTATCCCACTGCCCTGGCGGGCAAACAATATACAAACTTACACTGCCTGCCTACCTATCACTGATATCTTTATACCCCGTAATTAGTCCTTTTAGTCCTTAGAAGGACTGTTGGTTTAGCTGGATTTGTGGATTCAACAATGGTATACCCATATTAACTGATACCCCACCTATTCTGTCCCTATATCTGCAACTCTCCCTACACTGGTGATTCCGGAGCTGACTATAGACCTGATGACGCTCTGTGGCCAGCCAATCACTGTAATGCCAAACCAACATGGCTGCGGCATTACAGTGCGCGGCAAACAATGCCTGCATGTTGAGTGGTGCTCAAAAGAGTGCCAAACATGCAGGGCGGTGACCCGAGCTCCCGTCGAGCAACCCCGGAAATGCTCAGGTGAGTACCGAGCATTACTGAGCATGCTCGCTCATCACTAGTCTGAATACTTTCCGTACCCACTGTACCACCATAATGCATCAATAACCATGTTAAACTGTATTAATGAGTCATTGAATTCATGACTACATTTTGAACAAAAATATTTTGAAAGTGTGTTTGATGTACTTATGGAATCCTAAATGCTTTGCAGAAAATGCAAAGCCAGACAGAAAATATGATTAGGGTTATCTCTAGACCCCTGAAAGGCAACAACTGGCAGCCCTCATTCAAATATTGAATATTACAAACATATTATATGCTGCTGTCATCTGGTGGTGTGGAAAAGTGTGGACTAATCCAGGCTTTGTTCATTTTTATGAGAGTGAGCCTGTCTGTATTATTGGTTGACAGGCGAAAGCGCCCGTCTGTTATGAGTCCCCCGCTGGTACTAAAAACCCACTCAGACAAGATGCTAGCGGTAGGGCAGCACAACATATAAAGGCATAGAGGGACAGCTCATACCAGGTGTCCAGCTTTTAGACCCAATAGTTAAATGTCACAGCAGAATTAGGGAGTACGGTGGTTTGCTCAGTCATGTATGGCATGACCATCTTTAAAAAAATTCCCTCTTTATCAATAATACCCGGTCATCAGGCCCTGGGCAATGGGCTAGTGTCATGAAATTGGCCCAAGCCTTTGACAGTGTACCCGAGCCTCTCCTGTGTGTCTCCCTTGGCTCTCCTCCTTGGTTGGGCAAGAAGGAGACTTGCCACCTACTGCTAGCTTTGTCTGATGGGAATTTTTTCAACATATTTTCCACAATGGTCTTCTGGTATAGCACCATTTTAAAAGACCTCTCCACCTCAGGAAGAAGAGATGAAAAGTTCTCCTTTTAGCATAAGTGTAGCAGGGTTAACGACCAATACTCTTTTTTTTGCCAGAAAAATGTAACGCGAGGGTCACGGGAAAAGCAACAGTACAGAAAGTCGGCCATATATACCAAGCTCCATTCAGTCAGCACTTGTCTCCACCATGATGACGACTCTCCAATCTCCTCCTCCCTCTCTCTTTTCGCTTTCTAATCCTCTGCCCTTCCACATATGAGAGACGGGACAAAGGTTGTGTGGCTACTAGCCATTGTTGTGCTAGCCACCAGCTCCTGCTCCTCCTCTTGCTTCTCCTCAGCATCCAATTCCTCATTGTTACCCAATCCATGCTGAGCAGATGAGATGAGGCTGCTCTGGCTAAAATCTCTTTGTATTATGTTATCCTCCATGCCTTCCTTGCCCGCATGCAGAGTGTGACACTAGTCACTACTTACGGACAGGCCGTGAGGCAGAAGAGTCAGATGTTCCAGGGTCAATACCGAGAGAGTACGTAGATAAGCAAGGGAAAAGACAAAGGCGTAAGTCAGGACACAGTCCAGGGTCAATAACAAGAGATAGCGGATCAAAAGCTGAAGGACAAGACAAACAGATAGTCAGCACTCGGTCCAAGGGGTCAGGCAGCAGAAGATCAGAACTCAGAGCAACAGAATCAGACTAAAACTCATCGAGAAGCACAAACTACATCTGGCAGGGATTGGGGCAGGCAGCTCAGTTAAGTAGCTATGCGATTACCAGAACACTGAATACCTGCAGAAAGTCCCGCACTCCCCAGACACAGATTGGACAGCTAAGCTGTCAATCAAGGCACCATCAGCCCAGCAAGCTCATCACAGTATTGGACAACCAAGCTGTCAATCAAGACACAGACAGCTCAGCAAGACAGTTTCCATAGAACAGCAGAGCAATCATTTACTGAGCGGAAGAATCGTAACAGTATCCCTTCTTCTAGGGGGGCCACCGGACACCCAGGTTTCCAAGGAAACCTGCGATGGAAGGCCCTGACCAGCCGATCAGCATTGACAGCTCGGGCAGCGACCCAAGATCTCTCTGCCGGTCTGTAACCTATCCAATGAATGAGGTACTGGTGGGAATTACGGAATTTCAGGGAATCAACAATCCTTTGAACCTCAAACTCAAAACTGTCAGAAACTGGAAGAGGTGGAGATGAAGGAGCCAAAACAGAAGGGACAAACTTTTTTAGTAGTGATTTATGAAATATATTTGGGATACAAAAAGATGGAGGGAGTTTTAATCTGAAAGTCACTGTGTTAACTACCTCCAAAATCTCATATGGACCAGTAAACTTAGGACCCAACTTATCACCAACCCTGAATATGGGACCCCTGAACATTTCTGGCAACTCTGGGCTACCTCAATATTGCTCTGAATCTCTCTCCAGACATCCCCCAGTTTTTGTATAGCAACCTTTACTCCCAGACAATCAGAACTCATCCTGGAGAATTCACCAAAATGAGGATGAAAACCATTATTACAAAAAAACAGCGAGGATCCAGTAGACTGGTTAACCCAACTGTTAAAGGTGAATTCAGCAAGAGGTAAGAATGAGGACCAGTCCTACTGCTGAGCTGTAACAAGACTCCTTAGAATTTCCTCCAATGACTGATTTGTCCTCTCCATCTGACCGTTGGTTTCAGGATGGTAAGCAGAGGAAAACGACAGGTCAATCCCCAATCTCTTACAAAATGCTCTCCAGAATTCACAATATTCAAAGGTATGCCATGCAATCTCACCACATAATTGATGAATATCCTGGAAAGCATCTCCGCATTAGGTAACCCTGATAACGGAATAAAGTGAGCTTGTTTACTGAATCGGTCAATCACTACCCAAATAACTGTTTTCCCACTAGACAAAGGCAAATAAGTGATGAAATCTATGGACAAATGAGTCCACGGTCTTTCTGGAATAAGCAATGGATCCAATTCCACGGCCGGCCAGTTAAGAAAAACTTTGCGCAAACTTAGCAAGTGGATACAAAACTTTTAATGTTGTTAAGCACGGATGGCCACCAAAAAAGTCTGCATATAGCTTTCAGTTTAGCAGTGACTCCAGGGTGACCACTCAAGATATAGTCCCGAATCTTTTGAAACAGACGTAATCTGAGAAACACGGACACAAATAATTAAGATCCAGGAGTAACAGAAGGAGGCAAAGACTGGACTTGGCGAATCTCAGCTTCCAATTCTGAGGATACCATAAAAATTACTATACCCTGAGGAAGAATGGAGGAGGGCTTTTTTGGAGGAGAAACTGAATCAAGGCTGCGTGATAAAGCGTCAGCCCTGACATTCTTAGACCCCAGCCTGAATGTGATGGATAAATTGAATCTAGAAAAAAATAAGGCCCACCTGGCCTGTCTAGGGGTTAAACGATTAGCAGATTCAATATAAGCTAAATTTTTATGATCAGTCTCAACCGTGACCTGATGAGTAGCTCCCTTCAAAAAATGCCTCCTCAAATTCTAATTTGACAGCAAGCAGTTCACTATTTCCAAAATCATAATTTCTCTCAGCTGATGAAAATTTCCTAATAAAAAACGCACGTAGCTTTAACCCTTTAATGACCATCAATACGTCTTTTAACTGACCTGAGATATAAGAGGCTAGCATCCCCATACAGGTGACAATCCAGCAGCTGTCGGCTGTACATTATAGCTGACAACTTGCTGCATCAGCCACAATCAGTGTTGTCACCATCCATATCTGTTTAACCCCTTAGATGCTGCTGTCAATAATGACTATATCATATAAATGTTTAAAAGAGAGTGGCTTCTCCCTCTTTATCCCCATTGGCACCCTGAGATCATGATTGTGTGGTCCTGATATTTTCCATGGCATTTCACGAGCAAATAGCGGCCTTAGAGTCTCCCGGCTACAGCGACCTGTTCAAAAGTCAGCGACATTTAGGTGGTAAAAATCAACTTTTTCATTCATGTCACTTTGTATTAATTCCTGAAAAGCACCTGAAGGGTTAATAAACTACCTGACAGTAGTTTTCAGTATGTCAGGAGGTGTTGTTTTTAAAATGATATCACTTTTGGGGATTTCCAATACATAGGACCCCTAAAGTCACTTCAAAGCTGGATAGGTCCCTAAAAAAAATAATTTTGTAAATTTCCATTAAAAAATTAAAAATTACTGCTACATTTTTAAACCTTCTAAAATGCTAACAAAATAAAATAACATTTTTCAAATAGTGCTGATGTAAAGCAGACATGTGGGAAATATTATTTATTAATGTTTTGCTATGGTATAACTATCTGAATTAAAGGGATAATCATTCAAAGTTTGAAAATTGCTATTTTTTTTACATTTTTGTCAAATTTCTGATATTTTTTTATAAATAAAACAAAACATATCAACCTAAATTTACCATTATCATAAAGTATAATGTGTCACGAAAAAACGATCTAAACATCACTGGAATTTGTCAAAGCGTTACAGTTATCACCACATAAAGTGACACTGGTCAGATTTTTAAAATTTGGCTCTGTCACTAAGGGTTTTAGTTCGCCAGGGTTTTAGGACCTTGAGACAAAACAACCGACACCCCAACCTCTGAGGCATTCACCTCTATGATAAATGGTTACTGAAGATCAGGTTGAATAAAAACTGGAGCTGACATGAAGCACTCTTTTTTTTAAAGGCCTCAATGGCAGTGCCCTCATTCCTCTTGGTATCTACTTTGATCTGTGTTTATTGTTATGCTGTAATATCTATTGTCTGTACAAGTCCCCTCTATAATGTAAAGTGCTGCAGAATATGTTGGCGCTATAGAAATAAAATTATTATTATTATTATTATTATTATTATTAATGGCATCTGAAGACCAAACCATTAGATCCGCCCCCTTACATGTGAGATTGGTAAGAGGTTTAACAATCTGTGAAAAACCCCTAATAAATTTTCAATAATAATTAGCGAATCCTAAAACACATTGTAGTGCTTTAAGGTCGTGAGGTTGAACCCAATCAATTATAACTTGCACCTTCCCAAGGATCTATTTTAAACCTTTCAGCAGTTGCACCCTCTCTTTCTTCTGTGTGACCCCCCGTGCACTTGATGTAAATATGTTCTTCGTTCATTATTGCAATATATGTGATGCACTCTGTATTTGTATTGTGTATGTTTCCCTTTAATGCCTATATATAGAGTAGGGAAAGAGTTAATGTTGTGGGTTGGACTTGCAGCCACAAGGTGAAAGGAAGCTGCTGCTTCCTCAGAACTGCCTGGATAATTGGCCAGGGCAGATGTTTGCTACTGAAGGGGTACTGCTAGACCCCCGAACAGGAGAGGTTTATTGCCCCGGACCAAAAATTGAGCACCAGGACTAAAACACAGGCCCGCAGGACTTTGTAAGGGCCTTCACTGAAGGGGTCTCAGGCACCCAGATTCCAGCGATGGGACGACTGCAAACTTTGGCCACTGCACACATTGTGGGTACGGCTGCAGCTAGTCTCAGGTAGAGAGCAGGAAGCCAGTGTTGAAATCGTTCCTTTTGTCCTCCTTTCATCCTTGTTCAATAAAGTTAATTTTCCCTGTTGGAGAGCTGCTGCATCCCTGGATCCTTTATTTCCTAAGTGTGTTTTATGAACTGTTGTTTTACGTTTTGCTCAGTTTGCTGGGGTCGCCATGTTTAAGGGGGGAGGAGTGTGGGAAGGTGGCAGGTCCCCTCAGTTGTGCCCTCTCCTTCTTCCATGTGACCCCCCTGTGCACTTGATGTAAATATGTTCTTCATTCATTATTGCAATGTATGTGATGCACTCTGTATTTTTATTATGTATGTTGCCCTTTAATGCTTATGTATAGAGTAGGGAAAGAGTTCATGTTGTGGGCTGGACTTGCAGTCACAAGGTGAAAGGAAGCTGCTGTTTCCTCAGAACTGCCTGAGTTCTCACTTGGCCAGGGCAGACATTTGCTGCTGAAAGGGCATTGCCATACCCACCGGACGGGAGAGGTCTGTTGCTCCGGACCGAAGATTGAGCACCAAGACTATAACACAGGCCCGCAGGACTTTGTAAGGGCCTTCGCTGAAGGGGTCTCAGGACGACTGCACACTTCGGCTACTGCGGACGTTGTGGGCACGGCTGCAGCTAGTGTCAAGGAGAGAGCAGGAAACCAGTGTTGAAATCGTTCCTTTTGTCCTCCTTTCATCCTTGTTCAATAAAGTTAATTTTCCCTGTTGGAGAGCTGCTGAATCCCTGGATTCTTTATTTCCTGGACTGCTGAGACCCAAGGAACAGAAGGTAACTTGTGGGGAAGAACTGTGTCGGTCCTGTCCATTTATGTACAAGGGGTCTGCTCAGGGGACTCTGTCTATTTACTGTGCCTTTAAATACTCAGCTACAAGTATCCCCCGTGTCCTCTTGTTACAGATGAACCCCAGAAATTATATTTCATAAACAGAGAAAGTACATTTTTCTAATTAGGCAAACAAAGAATTTTTCCCTGAGTCTCTGTAAAACAGCAAACATGCTCATAGTGCGAATCCAGATCAGGTGAAAAAATTAGAATGTCATCAAGGTATACCACAATAAACCATCCAATGATATCAGAAAAAATGTCATTCATAAAGTTCTGAAAGACCACAGGAGAGTTGGATAAACCAGAAGGCAAGACCAGTTTCTCGAATAAACCTCAGATGTTAAAAACACTGTCTTCCACTCAACACCTTCCCGAATCCATATCATATTATATGCCCTATAAGGTCAAGTTTAGAAAACCATTTGGCCCCAGTAAGCTGATTATATAGGCTGGGGACGAGTGGAAGTGGATATGTATTTTTAACAGTAATTTTTGCAAAGAAAAATCCAGCTGCTACAGGCGCGGAGGAGGGACAGATATGAGACTTCCATAACCTTTCATTGACATATTCCTTCATAGCGGTCCTTTCCAGTCCTGACAAGTTGTACAGGCAAGCTTTAGGCAATTTGGCATTAGGAACAAGATCAATAACGCAATCATAAGGACGATGAGGAGGTATCTCTGCCTCTTTTTCTGAGAACACATCTCCAAAGTCCTTTAGGTATTCTGACAGACCCTCCAGACTAGTGGAGCAAATTTGCACAAAATGAAAACACTTTTTATGACAGTTGGGGCCCCACTTAACAATATCATTTTGCCACCAAAAAATTACAGGATTATGAACAGGAAAGATGGGTATCTTTGTACCATGTTAACCAGTAGATAGAAAAATATTTAGAGTTGAGAGTCTTCTTTAAAAGGTATCAACCACTGACGACTCTGAATTCTAAGGATTATGAACATGCAGCCAAGGAAACCCCAACACCAACCCAGCAGGTAAATTATCCAAGACATAACAGGAGATGGACTCAGAGTGGAGTGTTCCCACTTTTAGTGTGAATTCCACCATTACCAGCTGGACAAAGTTCTGGAGTAACAGTGTTTTGTCAATAGCAACAATCTGAATAGGTCTTTCCAATCTAACTGTTCCTAATCCTAATTTAAGAACCAGTCCAGAATCAATTAAGTTCGCTGCTGACCCACAGTCAATGAAAGCAAGTACAGATAACCACAGGTTCTGTAAACATAGTTCCACGTTCAACAGCACTTTATCTGAGGAGTAAAAGGGTACCTGGAAGTCTGGGTGGCCTACATGAATATCACCCAGACTTAGGTGTTTCCCAATGGCTTGTTTGCTTGAGGGCGAATCGAGCAGACCTTGAGATAATGTTCAGCGTGACCACAGTAGAAGCAGGGTTCCTGATCACGCCAACATCTCCTCTCTATAGCATGAGAGCTGGTGGTTCCAACCTCCATTGTACCATCTCAGTTAAGGAAACCAACTCGGGAAGAATGACCAAAACCCCTTGTCGCTCATCTTCTCTCCTGAATTCTATGATCCATACGAATGGCCTGATTCATGGCCTCCCTCAAAGAACAGGTTGGAGAATGCAAAGCCAGAGCAACCTTAAGAGCATCCGTAAGACCACGGTGAAACTGACACCTGAGAGCAGCATTGTTCCATAGAACCTCAGATTACAATTGCCGGAACTCTGAACTATAATCTTCAACGGTGCGGCCCCTCTGCATCAGGTTCATGATCTTAGCCTCTCAGACCTGAACCCTATCAGGGTTGTTATAAATCATTACTAAAGCGTCAAAAAAGGCATCAAAAGAAGAGTGTTCTGGGGCTAGTGGGGACAAAGAGAATGCCCAAGTCTGAGGACACCCACGCAATAGGGACATAATTATAGACTTAATTATACCCACCTGTTGGGACTCAACCCCAGAAGACCAGGGTCGTAGAGTAAAAAAATAATTTACAGCTCTCCTTAAATACCTTAAATTGATCCTTCCCCCTGAAAATCTGTCAGGAAGTGCCACAACTGGTTCGGGGGAGGTCAACTGTATGTCAGTGAGTCCAGGAGACATAACTACTGTCGATAGTGGAGTGCATTGGGAACCACCCAGAGTACTAAACTGACCCTGTAGCTGGGACTGTGATGATTCTAGCCTCTGGTGATCCCTGGCCAGATCCTGAACCATCTGGGTCGGATTCGCCACCTGATCATTGAGTGCACAAACTGGGTCCATTCTTCAGGAGAAAAATAAAAGTATATGGGCAGATTTAACGTGACGCTAGTCACTACTCACAGACAGGCCATGAGGCAGAAGAGTCAGACATTCCGGCGTCAATAACGAGAGAGTACGCAGATAACCAAGTGAAAAGACCAAGGTGTAAGGGCCCCGTCTCACATAGCGACACACCAGCGATCCCGACAACGATCAGGATCGCTGGTGTGTCGCTACATGATCGCTGCTGAGCTGCCAAACAGGCAGCTCAGGCAGCGATCAGGACAGCGACGACACTGCGGGTAACGTCGCTTAGTTTCCCGCAGTGTACGTTGGATACCAGCCCGCTGATGCAGGGAGCTGGTAACCAAGGTACACTTCGGGTTTCCAGGCGTTGCACAGTGCCTGGAAACCCGATGTGTACCTTGGTTACCAGCTCCCCTGCAGCAGCGCGCTGGTATCCAACGTACACGCAGGGTTTCCAGGCATAGCCCCGCGCCTGGAAACCTGAAGTGTACCTTGGTTACCAGCTGATCGCTGGTCTCCTGCCTGTCACACGCAGCGATGCGTGCTGGCCAGCAGGAGACCAGAGATCAAAAAAAAGTCCTGGCATTTCTGACACGACCAGTGATTCACAGCAGGGGCCTGATCGCTGGTACGTGTCAGATATAGCGAGATCGCTGCTGAGATCGCTGTTTAGCAGCGATCTCGCTAGCGATCTCGCTATGTGAGACGGGGCCTTAAGTCAGGTCACAGTCCAGGGTCAATAACAAGAGATAATGGATCAAAAGCCGAAGGACAAGACAAATGGATTGTCAGAACATAGTCCAAAGGGTCAGGTAGCAGAAAATCAGAACTCAGAGCAACATAATCAGGCTAACACTCACCAAGAAGCACAAACTACATTTGGCCTGTGATCAGGGGCAGACAGCTCAGTTAAGTAGCTATGCGATTACCAGAACAATGAACACCTGCAGAAAGTCCCGCACGCCCAGACACAGTTTGGACAGCTAAGCTGTCAATCAAGGCACCATCAGGCCAGCAAGCCCATCACAGTATTGGACAACCAAGCTGTCAATCAAGACACAGACAGCTCAGCAAGACAGTTTTCATATAACAGCATAGCAATCATTCACTGTGTGGAGGAATCGTGACATAGAGCTTCATGTTTAATTGTGAGCAGCGACTGTTTGAGTAGGCACAGAAGCAGGATAGTTGTGCTGATTGTGATGGTGTCATCACCGCTAACCATCTTTGTGAAGTCCTCAAAGTCTTGGAGTCCCAAACAAATGTCAGACAGCCATGTTCACTCTTCAGTTGTTATGTGCAGTGGCTGATCAGACTACTGACTGTTGGAGCTGGTACTCAACTACTGGCCTATTCTGCTCACAAAGCCTTGCCAGCATGTGCAGTGTGGAGTTCCAGTGCGTGATGACGTTGCGCACCAGTCAGTGAGCTGGCACTTGCAGAGCAGTGGCAGCTGTAGCCGACTTGCGGAAATGGGGGATGACGCGTACCTTGACCAGAAACTCTGGCAAATTTGGATAGGTTTTCTGAAGCCGCTGAACTACAAAGTTCAGCACATGTTTCAAGCATGGTATGTGCGTAAACTTGCCAAGCTTCACAGCCGCCACCAGTTAACTCCCATTATCACACACAACCTTGCCTGGTTTGAGGTTCAGCAGAAAAAACACAGATCTGTCTGGTCTTTTTATTCCTTTAAGTAACTCTGCGGCGTTGTACAGTTTGTATTCTAGACAAATTAGCTTCAACAGAGCTTGTTGCTGCTTCACTGAGGCAGTGCTGCAGTTTCCAGCTTTTGGCTGATGTGGACGCGCGCTCTGAGATACCACACCAGAGATGGAGAAGGAGGAAGAGCAGAAACTGCTGCAGGTTGTGGAGGAAACCCTGATAGAAATAGGGCCAGCAAACCTCAGCGTCGGGATCACATGCACCATGCCAGGGTGTGACTCGGCCTCAACCTCAAGAATATTCACCCAGTGTGCCATCAGAGAAACGTAGAATTCCTGGCCACAAACACTTGTCCACATGTCGGTCATTAGGTGGACAATGCCAGTAAGTGCATTGTTAAGGGCATGGTGATGTTCCTGGACACATGCTGGTGCAAAGCGAGACGCCACACCTTGTGAAAAAGTGGTGGCTGGGGACTGAATACTGAGGGTTGACTGCCAAAATGAGTTGGCGGAAATCCTCCGTGTCTACCAGCCTAAATGGCAGTATTTCCACAGCAAGAAGCTTGCACAGGGGATTGTGAAGCACCTTGCACAGGGGAAGTGGCAGTGGTGTCATCTGATAGCACAAATCTTGACCCAGCTGTTCTGTCCACCAAGTCGGGAGCTTAGAAGACATGTGCCTGATCATGCTGGTGGTGGTTAGGTTCTTAGTGGTCAGGCCCTTGCTGATCTTTGCAAAGCACAAGTTGCAAATGGTCATTTTGTTTGTCTCAGAACTCTCTTTTAAAAAGTCCCAGACTGGGAAACATCTAACTCTTTGATGGAGAAATTCAGGACTGTCTGTGCTCTACCGAACAGTTGCCCGCTTTCTCCCTCTAGTCACAACACTGGCTTTTCCTTTCTATTTTGGTGCTGCCGGTCTCTCCTCCTCAGTGCTGCTGGCCTCGCTCTGCATCCCAGCTACTCAGCTTGTCTTCTAACACTGTCCTCTTTTCCTCCTGACTTCATGACTTAACAACAACAAGACTTAGTGGCAACTGTGTCTCATCTTCGAAAGAAAAAAGTACAAGTTAGGAAATAAGCCTCACCGTGTGATGAATGGATGGTTGCTTCTCAAAAGTGCAGCCAGTATCCAAGTCGACCATCGGAATGTTGGATTCTTTTTAACCTGTGTGGACAACACCTTTCCCTTTTAATGGAATTAAAAAAAATTGAGTTTTATTCATATTCAGCCTATGGATCCCTTTTCCTTTTTTTTGCCCTGTGTCTCATCATCATCTTCCTACTCCTGATCCCAAATTTGCAGTTCCCCACTGTCATGCTCTTGTGCCGTGGCTGCTCTAAGTTTTATGCATCACTAAACAGCAAGTCACCCCATCCCTCTTGGAGCATGCAGGTTGAGAGGCCATAATCAAGAAATTATGTTGTAAATAGAGATGAGCGGTGTTCGAAGCGAACTGTTCACCAATCTCAAATTCGAGCTGTTTTGGGCGGTGTTTGAGTCGTTCGACGAACCCGAACGATTTGGAAAAAATTCGGCAGTTCGAGGTTATGTTCGATAACTGTTCGTGCACCTAAATCGTCACTGGATTTTTTCGCAGTTATGCTGAGAATCACTGTTAATACACATTTTGAGTGTCCAGCGTGGTGGGGGGAGGGGCATGGCATGGATCTCTGCAGAGATAATGAAGATCTCCATTTTATTTTCTCTTTCCCGCATTTCCAGTGGGCGGTGCAGTCTGTCAGCCTATCAGCAGCGCACACACGGAGCGAGGTGCTTTTTTTTCACACAAGCAAGGGCATGTGTCATTGGCTGTGTATGTCACATGTCCTTGCCCTATAAGACCCAGACATTTCCCCCCTCGCCACCATTTTCTCACTGCTGCAGCTCAGTGTTAGACGGCACTGCTGCTGTTAGCGCTATATTGTGTGTGCACTGTGCAACTGCGACTTGCAAGCGAAATAGCTGAGAAATAGAGAGGAAGGTTTAGGGAGTAGGGACTAGTTCGTAATTGCAGCCCTTTTGAGGGCTACGTTACATCAGTTCCTAGCAGTTTTAGCAGGCAGGTCTGTGCTCACTCTTAAATAGACAGATAGGTCAACTTGGGACAGTGACTATTTGTAATTGCAGCCCTTTTCAGGGCTAGGTAACAGCAGTTGCTATCACTTTTTGTCAGTTACACCAGTGTTCAAATCACTCCTAATTATTCGCTGCATCTATCCTGTTCAATAATTGTGTGCATAGTAACAGTGTGTACTACTCATTCTATTAGGCCATCTAAACTAAGCTACACCAAAGTTTAAAAAAAAAGTATTATCTGCATCTTGCCTGGACAATAATTTTGGGCATAGTAGCATTGTGTGGTACTCATTCTATTAGGCCATCTATACAAAGCTCCACCAGTGTTGAAATACTCATAATTTTTGGCTGCATCTTGCCTGTAGAATAATTGTGGGCATAGTATCAGTCTGTGGTACTCATTCTATTAGGCCATCTATACAAAGCTCCACCAGAGTTGAAATACTCATAATTTTTTGCTGCATCTTACCTGTAGAATAATTGTGGGCATAGTAGCAGTCTATGGTACTCATTGTATTAGGCCGTCTATACAAAGCTACACCAGCGTTCAAATCACTCCTAATTATTCGCTGCATCTTGCCTGTAGAATAATTGTGGGCATAGTAGCAGTGTGTGGTACTCATTCTATTAGGCCATCTATACTAAGCTCCACTAGTGAGGAAGGTGCAAGAGCCCAGTGTTACACCCGGTCCCAGCGCTGCCTCTGCACTCCGTTCTGCTCACTCACCTGTTCCTCGGGCTGTCCCTCTGCGGCGGTCTGTGCGTGGGCTGGGGTCTCCTGTCCCATCTGCTCTCCGGCGTCCTGAGTCCTTCTCCACTTCCTGGCACGCTGCTGGCAGGCCTCCAGACAGTCGGCTTAGGACGCGAGGCCACGCCCACCGCCTCTCTTAAAGGGGCAGCGTGCATCTTTTGAAATAGCTAATTATCCAATGGCTGCGCACTCAGTACTATATCTGGTCACTCCACCATTAGGGGAGTGCCGGAGCAACGTGTTCTATCATTGCTACATCCGGTTCTGTTCCTGTTCTGTCTGCGCTGCGTCTGCAGTCTCTGTGCTTCGCTGCTACTGTTTGTCTCCTCAGATCATTGCTAACCCGTATCTGGCTAATCTGGACAATCTCGGCTATTACTGGCGCAAGTGTCATCCCGTTCCGCCATCAGCCATCCATACCCGTGGACCGTGACAAGGTCACTGAAGCCAGCCTTCTACCATCCGTTCTGGACCAGGACCTTACCCTTCTCCGTCAAGAACTTTCCACGGACTCTGTAAATACTTGTTACCCTTTTGGTCCCTCTGGGACAGCTGCCACGTGTCTGGGGTCTAACTGGAGGTAGCACCTGTGTCCTCGGGTATTCCATTCTGGTCCTGTTCGAGGGGCCTTACTACGGGTACCCGGGGCTCACTAGTTACGCCCCCTTCGGAGCCCCCCGGACCGCGGTCTCGAGGTTCCACATTAAAAAATAAATACGAATGTGAACTTCACCACCTCTGCCTCCGCTTCCATTCGTTACAGATTGCTCCGGCCATGGAACCTGCTGGATCCCAGAGACCTCCGACCACGGATCTGTGCCAGGAGGTGGCCCATTTGGGAGTTCAACAGGACAAGATCACGACTTATCTACGCAGCTTGTCTACCCGCATGGATTCCTTAGGGTCCTCGTCTGCACCTGACTCTTCTATCAATAATCAGGTACCAGTTCCCATGGCAAATCAAGGTCCCCGTCTGGCGGCTCCTACCCGTTTCCAGGATGATCCTACTCTGTGTCGGGGTTTCCTCAATCAGTGCACTCTACACTTCGAAATCTTGGGGCATATGTTTGCTTCTGACCGAGCCAAGGTGGGCTTCATCATGTCACACCTGGGAGGAGAAGCCCTCGCCTGGCTAAACCCGCTATGGGAGAGAAGGGATCCGGTGGTTAACGATCTTCAATCTTTCCTAGAGACTTTTCGCAAGACTTTCGATGAACCTGGTCGTACCACTTCGACTGCATCAGCTCTGCTCCGCCTGCGCCAAGGTACTCTCACGGTAGCTCAGTATGCTGTTAAATTCCGCACCCTCTCGTCTGAATTATCGTGGAACAATGAGGCCCTGGTTGCTAACTTCTGGGAAGGCCTATCCGGAAGAATCAAGGATGAGCTGGCGGGACGGGACAGACCTACTCTCTTGGAAGAGCTAATATCCTTGGCAACCCGAATTGACCTGCGTTTTCAGGAGCGCTCCATGGAGATCAAGCGGGACAAAAGGTCCTATCACCTGGACTCTAGTTTATACAAAACAGGTACTTCACCCTCCGCCTCCGAGGCCATGGAGGTGGACCATGTAAGTTTGGCCACCCGCCGCCGGGAGGCACGTCGCAAGGAGGGAAGTTGTTACTACTGCGGTAGTTCTGAACATTTGATTCATTTCTGTCCTAAAAAGTAGGGAAACTCCAGTGCCTAGGTCCGGTAGGAGGGGCCAACCTAGGTAAAGAGCAGTCCTCTCCCTCTTTACACATCTCTGTCACCGTGTCCTATGGAGCAATAAAATTCTCCGAACACTGTCTACTGGATTCTGGAGCTGCAGGGAACTTTATCCAGCAGGCGGTTGTGGATCATTACCGCTTACCAGTCCAGCGTCTTCCTGATCCGTTACAGGTGTCCGCCGTGGATGGCAAACCGCTGACCGAGCCCGTCCAGTTTCAAACTGAGTTGGTGGAACTCCGGGTAGGTCTAATGCATACTGAACGAATGCGATTTTATGTATATCCTGGTTTATCCCATCCCATGCTTCTAGGTTTACCTTGGCTTCAGATGCATGAACCAGTCCTTAATTGGAAAACTGGAGAAGTTCTGCGTTGGGGAGATACCTGCATGAATCGTTGCTTAACCCGGATTCAACCTGTTTCGCCTCCAGTCCAGCCTGATACCCTGCCAGGGTTGCCTTCCGCCTATTGGTCCTTCTCTGACGTCTTTGGGAAAAAAGAGGCTGAGAGACTACCTCCACACAGGTCGTATGACTGTCAGATAGAGCTTCTTCCAGGAGCATCACCCCCTCGCGGGAGAGTTTATCCTCTTTCACAGGCAGAGACTCAGGCCATGTCGGACTACATTCAAGAGAATTTGGCTAGAGGATTTATCCGAAAGTCATCGTCACCGGCAGGAGCTGGATTCTTCTTTGTGAAGAAAAAGGACGGATCCTTGCGGCCCTGCATTGACTATCGGGGTCTAAATCAAATCACGGTAAAAAACAGGTATCCATTGCCTCTTATTTCAGAGCTGTTTGATCGTCTCCGAGGGCCAAGATCTTCACCAAATTGGACCTCAGAGGGGCCTACAACCTGATCCGAAACAAAGAGGGAGACGAATGGAAAACAGCCTTCAACACCCGTGACGGCCACTATGAATACCTGGTAATGCCATTCGGCCTAAGCAATGCACCTGCGGTTTTTCAGGAATTTGTTAATGACATTTTCAGGGACTTGCTCTATACTTGTGTCGTGGTTTACCTGGACGATATTTTGATTTTTTCTGCTGACTTGACGTCACACCGGAGGCAAGTACGCCTGGTCTTACAAAGTCTGAGAGAGAACAGGCTCTATGCCAAATATGAGAAATGCCTCTTTGAGCAGTCCTCTTTGCCTTTCCTTGGGTACATTGTATCTTCCACAGGATTAAAGATGGATCCGGAGAAGTTGTCTGCAGTTCTTAACTGGCCTCGTCCGTCTGGGCTAAAAGCCATACAAAGGTTCCTCGGATTCGCCAATTACTACCGGCAATTCATTCCACACTTTTCCACCCGAGTGGCTCCAATCACAGCCTTAACCCGGAAAGGTGTAAACTCTAAGGAATGGTCCTCCGAGGCAGAAGAGGCCTTTGTTTCTCTCAAAAAAGCCTTCGCTTCCGCACCCGTTCTCCATCGTCCTAATTCAAGTGAGCAATTTTTTCTTGAAGTTGACGCTTCTTCCATAGGTGCAGGAGCAGTTCTGACCCAGAAGTCGTCTACCGGGCGGATGATCTCGTGTGGTTCTTTTTCCAAGGTTTTTTCTCCTGCAGAAAGGAACTACTCTGTCGGTGATCGCGAACTGTTGGCCATCAAATTGGCTCTGGAGGAATGGAGACATCTTCTTGAAGGAGCTCATCACCAGGTAATCATATTCACCGACCATAAAAACCTTGCCTATCTCCAATCTGCTTTAAGACTGAATCCCCGTCAGGCCCGTTGGGCATTATTTTTTGCCCGTTTCAATTTTGTACTTCATTTCCGTCCAGCTGACAAGAACATCAAGGCAGACGCACTCTCTAGGGCCTTCTTGCCTCCTGAACTGGAGGAGGAACCTCAGCACATTATTGAACCTTCTAGGTTAGTCTCTTTGCCTCCACTGATCTGGCCCGGCTTCCTCCTGGGAAGACTTTCGTGTCTGCTTCTGATCGTACTCGTGTTCTGCGCTGGGGTCATTCTTCTAAGTTGGCTGGCCATGCTGGTCTGAAAAAGACGCAGCAACTCATCTCCCGGTATTACTGGTGGCCTACCATGGTCAAGGATATCCAGGAGTTCGTCGCAGCATGTCCTTCATGTGCTCGTAACAAAACTGTTAAACATCTACCAGCGAGCAGGCTTCTGCCTCTTCCGATTCCGTCCGCTCCCTGGCAGCACATCGCGATGGATTTCATCACGGATCTTCCCATCTCTTCTGGCTGCTCAGTGGTATGGGTTGTGGTGGACCGCTTCTCTAAAATGGCTCACTTCGTTCCGCTATCTGGCCTCCCGTCTGCTCCAGAACTGGCCACTCACTTCATCCAGCACATCTTTCGTCTACATGGATTTCCTCTCCACATCGTGTCCGACAGGGGCGTCCAGTTCACCTCTAAGTTCTGGAGAGGACTCTGTAAAATGGTAAAAATTGAACTAGATTTTTCTTCTGCATATCATCCCCAGTCTAATGGGCAAGTGGAGAGGATCAATCAAATCCTGGCTGGATACCTGCGTCACTTCGTCAACACTCATCATAATGACTGGGTAGAATTACTGCCCTGGGCGGAATTCTCCTACAACAATCAAATAAGTGAATCTTCTGGAAAGTCTCCCTTTCAGATTGTGTTTGGACTGCAACCCGGAATTCCTCTTCCTGTCTCGGGATTGTCGGATGTTCCGGCAGTCGATACCTTGTCAAAGAATTTCTCGGACATTTGGAGAGAGACCAGGTCGGCTTTGGAGAAAGCTTCTCAACGTATGAAAACGCATGCGGACAAAAGACGTTTGGAGGCTCCCATCTTTCGTCCAGGAGACAAGGTATGGCTCTCCTCCAAGTACATCCGTCTGAAGTTACCATCGTACAAATTGGGTCCTCGTTTCATTGGTCCCTTTGAAGTTTTGAGACAGATCAACCCGGTCTCTTATAAACTGAAATTGCCTAATTCTCTAAGAGTACCTAACTCCTTTCATGTTTCCCTCCTCAAACCAGTAGTGTTGAGCTCCTTTTTTAAGGACCCGGGTACCACTCCTGATCCGGTCTCTGAGGATGATGTTTTTGAGGTAAAACATATCTTGGCCTCTAAGCGAGTAAGAGGTAGGATCTATTACCTGGTGGACTGGAAGGGTTTTGGTCCTGAGGAGAGGTCTTGGGAGCCTAAAGAGAACATCCAGGCCCCTCTTCTTCTTAAAAGATTTCACGCAGGCTTGAAAAAGAGGGGGAGTAAAGAGGGGGATACTGTTACACCCGGTCCCAGCGCTGCCTCTGCACTCCGTTCTGCTCACTCACCTGTTCCTCGGGCTGTCCCTCTGCGGCAGTCTGTGCGTGGGCTGGGGTCTCCTGTCCCATCTGCTCTCCGGCGTCCTG
Organism: Oophaga sylvatica; assembly: GCA_033576555.1. Taxonomy (NCBI): domain Eukaryota; kingdom Metazoa; phylum Chordata; class Amphibia; order Anura; family Dendrobatidae; genus Oophaga; species Oophaga sylvatica. The sequence continues at coordinate 381,161,490 of JARQOD010000005.1, forward strand.
AGTCCTTCTCCACTTCCTGGCACGCTGCTGGCAGGCCTCCAGACAGTCGGCTTAGGACGCGAGGCCGCGCCCACCGCCTCTCTTAAAGGGGCAGCGTGCATCTTTTGAAATAGCTAATTATCCAATGGCTGCGCACTCAGTACTATATCTGGTCAATCCACCATTAGGGGAGTGCCGGAGCAACGTGTTCTATCATTGCTACATCCGGTTCTGTTCCTGTTCTGTCTGCGCTGCGTCTGCAGTCTCTGTGCTTCGCTGTACTGTTTGTCTCCTCAGATCATTGCTAACCCGTATCTGGCTAATCTGGACAATCTCGGCTATTACTGGCGCAAGTGTCATCCCGTTCCGCCATCAGCCATCCGTACCCGTGGACCGTGACAAGGTCACTGAAGCCAGCCTTCTACCATCCGTTCTGGACCAGGACCTTACCCTTCTCCGTCAAGAACTTTCCACGGACTCTGTAAATACTTGTTACCCTTTTGGTCCCTCTGGGACAGCTGCCACGTGTCTGGGGTCTAACTGGAGGTAGCACCTGTGTCCTCCGGGTATTCCATTCTGGTCCTGTTCGAGGGGCCTTACTACGGGTACCCGGGGCTCACTAGTTACGCCCCCTTCGGAGCCCCCCGGACCGCGGTCTCGAGGTTCCACATTAAAAAATAAATACGAATGTGAACTTCACCACCTCTGCCTCCGCTTCCATTCGTTACACCCAGGAAGAAGTTGAGGACGAACTGGCGATGGGCATGGAAGACCCATCAGATGAGGGAGACCTTGATCACATTTCTGTTGTGCGAGGTTGGGGGAGAGGGCAGAGGAAGGAAGCATGATTCGTACCTCGCCACCAACACAACAGGGACTTGGTGCTTCTGGATGCGCAAGACACATGAGTGCCTTCTTGCTGCACTACCTGCAACATGACCCTCGAATTGTCAGAATTCGAAATAATCCTGACTACTGGGTAGCCACACTGTTAGATCCCCGGTACAAAAGTAAATTTGCCGAAATAATTCCTGCCATAGAAAGGGATTCACGCATGCAGGAGTATCAGCAGAGACTGTTGCAGAATCTTACATGTGCTTTTCCACAAAACACCAGTGGTGCACGTAGTGAATCTCACAGTTCTAACTTGCCAACCGTGTGACTGTCGAGTGTTCAGTACTCAAACCGTAACAGAAACACAGTATCTGCTGGTGTTCACAGCAATTTTGCGGAATCCTTTCACCAGTTTTTTAGCCCATCCTTTGCAAGGCCACAGGAGACAAGAATTAAGACACATAGTCAACGCCTAGAGACGATGGTACAGGAGTATCTCTAACTGAACATCGAAGCCATGACTGTGTCACTGGACCCTTCTCTTTTTGGGCTTCCAATCTGGATAAATGGCTGGAGCTCGCCACTCACGCCTTGGAGATCTTGTCATGCCCCGCAGCCAGCCTTCTCTCTGAACGTGTGTTCAGCGCTGCTGGTGGTGTGCTGACAGATAAGCACACGCGGCTGTCCACTGAGAATGTAGACAGACTCACGTTCATAAAGATGAACAAATCATGGATCCACAAGGACTTTTCTACCCCTGTGTCATCCTGGGGAGAGTAAAAGCTTGAGGATTTGGTAAAATCACTTCACCAAACGTTTCAAGCTTTAAAATTGATAATAATTTGTAGCTGCATCTAGGCCGGAGAATAATTTTGGGCCTGTAGCAGTGTGTGGTACTCATTCTAATAGGCCATCTATACTAAACTCCACAAGCTTTCAAATTAATAATAATTTTTTGCTGCATCTTGCCTGTAAAATAATTTTGGGCCTGTAGCAGTGTGTGGTACTCATTGTATTAGGCCATCTATACTAAGCTCCACCAGCTTTCAAATTAATAATAATTTTTTGCTGCATCTTGCCTGTAGAATAATTTTGGGCCTGTAGCAGTGTGTGGTACTCATTGTGTTAGGCCATTTATACAAAGCTCCACCAGCTTTAAAATTAATAATAATTTTTGTTCTCTCTGAACGTGTTTTCAGCGCTGCTGGTGGTGTGCTGAGTCTGACAGATAAGCGCACGCGGCTGTCCACTGAGAATGTAGACAGACTCACGTTCATAAAGATGAACAAATCATGGATCCGCAAGGACTTTTCTACCCCTGTGTCATTCTGGGGAGAGTGAAAGCTTGAGGATTTGTTCAAATCACCTCACCAACCGTTTTAAGCAACTCTGGGGCAATTGATGCTACTTAAGTGGTGTCTGTGCCCAAAATTTTTGGAAAAAATGGAGACTCTTTTTGGAGTCCCCTTGCTGTGTTTTACGAGACATTGGCATCGTCAATTACAGGTGGGTTGGGTCTTTCCCCACCCCCCTTTTAACCGTAAGAAACTACATACACTATGGCTTGGGGTAACACAGATGGTTGAGTGTGAAGACTAGAGCTGTTTACTCATACTATAGCCTGGGAATCAGAGGTCTGCTCCAAAGCTTGATTGTCTGCTAGTCAGCGGAGTAGCCACTGGCTGTAGATATAATTACAAATTTTTAACTGCATCTAACCCAGACAATAATTTTGGGCCTAGTAGCAGTGTCTGCTAGTCAGCGGAGTAGCCACTGGCTGTAGATATAATTACAAATTTTTAACTGCATCTAGCCCAGACAATAATTTTGCAACCAAATTCAGATAGACAGTTTCAAAGGAGCGCCAGGCTGGCGATAAAGGCAGATGAGATTAAGGTTGTCCGCTGCAGCTCCAGCCGGGTACCTCAAGAGAGGATCAGACATAAGTGATGATAAAGCAATTCGGTCATAAGGAGCGCGAGGGACGCAATTCAGCTGATATTAAAAAGTCTTCATTTATTGATATCCACAACGCGTTTCAACGGAATAGCTCCGTCTTCCTCAGGTGGCAGTTATGCATAGAATGAAGTAGTAAAGCTATATAAAGGTGGAGCAGCAAATGAAAATTAAAAGGCAATTAATCAGAACACCCACATGATTAAAAATGCAAATATGACTGCAAAAAAGAAAAAAGAAAAAAAAAACAGATAAATTGAATAAAACCAACCTAAAAACGACATAAAACAATGTACACAGGAAAAATAAATGAAAATAAATAAATAAATCTAAAAATGCATATATTACATGACTTTTTCAATAGTGAGGTTTAACCCCTCAGGGGCCAGTGTACCAAGTTTAAAAATCCAGAAACTCTCCCTTCTTATTAGATTATTATACCGATCAGGCATATCATGTGGTATCTGGTCAATAACAGTGAGTTTTAACGAATTCAAATTCTTTTGGTGCACTAGGGGAAATGTTTTCAGAGACTGTGTAGCATGAACCCATTTCGAATATTTTGACGGTGCTTGTTGAGCCTTGCATGCATCGTCTGTATCGTCCGACCAATGTACTGCAACCCACAACCGCATTCAATTAAATAAATAATGTAGCACGATTGGCAATTGACATGACAGTTGATTTTAAAACTGGTGCCTGTGGTGCGAGATTGAAATTCTTGCACCCCATTCATAATAGAGACGCAACATAAACACTTAGAGGTCCTACATGCAAAACAACCTGGATTAAAATTTATCCGGGTTGCAAATGAAGATAAGGACTTGAGAGTTGTGTTGCTGGGGGCAACTAGATTTTGAACAGTTCGGTTTTTTCGAAAAATCGACAATAATTTTGGGCCTAGTAGCAGTGTCTGCTAGTCAGCGGATTAACCCAGCTGTTAAGCAAGCTACACCACCTGTACTTTGGACACTTAATTTTTTCAAAGAAAATGCTTCGGGCCCCTGGGACAATCAGTGAAGAGCATCGGGGAGGCTCCCCAAGGCACAGGGGCTGTGAGTGACGGTAGGACGCCTTGCGGTGGACCGCCAAGCTCGATCCTTATAAAAGCTTTTTAACTGCAGCAGCTTTACTGGACGCTACTGGACCTGGCATTACCGCGGCTGCTGGCATGAGACTTGCCCTCCAATAGATCCTTGTAAAAGGATTTAAAGTGTACTCATTCAAATTAGAGAGACAATTTAAATAAAAAAGATTAGACCTGCCTCCACCGCAGGGAGGCTCGATCGACCCACCAGCGGACAGGCACCAGTATTGTGAGAGGGGGGCTTGCCGTCAGGGTCCACCGCAGCTCTGGCACAAACCCGGCGACACGCAGGTCGCACGGGCAGAAACGTACTGGCCATGTCGGCTTGGCACTTTTTTGGTTTTAGAAGGGCATGACATGCCTATATCTGTGTTTCCCCCTCCTTTTACTCCTCCACCTCTTTTCTTTTCGCATGACTATATGTACTTGTCACTTTTCCATGTTTTAGTGTGTCTTGTGAGCAATTTGTCAGCTTTTAGACACCTTTGAAGTGTTTTCTATGTGTTTTCTTTGTGTTTCTATGTGTTTTGGTTTGCCTGCCATTGGTTTTAACAGTGTTCGATGGTGTTCGACGAACAGTTCGATGAACAGTTCGTCGAACACATGGCTGTTCGGCGAACCGAACCGAACTCAAACACTACGGGGTTGGCTCATCACTAGTTGTAAAGAGCTCCTCTGAGTTTCCCAGTGTGGGATCCCTAGTCTCCTGGGACTCAACATGGTGGAAGGAAGAAGGATCAGATTGAGGATTAAGTGATCCAGACTTTAGGCTAGTGAGACTGGACCATGTGGAAGACTGTGTAATGCTGCCAAGTTTGCTCAAAGCGTCATCTGCTATCCGACCGATCACTTGTTCACACAGCACTCTTGCTTCAGAAGTGGTGTACTGCGCCTCCCTACACATCCACTTCCTGTCCCTCAATTCACGCCTTTACGCATTTTGTAATTGCTAGGTCTCTTGAAACCAAGTTTATTTTAAATAAAAGAAAAAATTGGTCACCTGCAGCAATCAAAGAGATTTTTGTGAGTTTACTCCACTGTAATGTAACAGAAAGAATGCAAACGCGTATGGATGACAATCAGGTTCAATCCATAAAAATGTTTCATTGCTTTTCCTCAGTTTTAGATATCACAGAAATGTTCACAGACCACATAACAATGTATGGCTGAGAAATAAAAGCCTACAAAATTTTTAAGAGCCTTTGTTCACTTTTAGATATCACAAAAATGTTCACAGACCACGTAACTCTATGTTTGAGAAATTGAGGCCTACAAAATTTTTTCAAGTTTTTTTTCACTTTCAGAGATCACAGAAATATTCACAAAGTAACAATGTATGTCAGAGAAATGGAGGCCTGCAAAATTTTTAAAAGCTTTTGTTCACTGAGATCACAGAAATTTACTTCACACTATGGTCTTATGTAAAGATCACAGAAATTTACTCCACACTACAGAATAGTATATGGCTGAGAAATGTAGCCCATGACAATGTTTCAACGATTTTTGAGTGTGTTATATAACACAAAAAAGGTCCGCAAAGCACATAATACTTGATGGATCAAAATATATTAAATTTTTCCAGCACTAACAAAAAAAAGCTGAAGATATAAGCCAACGGACTGCACAGGTCTAATCTCTGTCTACAGACTGGATTCTGTTATCATTCCTGATCCTGTGACTCTCTCCATTCCTAGGCTAAATGTGGATTGTATGTGTTAGGGTTCAAGTTCCCGCTGCTCCACAAGGGGAGTCTCGAACCAGTCCCGCTGCGGTCCCCCATCCATCTCCGGCCACAGTGGAGCCTACTCAGCAAAGACGTCGGTCCCAGCATCTCGCCCGGTCTAATACTGTGCAGATATAGCAAATAAACTCAGAACTCAACTTCAGTAGAGTGATGATTTTTAATCGTGTCCACAGTAATAACAGAAACGTTTCGGTCCTGAACTTGGACCTTCATCAGTCACTGTGTGGTTATAGAAAAAGTAAAATAAAGTAAAATAAAAGGATTTTACAAAAGGGAAACAAAGTATGTACAACAATAGTAATAAATCTTGGTCAAACGAAAATAACAGTTCATGAGTATGCTGTAATTCAGGAGCATAACTAGATCAAAAATTGAGGACGGATGTGATGCGAGAGTAATAGGTAATAAAACATACCATGGACTACTGTGAGTAGGTGGACCCAGCAAAAAGAGGGGCTATGCCCGGAATATCTGTATAATGATATAATAGGCATAGTGAGACAATGTGGCTAAGTAAAAGGATCAGTGATAAGTGAGAGATAAACCTACCAGGTTTAAATTCTGTTCGATATAGGTGATCAAATATGGCAGCGGTTACCTGGAGAAAAGCAGGTGGAACATGAGCAGAGTGCGGTACTGAGCGGTATTCCATGAAGGATATACTGGATAGCGAGTAACTAACCTGGGGGGTCCCGGTGGAGCAAAAATGTGCCTGCGGTGGACGCGGTATCCGCCGCTAGTCCGTGCATGTAGTGAATGCAATTGTGCAGGCTAAATAAAGGGAAGAGGCGGGACTATGTAGCTATGGTGGTGCCTATCAGGCGGCTCCAGCTCAGAACAGGAAGTGACGTGGCAGGAAGTGAATGGCCGTGCGTGTCACTGTCAGGTGATTTATTCCAGTGGATAGCCAGCATTCTCCTAGGTCTTAAAGAGCGGTGCTGTGAGAGGAGGCATTTTGTAAAGTAGAAACAGGTAGTGCGGATATCAAAGTAAGGTGTCCGGCATGTGAGGAAACATGTTCAAAAGGCTAGTATAGGCGGCAGAAAGGAAATATTTGTTAGTCCTTATATTATTAAGGCGGTATTATATCATAGCAGAAAAAAGATTCATACATAAGTTATGTTCTATATATGTAGGTATCGTCAGGATGGTTTTATCCAAACCATTCAACAGGGACATAAAAATTGCATAGATAGTAGAAATATAGTAACCACTTGAACACTTAGTACATTTACTTAATTATGATGTCACACATTTTTAACCTATGGGTGAGAAACAGATATGGAGTCAATGGACAGCGGTTCTAAATACAAAGTTGAGATATATAAGAGCTTATATACACACAGCAGAGGTATAAGTTGATAAACAGCCACAATTGGTATGAAGGGAATACAGATATTGTATGTGACAAGTAGGTTACGTAAAGGATAATAGATCGTAATCCCTATTTAGTCCTTTAGGAGATAAGGTATCCAGGGTGTGTATCCAGTAGGCCTCACGGCGTTTTAATTGTCATATACGGTCACCACCTCTCCTTGGTTGTGGTACTTGTTCCAGGACCTGGAACCTCAGTTGAGCTATGGTATGACCCTGGGTTAAGAAATGATGTGGTATAGGGAGAAGTGTATTCTTACACCTGATTGTGGACTTGTGTTTGGATATACGGTCCTTAACGGGTTGGGTTGTCTCCCCCACATACAATAATCCACAGGGACATTTAATGACATAGATGACAAAAGTAGTGTCGCATGTGAAAAAACCTCTAACTTTGTATGCTTTGCCTGTGTGGGGGTGATGAATAATTTCACCCTTTAGTACGTTACTGCATTGTGTGCAGTTTAAGCAAGGAAAAGTGCCCAATTTGGGTCTTTTAAGGAATCTCTGTGTTCCCTTAGGTTTAGTTGGGCCCAAATCCGCTCTAATTAAAGTGTCCTTGAGATTGGGTGGACGGCGAAAGCAAGGAAGAAATGGTTTTGCGAACTCAGAGATGTCTGGATGTGCCGTATGTAGGAGGGGCCAGTGTTTCCGAATAGATTTGTGCAGTATATAAGCAAAAGGATGGTATGAGTGTACAAAGGCTATTCTGCCCTTAGTGTCCTGTTTCTCATGAGTATGGGGTGTGAGGGATGAGTCCAAAACTTTTTGTGGGTAACCCCTATCTCTGAACTTTGAATTCATCTCAGATAGGCGGACCTCCTGAGTGGCTTGGTTAGAGACAATCTTGCGTACACGGTGAAACTGAGACTTCGGAATGGATTTTTTCATGGCAGTGGGATGGAAGCTGTTGAAATGGAGTAGGCTATTGCGGTCGGTGGGTTTGACAAAGAGGTCTGAACTTAGATAGCCCTCAGTATCTTTCATGATTAAGGTATCTAGGAAATTCATTTTGGACGGGTCCTGGGAAATTGTGAAACTCAGCCCTGGCCATGAGTTATTTAAGAAATCATGGAAAATTGATAGGGACTCTAACGTGCCCCCCCATATGCAAAAGATATCGTCTATGTAGCGTTTCCACGTTATGACATTATCTTTGAAGAGAGAGCAGGTGTATATGGTTGTCTCCTCAAAATGAGCCATATAACAGTTAGCATAGGGGGGCGCTACGTTCGAGCCCATTGCGGTCCCGCTATTTGTAAAAAGAAGTCATCCTGAAATAGAAAATAGTTTTTATTGAGTACTGTGGAAAGGAGGTCTATACACAGATTAATTTGTGTTGTGTTAAGGTCAGATGTTTCCAATAGGCGTTGGACGATCGAATGCCCTGTGCGTGAGGTATGGAGGTATAGAGATCCTTCACGTCAAAAGTGACTAGTAGGGAGTCTCTAGGGACTTGACCAATGGAATGGATGATGTCCAAAAAAGAGCCTGTGTCCAAAAGAAAAGATTGACTGAGTTTGGTTAGTGGAGTAAGAATCTTTTCTAAGTAAATTGCAATTGGTGAAAGTATGGAATCTGAGGCGGCACTATGGGTCTGCCAGGAGGTTGTTGAAGGTTTTTGTGGATTTTCGGTAATATGTAAAATACCGGTATGACTGGGTTTTGAGAGATGAGAAAGTCCTGAGTTTTTTTGTCTAAAGTTCCTAAATCACTATATCGTTGGAGTATCCCCTCTATGTGGGATCTGATAGTGCTTGTGGGATCATGGGGTAGCTTCTGGTATACAGTGTTGTCACTAAGTTGACGAAGGGCCTCAGTGATGTAATAGGACGGTCCATAACAACTATGGCCCCCCCTTTATCAGCGGGTTTTATAATGATATTGGAGTCTTCTTGTAGAGATTTGATGGCATGGTGGTCAACCGCTGGTAAATTGGCAGGATAGTGTAGTTTACATTTTTCTATGTCTGTTTTCAGACTAAGAAATGAAGATTGAATGAAATCAATGAATGTCTCTAAACCATTTGAGCCCAGTGGTGGTCTGAAGTGGCTCTTAGATCTGAGGCCTAAGGTGGAGGCAGAAAGTCGGTCTGCATCCTCTATGGAGTGAGAAGGGGTGCCTGTGTTAGTTGGAGGTTTAGAAAAATAGGCCTATTTTTCTAAACCTCCAACTAACACAGGCACCCCTTCTCATTGATTTCATTCAATCTTCATTTCTTAGTCTGAAAACAGACATAGAAAAATGTAAACTACACTATCCTGCCAATTTACCAGCGGTTGACCACCATGCCATCAAATCTCTACAAGAAGACTCCAATATCATTATAAAACCCGCTGATAAAGGGGGGGCCATAGTTGTTATGGACCGGTCCTATTACTATCACTGAGGCCCTTCGTCAACTTAGTGACAACACTGTATACCAGAAGCTACCCCATGATCTCACAAGCACTATCAGATCCCACATAGAGGGGATACTCCAACGATATAGTGATTTAGGAACTTTAGACAAAAAAACTCAGGACTTTCTCATCTCTCAAAACCCAGTCATACCGGTATTTTACATATTACCGAAAATCCACAAAAACCTTCAACAACCTCCTGGCAGACCCATAGTTGCCGCCTCAGATTCCATACTTTCACCAATTGCAATTTACTTAGAAAAGATTCTTACTCCACTAACCAAACTCAGTCAATCTTTTCTTTTGGACACAGGCTCTTTTTTGGACATCATCCATTCCATTGGTCAAGTCCCTAGAGACTCCCTACTAGTCACTTTTGACGTGAAGGATCTCTATACCTCCATACCTCACGCACAGGGCATTTGATCGGTCCAACGCCTATTGGAAACATCTGACCTTAACACAACACAAATTAATCTGTGTATAGACCTCCTTTCCACAGTACTCAATAAAAACTATTTTCTATTTCAGGATGACTTCTTTTTACAAATACGCGGGACCGCAATGGGCTCGAACGTAGCGCCCCCCTATGCTAACTGTTATATGGCTCATTTTGAGGAGACAACCATATACACCTGCTCTCTCTTCAAAGATAATGTCATAACGTGGAAACGCTACATAGACGATATCTTTTGCATATGGGGGGGCACGTTAGAGTCCCTATCAATTTTCCATGATTTCTTAAATAACTCATGGCCAGGGCTGAGTTTCACAATTTCCCAGGACCCGTCCAAAATGAATTTCCTAGATACCTTAATCATGAAAGATACTGAGGGCTATCTAAGTTCAGACCTCTTTGTCAAACCCACCGACCGCAATAGCCTACTCCATTTCAACAGCTTCCATCCCACTGCCATGAAAAAATCCATTCCGAAGTCTCAGTTTCACCGTGTACGCAAGATTGTCTCTAACCAAGCCACTCAGGAGGTCCGCCTATCTGAGATGAATTCAAAGTTCAGAGATAGGGGTTACCCACAAAAAGTTTTGGACTCATCCCTCACACCCCATACTCATGAGAAACAGGACACTAAGGGCAGAATAGCCTTTGTACACTCATACCATCCTTTTGCTTATATACTGCACAAATCTATTCGGAAACACTGGCCCCTCCTACATACGGCACATCCAGACATCTCTGAGTTCGCAAAACCATTTCTTCCTTGCTTTCGCCGTCCACCCAATCTCAAGGACACTTTAATTAGAGCGGATTTGGGCCCAACTAAACCTAAGGGAACACAGAGATTCCTTAAAAGACCCAAATTGGGCACTTTTCCTTGCTTAAACTGCACACAATGCAGTAACGTACTAAAGGGTGAAATTATTCATCACCCCCACACAGGCAAAGCATACAAAGTTAGAGGTTTTTTCACATGCGACACTCCTTTTGTCATCTATGTCATTAAATGTCCCTGTGGATTATTGTATGTGGGGGAGACAACCCAACCCTTAAGGACCGTATATCCAAACACAAGTCCACAATCAGGTGTAAGAATACACTTCTCCCTATACCACATCATTTCTTAACCCAGGGTCATACCATAGCTCAACTGAGGTTCCAGGTCCTGGAACAAGTACCACAACCAAGGAGAGGTGGTGACCGTATACGACAATTAAAACGCCGTGAGGCCTACTGGATACACACCCTGGATACCTTATCTCCTAAAGGACTAAATAGGGATTACGATCTATTATCCTTTACGTAACCTACTTGTCACATACAATATCTGTATTCCCTTCATACCAATTGTGGCTGTTTATCAACTTATACCTCTGCTGTGTGTATATAAGCTCTTATATATCTCAACTTTGTATTTAGAACCGCTGTCCATTGACTCCATATCTGTTTCTCACCCATAGGTTAAAAATGTGTGACATCATAATTAAGTAAATGTACTAAGTGTTCAAGTGGTTACTATATTTCTACTATCTATGCAATTTTTATGTCCCTGTTGAATGGTTTGGGATAAAACCATCCTGACGATACCTACATATATAGAACATATACTTATGTATGAATCTTTTTTCTGCTATGATATAATACCGCCTTAATAATATAAGGACTAACAAATATTTCCTTTCTGCCGCCTATACTAGCCTTTTGAACATGTTTCCTCACATGCCGGACACCTTACTTTGATATCCGCACTACCTGTTTCTACTTTACAAAATGCCTCCTCTCACAGCACCGCTCTTTAAGACCTAGGAGAATCCTGGCTATCACTGGAATAAATCACCTGACAGTGACACGCACGGCCATTCACTTCCTGCCACGTCACTTCCTGTTCTGAGCTGGAGCCGCCTGATAGGCACCATAGCTACATAGTCCCGCCTCTTCCCTTTATTTAGCCTGCACAATTGCATTCACTACATGCACGGACTAGCGGCGGATACCGCGTCCACCGCAGGCACATTTTTGCTCCACCGGGACCCCCCAGGTTAGTTACTCGCTATCCAGTATATCCTTCATGGAATACCGCTCAGTACCGCACTCTGCTCATGTTCCACCTGCTTTTCTCCAGGTAACCGCTGCCATATTTGATCACCTATATCGAACAGAATTTAAACCTGGTAGGTTTATCTCTCACTTATCACTGATCCTTTTACTTAGCCACATTGTCTCACTATGCCTATTATATCATTATACAGATATTCCGGGCATAGCCCCTCTTTTTGCTGGGTCCACCTACTCACAGTAGTCCATGGTATGTTTTATTACCTATTACTCTCGCATCACATCCGTCCTCAATTTTTGATCTAGTTATGCTCCTGAATTACAGCATACTCATGAACTGTTATTTTCGTTTGACCAAGATTTATTACTATTGTTGTACATACTTTGTTTCCCTTTTGTAAAATCCTTTTATTTTACTTTATTTTACTTTTTCTATAACCACACAGTGACTGATGAAGGTCCAAGTTCAGGACCGAAACGTTTCTGTTATTACTGTGGACACGATTAAAAATCATCACTCTACTGAAGTTGAGTTCTGAGTTTATTTGCTATATTTATATGGTGTGGGAACCTACTCAGATACTCCTATACGGCTGTGCACATGATTATTCACTTTGCATTAATACTGTGCAGAGACTTGCTGCTGCCTCTCCATGTTCTGCTATTGTAGCCAGTACTGATCAGCGGCGAGCAGACGTCTTTAGGACTAAGTCCTTTGTTGCTTCATTTGAGCATGCCCAGGGCAAGATCTCCCATTGGAGATCAGGGGTCACATGCTCAGATACAGCTGCCACTCCTATTGCTCCTTCAGGAAGGTCCTGTGGCTGTTGATGTTCTGAAGCAGCTTCCCATTGGTCCTTCCTGGAAGGTCTTTTTCTCGTGGCTGCTATAAAAGGCTGTCCTTACCGCACAGCTGTGCACTAGTATCAACCGTTATATGTCTTGCGCCAGTATGGTCATGTGTGTGTGTGTGGTTAGGGCAGCTGAAATATGCCATTACAATACCGACCTAATCGGTGAGGAGCTTGGTATGCTAGCTGGTCAGGGTCGGTGTCTTAGATGCCTTAGATTACCGGCATAACCGGTGAGGAGTTTGATTGCCGTATTCAGGGCCTGGCGTTCAGACGCCATAGATTGCGGATGACTCCCGTGAGGACATTAGCGCATGATCACGTTCTAAGTTCGCTTAGCAGTCAACTGTGTACCTGGGTGCCTAACAGGACACAGAAGTTTGTCTCAGCGGCTCTGTGACGCAACAGGGTTCGCTTTCAACGCTAGACAGCGCCCTAGCGTGTTTACTTTGCTACTCAGTGGTGTTAGCTGAGTTCGCACACATCGCCATATAGCGCTGTGGCACTCCTTCTAGCGGCACTCCTTCTAGCGGCTCTGTGGAATAACAGAGTTCGCACATATTGCCACAGCGCGTTATGGCGTTTATTTTGGCGACTCTGCGGGATAACAGAGTTCGCTTCTTGCACCATCTTACTAGCAGCAGGCTCCGCCTTGCACGGTGGACCCCGGGCTGCGAACGCACCTCTCTACATCTTATATTAGTATGTTAGTATGATGGCTCAGCTTCAGCACCAGTATCAACAATACAGGCCTCTGATTTGTTATACTATGCACACAGGCCTTGACAAACACTCTTTCCATCCAATGCGAAGTGTCACAGAGCTGTGCAATTTGGCACCAGTGTGCTGAGCCAGGCAGCGTCTGTCCTTTCATAACCTCTGATGATGTCACATAGCCAGCCAATCACAGTAATGCCACAACCAAGATGGCCAGGGTATTACAGTGACTCACGGGCAATCCCTTCATACGTATTGACTGCATAAGAGTGGCCAAAGATGTGGGGCGGAAATTTGAGTTTTACATCGAGCACATCCGAGCTCCGTGATACTTGAATGATAACCGAGTATCACCAAGCACGTTTGCTCATCCCTAATAATCTACAATATCAGTCATTTTAATGTGTTGGCAATCACGTCAGCCTTAGAGGTATGACATCAATTCCTAGAAGATGCTAAACATGAAATCACTGTCACCACAAAGAGCAAAAATCAGATTTTTCTTTAGAATCAGTCATGTGTCTCAGTCTTAGGTAAGTGAAATGGTCTTTGCTTTTTATAAGGCTTGATTTTGTGATTAAGTTCAGACCTGGTTATAAAAGCATAAAAGCAGACGTGCTCTCCCAAACTTTCTGTCAATTTCAGCAAAATGCTATTCTTGCTAAGTTTTGTCCTGAAGATAACATGAATATCTGAATCTAGCACCAGATAATAACCCCACCCAGAAAGTTTTTGTTCCTCCTAAATTCCGCCTGCAAGTCCTACAGTAATCCCTTGATTGAGTACATGCAAGAATCCCTAGGATAAATAATGTTCTTCGCCTGGTAGCTAGGTGGTCAACTATAGTTTGAGACAGTAGGGAATATGTGTGTTTGCATGTGAAATCTGTGCTGAAACACCAAGAACCTGTCTTCAAAACTTTTCCAGTGCTTACATATTCAAAAATCCCCAGATTTAGTAAACAGTATCACTTTGTCCTTTTGTAAAAGTTGCCTAAGTCCAAAATGCTGAGCAAGTTATTCATCAAACATATTGTATGTCTGCATGGTATTCCAGAAAACATTGTTTGGGACCAAGGTACTTAGATTATTTCTGCAATAGATCAATACTGAGTTAGTCCTGTTCTACTGGCTTACCACCCAAAAAATAATTGTCCTTTAAGAAATAATTGGAGGTCATTAACCCTGTAGATTTCTATCTGAAACTTGCTCTGTCCTTTAAAATACCTAATGTGTATCTAAAATCTATGCTCAATGTCTATCGTTCGTGTGTTCACCCCGTTAGTGATCCTCTTTCCTCTGTGATGATCAGAGGTACCTTACAATATGAAGTGCCAAGAATTCTAGATTTTTGTGTAGTGACTGTGAGAGGATCATTACTGTACTGGAAATATTCTGGTCCAGGGGGAGATCCAGGGTTTCAGGAAAGCAGATTAATACCGGCAACTTAATCAGGAAATTCCATATTTCTTTTCCTAATTGGACTTGACCAAAGGTTCTGTAGGCTTCTTTTAAAAGTGGAAGTAGTGTCACATCTCTCTGCTTCAGTTATTTTTGATTCACTCAACAGGTGCTGCTATATTCAATCTGTGAGCAGCGTTGGTGACATAGCAGAGTTTGTAGCCAGTATCTCTGGACAGTGCAAATGCTGTGCATCCAGGAATTACTCTGGCTGAGACCCGTGTTTCCTCTCAACCAGAGTAATGGGTGTGTGAGCTGTGTAGCAGCTCAGTAGGTGCAATTACCCTCCTGCTGTGGCCCATTGGGCAGGACCACACCCTATATAAACTATACCTTATATAAACTTTAACCCCTTCACTCCCAAGGGTGGTTTGCACGTTAATGACCGGGCAATTTTTACAATTCTGACCACTATCTCTTTATGAGGTTATAACTCTGGAACGCTTCAACGGATCTTCGCGATTCTGAGATTGTTTTCTCATGACATATTGTACTTCACGTTAGAAGTAAAATTTCTTCGATATAGCTTGCGTTTATTTTTGAAAAAAACGCAAATATGGCGAAATTTTAAAATTTTTGCAATTTTCAAACTTTGAATTTTTATTCCCTTAAAACAGAGAAATATATCACACAAAATAGTTAAGAAATAACATTTCCCACATGTCTACTTTACATCAGCACAATTTTGGAACCAAAATTTTTTTTTGTTAGGAAGTTATAAGGGTTAAAAGTTGACCAGCGATTTCTCTTTTTTTACAACAAAATTTACAAAGCCATTTTTTTTAGGACCACCTCTCATTTGAAGTCACTTTGAGGGGTCTATATGGCAGAAAATACCCAAAAGTGACACCATTCTAAAAACTGCACCCCTCAAGGTACTCAAAACCACATTCAAGAAGATTATTAATCCTTCAGGTGCTTCACAGGAACTAAAGCAACGTGGAAGGAAAAAATGAATATTTAACTTTTTAGCCACAAAAAATGATCTTTTACAAACTTTTTTTCTATTTTCACAAGGGTAAAAGGAGAAAATGGACAGATAAGGTTGTTATGCAATTTCTCCTGAGTACGCCAGTACCCAATATGTGGGGGAAAACACTGTTTGGGCACACGGCAGAGCTCGTAAGGGAAGGAGCGCCGTTTGACTTTTTCAAACTAAAATTGGCTGGAATTGAGATTGGACGCCATGTCGTGTTTGGAGAGCCCCTGATGCACCTAAACAGTGGAAACCCCCACAAGTGACACCATTTTGGAAACTAGACCCCCTAAGGTACTTTTCTAGATCTGTTGTGAGCACTTTGAACCCCCAAGTGTTTCACAAAAGCTTATAATGCCTGGGTGTTGAAAAAAAATAAAAAAATTTCCACAAAAATGATTTTTTAGTCCCAAATTTTTGAATTTTCCCAAGGAAATTGGACCCCAAAAGTTGTTGTCCAATTTGTCCTGAGTACGCTGATACCCCATATGTGGGGGGGGGAAACTGTTTGGGTGCACGGCAGGGCTTGGAAAGGAAGTAGTAACGTTTTGGAATGCAGACGTTGATGGGGTCATGTTCCGTTTGCAGTGCCCCAGATGAGCCTAAACAGTGGAAACCCCCCACAAGTGACCCCATTTTGGAAAACTAGCCCCCCTAAGGAACTTATCTAGATCTTTGGTGAGCACTTTGAACCCCCAAGTGCTTCACACAAGTTTATAATGCCCGGGCATGAAAATAAAAAATCCTATTTTTTTCCCACAAAAATTATCTTTTAGTCACTAATTTTTTATTTTCCCAAGGGTAACAGGAGAAATTGGACCACAATAAGTTGTTGTCCAATTTGTCCTGAGTACGCTGATACCCCATATGTGGGGGGAACCACTGTTTGGGCGCACGGCAGAGCTCGGAATGGAAGGAGCACCATTTGACTTTTTCCAACCAAAATTGGCTGGAATTGAGATTGGATGCCATGTTGCATTTGGAGAGCCCCTGATGTGCCTAAACAGTGGAAACCCCCCACAAATGACCCCATTTGGGAAACTAGACCCCCTAAGGAACTTTCTTTGATCTTTGGTGAGCAATTTGAACCCCCAAGTGCTTCACACAAGTTTTAATGTAGAGCCGTAAAATTTAAAAAATCATATTTTTTCCACAAAAATTATCTTTTCACCCCAATTTTATTTTTCCAAGGGTAACAAGACTCCAAAAGTTATTGTGCAATTTGTCCTGAGTGCGCTGATACCCCATATGTGGGGGTAAACCTGTTTGGGTGCATGGCAGAGTTTGGAAGGGAAGGAGCGCCGTCTGACTTTTTCAACGCAGAATGGCTGGACGCCATGTCGTGTTTGGAGAGCTCCTGATCTGCCTAAACAGTGGAAACCCCCATAAATGACACCATTTTGGAAACTAGACCCCTCAAGGAACTTATCTAGATGTGTGGTGAGAACTTTGAACCCCCAGGTGTTTCACTAAAGTTTATAACGTACAGCCGTAAATAAAAAAAATCCTTTTTTTTTTTACAAAATGATTTTTTCGCCCCCAATATTTTATTTTCACAAGGTTAACAGGAGAAATTGGACCCCAAAAGTTTGTTGTCCAATTTGTCCTGAGTACGCTGATACCCAATATGTGGGAGAAAACTACTGTATGGGCGCACGTCAGGGCTCGGAAGGGAAGTAGTGGACGTTTTGGATTGCAGACTTTGATGGAATGGTCTGGGGGCGTCAATGTCGCATTTGGAGAGCCCCTGATGCGCCTAAACAGTGGAAACCCCCACAAGTGACCCCATTTTGGAAAATAGACCCCCACAAGGAACTTGTCTAGATGTGTGGTGAGCACTTTGAACCCCGAAGTGCTTCACAGAAGTTTATAAACGCACAGCCGTAAAAAATAAAAAATCCTTTTTTTTTTTTGCAAAAATGATTTTTTTGCCCCAATATTTTATTTTTACAAGGGTAACAGGAGAAATTGGACCCCAAAAGTTGTTGTCCAATTTGTCCTGAGTATGCTGATATCCAATATGTGGGAGAAAACTACTGTATGGGTACACGTTGGGGCTCGGAAGGGAAGTAGTGACGTTTTGGATTGCAGACTTTGATGGAATGGTCTGGGGGCGTCATGTCGCATTTGGAGAGCCCCTGATGTGCCTAAACAGTGGAAATCCCCAACAAGTGACCCCATTTTGGAAAATAGACCCCACAAGGAACTTATCTAGATGTGTGGTGAGCGCTATGAAGCCCCAAGTGCTTCACAGAAGTTTATAATGTACAGCCGTAAAAACAAAAAAATATTTTTTTTTGTACAAAAATGATATTTTCGCCCCCAGTTTTTATTTTCCCAAGGGTAACAGAAGAAATAGGACAAATTGCACAATAACTCTTGGGGTCCAGAGTACGCTGATTACCCCAAATGTGGGGTAAACTACTGTTTTGGACGCATGCAGAGCTGAGAAGTGAAGGAGCACCGCTTTGACTTTTTCACGCAGAATTGGCTGGAATTGAGACAGACGCCATGTCCACATTTGGAGAGCCCCTGATGTGCCTAAACAGCGGAAACCCCCAATTCTAACTCCAACCCTAACCCCAACACACCCCTAACCCTAGTCCCAACCCTAACCACAAACCTAACCCTAACACACCCTAATCCCAACCCAACCCTAATCTAACTTTAGCGCCAACCCTAACCCTAACTTTAGCCGCAACCCTAACCCTAATGGGAAAATGGAAATAAATACTTTTTTTAATTTTATTATTTTTTCCCTTACTAAGGGGGTGATAAAGGGGGGTTTGATTTACTATTTATAGCGGGTTTTTATGATTGGCAGCTGTCACGCTAAAAGACGCTTTTTATTGCAAAAATAGTTTTTGCATCATCACATTTTGAGAGCTATAATTTTTGCATATTTTGGCCCACAGAGTCATATGAGGTCTTATTTTTTGCGGGACAGTTGACGTTTTTATTTGTACCATTTTTGAGCATGTGACTTTTTGATCGCTTTTTATTTCGATTTTTGGGAGGTTAGAATGAACAAAAATCAGCAATTCATGAATTTCTTTTGGGGAGGCGTTTTTTACCGTTTCGCGTGTGGTAAAAATTGATAAAGCAGTTTTATTCTTCGGGTCAGTACGATTATGGCGATACATCATTTATAATTTTTTCATGTTTTGGCGCTTTTATAGAATAAAAACAATTTTATATAAAAAATAATTATTTTTGCATCGTTTATTCGCGAGCTATAACTTTTTTTTTTTTCGCTGATGATGCTGTAGGATGGCTCGTTTTTTGCGGGACAAGATGACGTTTTCAGCGGTACCATGTTTTTTTATATCGGTTTTTGATCGCGTGTTATTCCACTTTTTGTTCGGCGGTATGTTGATAAAGCATGATTTTTTGCTTCGTTTTTTTTTTTTTAAGGGTTCACTAAAGGGGTTAATAGTGGACAATTTTATAGGGGGGGTTCGTTACGGACGCGGCGATACCAAATATGTGTACTTTTATTGCTTTGTTATTTTTATTTACAGGAAGAAGTGAATTTATTGGGGAATATATATATATTTTTTTTTATTTATTTTGGATTTTTTTTTTTTTAAAAAATGTTTATTTTTATTTTTTTTAACTTTTTTACTTTGTCCCAGGGTGGGACATCACTGTATTTTATCAGATCACTGGTGTGGGCAGTGTGCACAGCACTCTGTCACACCCAGCGATCGCTCAGGCAGTGCAGCAGGCTTCTTCAGTGCCTGCTTCGGCAGGCACTGAGGTAGCCGCCTCCCTCCAGAACCCCGGCGCCATCTTGGATCCGGGTCCTGGGAGGGAGGAAGCCCTCAGAACAGCCGCGATCACATCCGCTGCTCTGAGGGTCTCAGGGGAGCGGCAGGGAGCCCCCACCCTGCGCGACCCCCCTGTGCCCCCAGTACACCGCGTCATGTTTGACGGGTGTGCAAGGGGGGTTTAAGTACCGGGGGGTCCGTGACCGCTCCGACAACAGTTTTGGGTGTAGCTTGATTCAGGACCCCCGGCCCGACGGCGGCTCCCCCCCGGGGGCGTCCATCGCACGAGGTACACCCTCCATGTCAACGGGCCCCCGGGACCATGGACGGGGTAGTCGTCCGATGGCCCCAAAAGGGTTAATTTTACTTTAATTAAGATATTGTGCCAGGAAACCCTTGCCTGATTTTTTTTACTAAAAAAAGGGGGTTTTGGTGTACTGGTACCGGGCGGACGTTTTTTAAAGGGGGTTTTCATGGCAGTAGGACCCGTCCCCGGCCCCGGGGACCCCAAAAAAAAAAAATTTAAAAAAAGTTTAAAAAAAAAGTGAAAAAAAAGGGGAAAAAAAAGGGAAAAAGTTGTGCACCCTGTGGTATTTGGTATATTTTTGGTGCGCGCAGTAGGTCCTTGGGGGGGTGTGAGCAGTGAGGGTTTCGTCTCCACGGGGCTTTGTCCCCGGGGATGTTTGAGGTGTAATGTAGTGATTTTTTTGGTGTGGAGGTGAGCAGGAAAGGTTGAGCAGCAAAGTGCGTTTTCCCTGCTTTTCTTTTGTTCACTTTGCAATATCCCTTTTTGGGTTTCGGTCGGTGAGGGCCTAAACCCTAGGGGTATTGG
>JARQOD010000005.1:381182083-381230189 GCA_033576555.1 Oophaga sylvatica
CTCACCCATCCACCATTTCCCCCAGATATTTTAAGGGGCCCAAAACACTATCTTTTTTGTTTCTTGCTATTTATGTGTTAAAGATATTTTGGGATTATTTTTACTTTCTCTTGGCAATGAGTTCTCTGCCTCATCTTTGCTGTCTTGTTTTGCTTTTTACAAATTTATTCAATCTTCTGTATTTATTTAAAGCCTCATCACTACCTACTTGCTTTAATTCCTTAAACGCTTTCTTTTTTGTCACTTATTGCGCCCTTACAGCTCTATTTAGCCATAGTGGTTTCCTCCTATTTCTAGCATGTTTATTCCCATAGGGTAAAATACTGTGCACAGGTCCTATTCAGTATACTAATAAACGTCTCCCATTTTCTTTGTGTATTTTTATGTCTCAGGATATCGTCCCAGTTTATTGCACCAAGATCATCTCTCATCCGTTGGAAATTTGCCTTCCTGAAGTTTAGTGTCCTTGTAACCCCTCATCTACACATCTTATTAAAGGATACATGAAAGATTATTATTTTGTGATCACTATTACCCAAGTGACCCCCAACCCTTATATTTGATATGCACTCTGGCCTGTTGGTTAATATTAGGTCTAGCAGTGCCCCCCTCTTGTTGGGTCCTGAACTAGTTGTGAAAGGTAATTGTCTCTCATAGTTGCCAAAAACCTATTACCTTTGCTGGAACTACAGGTTTCTGTTCCCCAATGTATTTCAGGGTAGTTGAAGTCCCCCATAATAATAACTTCTCCTTGATGTTTGACATTGTCCCACCCAGACACACAATGGGTAAAATAAGCTCTATAGTCTTTGGAACCAAGGTTGTAATTTTATTGAAAACTGGATCAAAGACAGCACCCAGAGAGTTGTAGTCATTGACTTTTACTTTGAATGGTCTCTGGTTAAAAGTGGTGTATCATAAGGTTCATTGCTGGGTCCTTCTATTATTCAGAACTAGAACAGAGGTTGGGAATCTTTTTTCTACCAAGAACCATTTGGAAATTTATAATATAATTTACGAGCATGGCAAAATTATCAGCTTAATTATCCTGCTGTATTTGGTTAAACATTTAATATACTCACCCTTACACCCTTATTTTGATAACTGAAACTGCTTTTCTTTGGTCAATGTTACATGGTATTAATGATGTTGCTGCTGAAAACTGCTTTTCCAGATTTGCATCAGTCGGTCTGGACTGCAGTTGACTTTGTCTAACAACAAGTTTTTTAAAGAACTGCAGTAAGTTGTTCCGAACACAGATGTATATTACATTGCATGTCTCCTCAAAGCGAGAAATTCATCACTACTCACATTACATTTATAAAACTCAATCAGAGGGAGGTCTGCAATATATAAATCACAAAGAAGACATAGACTGCTGCATATATATCACATAGAATACACTGAGACTGCTGTATATACATAACATAGAAGACAAAGATTCTGCTGTACACATCACATAGGATACATAGAGAATGCTGTGTATACCCAATAGACAGGAGACTAGAGTTGAGCGATACTTTCCGATATCCTAAAGTATCGGAATCGGAATGGTATCGCCGATATCACTAAAATATCGGCGATACCCGATACCGATACCGGAAGTCCCATGTAAGTCTATGGGAACAAAATATCGCAACTAAAAAAAACCTTTATTTCCTTGTAAACACTAAATATACACACATAGAATACATATATATATATATACATGTCATTGTGACATATATATATACATATATGTATAGTTTATACACTTCTACATAGTAAAATATACTCTGATTCAATTGCCGGGTAAAGCCGGCTTCAGTGAAAAGACAGAAGCACCCGACATGAAATGACACTTGGTGTACATAGGGTTAACCATGTCTTTTCATGTCGTTTGCTATCTGATTTGCACAAACAATTAAATCAGACTATGTGTGCAAAATTTCACACCTGTAGGGGTTAATTAAAGGTGTAAATTCGTTGTAAAAAAAACGGACTTTTTTGCTACGAATTTACACCTTTAATTAACCCCTACAGGTGTGAAATTTTGCACACATAGTCTGATTTAATTGTTTGTGCAAATTAGATAGCAAAGGACATGAAAAGACATGGTTAACCCTATGTACACCAAGTGTCATTTCATGTCGGGTCACCCGACATGAAATGACACTTGGTGTACATAGGGTTAACCATGTCTTTTCATGTCCTTTGCTATCTAATTTGCACAAACAATTAAATCAGTCTATGTGTGCAAAATTTCACACCTGTAGGGGTTAATTAAAGGTGTAAATTCGTTGTAAAAAAAACGGACTTTTTTGCTACGAATTTACACCTTTAATTAACCCCTACAGGTGTGAAATTTTGCACACATAGACTGATTTAATTGTTTGTGCAAATTAGATAGCAAAGGACATGAAAAGACATGGTTAACCCTATGTACACCAAGTGTCATTTCATGTCGGGTTCTGCATTTTCACAAAAGCCGGCAATTGAATTAGCGGCTATTATACTATGTAGAAGTGTATGAACTACAAATATAAATATATATATATATGTGTCACAAATTCAATGACATGTATATATATATATATATATGAGGTGTAAAATTGCTGAAAAAAAATGCGTGGGCTCCCGCCCTATTTTCGCAACCAGACAGACAAAGCCAGTGAGTGGGGGCAGATAATAATAGCCCAGAGAGGGACCATTTTTTTTGGCCCCCCCCGGCTACTTAACATCTGCCCCCAGACACCCCAGAAAGGGCAAATCTCTAATTAGATTTGCCCTTTCTGGCACTTTGCCCGTCTATTCCCATTGCCCTGTAGCGGTGGCGAATGGGTTAATAAGGGGTTAAAATGACCTTGCAATTGAAAGGTCACTTTAAGCCAGGTTAATAATTGAGAGCTGTCAATTAGACAACTATCAATTATTAATCCTATTGTATGAAAGAAAAATCAAACACACACACTTTAATAAAAAAGAAGTTTAATGAAATAATCACACAGTTTTTGACCATATTTTATTTACCTGCTAAAACCATTTCCTGTAATAAAAATAAAATAATAAAGCAAAATTATTCTTACCAATCCGATGCACAGTCAGGTCCCACGGTGTAATCCTTCAGAAAGGGTTAATGTTTACTGCAGGGACCGCAGCTAATGCTGCAGCCTCACAGTAAACCCCAAATGAATGAGTTCCTCTCCTGCCTGACAGGAGAGTAAAGGCTGGGTGTCACATAACGATACACCAGCGATCCCGACAACGATATGCACTTGTCAGGATCGCTGGTGTATCGCTACATGATCGCTGCTGAGCTGCCAAACAGGCAGCTCAGGCAGCGATCTGGGACAGCGACACTGCGGGTAACATCGCTTAAGGGCCCGTCTCACATAGCGATATCGCTACCGAGATCGCTGCTGAGTCACAAGTTTTGTGACGCAGCAGCAAGCTCACCAGCGATATCGCTGTGTGTGACATTCAGCGACGATCAGCCCCCCTGCCGGGTATCGCTGATCGTCGCAGAAATGTCAGGACCTTTTTTTGATCGCTGGTTTCCTCTGACAGGCACGCATCGCTGCGTGTGACAGGCGGGAGACCAGCGATCCGCTGGTAACCAAGGTACACAGCGGGTTTCCAGGCACCGCGCAGCGCTTGGAAACCCGCTGTGTACCTTGGATACCAGCTCCCTGCATCAGGGCGCTGGTATCCAAGGTACACAGCGGGTTTCTAGGCACAGCCCCGCGCCTGGAAACCCGCTGTGTACCTTGGTTACCAGCGGATCGCTGGTCTCCCGCCTGTCACACGCAGCGATGCGTGCCTGTCAGCGGGAAACCAGCGATCAAAAAAAGGTCCTGACATTTCAGCGACGATCAGCGATACCCGGCAGGGGGGCTGATCGTCGCTGAATGTCACACACAGCGATATCGCTGGTGAGCTCGCTGCTGCGTCACAAAACTAGTGACTCAGCAGTGATCTCGGTAGCGATATCGCTATGTGAGACGGGCCCTTAAGTGGAAAGCTTAATTGATTGCTTTCCACTTTCACTTCAGGTCAGCCAGGGACACAATCAGTGACGTCAGAGGGAACTGATTAACAAAAATAGGGGTTCCCTTCGAAAAAAAAATGGCGTGGGGTCCCCCCTATTTTTGTTAACCAGCCAGATGAAGCAGACCGCTGAGGCCTGGATTTTCAGGCTGTTAAGGAGCCAAGATCCATGGACCTTGCCAGCATGATAATACCAGGCCACAGCAGTCTGCATATCTTGGCTGATTAACAAAAATAGGGGATCCCCTCGAAAAAAATTGGCATGGGGTCCCCCCTATTTTTGTTAACCAGCCAGATGAAGCAGACCGCTGAGGCCTGGTTTTTCAGGCTGGTAAGGATCCAATATCCATGGACCTTGCAAGCCTGATAATACCAGGCCACAGCAGTCTGCTTAGCTTGGCTGGTTAACAAAAATAGGGGATCCCCTCGAAAAAAAAACGGCGTGGGGATCCCCCCTATTTTTGTTAACCAGCCAAGTAAAATGCAGACTGCTGCGGCCTGGTATTAAAAGACTGTCAAGGCCCATGGATTTTGGCCCTCAACAGCCTGATAATACCAGGCTACAGCAGCCCCACATTTGGCGCATCAAAAGATGTGCCAATTGTGGCACTTTACCCGGCTCTTCCCACTTGCCCTGTAGCGGTGGCAAGTGGGGTAATAAGGGGTTATTGTCACCGTTGATTGCACGGTGACAATAAGCCCGGTTAATAATGGAGAGGCGTCAATAAGACACCGATCCATTATTAATCCCAAAGTTATTAAATGTATAAAAAAAAGACACAGCAAGAAAAAAGTCTTTTAATGAAATAAAAGAGACAACACAGTTTTCATTACTTTTATTACTCTCTCATTCCTGCGACGCCATCGATCTCCTGTAAAAAAAGAAAAAAAACAAACCAACAGTATACCACCTGTCCGACGCAGTCCATAACGATAGTCCCACGACGATCCAGCTCTGCTACATCGCAATGACAGGCAGAGCCTGTCATTGCAACGCAGCACAGCTGATTACCTGCTTCCCTGGCGGTGACGTCATCGGACTGACTGCTTTACGGCCGGGATTACCCAGCAGTCACTGCAGTTATCGCGAGAAACTGCATGTGACCGCCGGGGAAAGAAGATGGCGGCCATGAAGCAGTCCAGGACGTGACCGCCGGAGATCTTCTGCCAGGTAAGTGCCGCTGACTCCTGACAGACCCGACCGACGGACACTGACAGTGACAGTGACAATCCCGATTCCGGTATCCGATAAGACGAAAATATCGGAACTCGGAATCGGAATTCCAATACAGCTAATATCGGCCGATACCCGATATTTGCAGTATCGGAATGCTCAACCCTACAGGAGACACTGAAACTGTTCTGTACATCACAAAGGATACAACGAGTCTTCTTATTATTAGTGTTGAGCATTCCGATACCGCAAGTATCGGGTATCGGCCGATATTCGCGTTATCGGAATTCCGATACTTAATTCCGATACTTTTTCAATATCGTATACCGGAATCGGAAGTTCCCATAATTCTTTGAGAGGCAATGTGATGTTAGTCAGCCAATGATGAATCTTATGAAGTGTGGGCACATCCTGTAATGCTGCGGTCATCTTAACTAATGGCATGGCTGTGATTGGCTGCTGAAATGATGTCAGAATGCACTATAAAAGGCGCCGCAGCCATTTTAGCGTCACTGTGCTGTGAACTCAGTTAGGGAAAGAACGCTGCTCTGCTGACTCTGAGGGACAGTTAGAGATTGCGATTTAGTGTACTGTGCTTTAGGCAGGCTAGTTTACCACCGGCTGTGTAAAGCTTCCTTTTGCCTGCAGTGTTGTTTTAACAGCTCTGCAAGGTGTGTGTGAGTGCAGGTGACGCTGCAGTTTGCTCTGCATGCAACGCTGTCTGTAGGCATCTGCACGTGTCACTCACAGACTCTTTTTTTTTTTCTTCAGTGTATAAAAGGCGCCGCCGCCATTTTAGCGTCACTGTGCTGTGAATTCAGTAAGGGACAGAACGCTGCTGTGCTGACTCTGAGGGACAGTTAGAGATTGCGATTTAGTGTACTGTGCTGTAGGCAGGCTAGCACCAACCGCTGTGTAAAGCTTCCTTTTGCCTGCAGTGTTGTTTTAACAGCTCAGCAAGGTGTGTGTGAGTGCAGGTGACGCTGCAGTTTGCTCTGTATGCAACGCTGTCTGTAGGCATCTGCACGTGTCACTCACAGACTCTTTTTTTTTTCTTCAGTGTAATTCTTGCTGCTCCATGTAATTGAAATAATAGTGTGACGCGCTTCCATCCGTATACAATACCTTGGTTGCAAACACTATAGAAGTCCACAATGGAGCCTTTCACAGCAAGTGAACAGTTGTGTTTCAGTGTTCACTGCAGTCTGTAATTTTTATTTTTTTTTTTGAGTGCAGATCACGCTCCAGTTACTTCAACTAATGCTGCGTGTACTCTGCTGAGTGTCTGTCACTGGCTCATCCTTGTAATTGTTCAAAAATTGCTGCTGCTTTATTCTATTTTAAATTTACAAAAATATATTAGTGTGACGCTCTTCCATCAAAATACAATACATTGCTTGCAAACTTAATAGAAGTCCACAAAAAGGCCTTTCACAGCAAGTGAACAGTTGTGTTTCAGTGTTCACTGTAGTCTGAGGTTTCATTTTTTTGTAGGAGTGTAGATCCCGCTCCACTTCAACCACCGCAGCGTGTACTCTGCTGAGTGTCTGTCACTGGCTCATCCTTGTAATTTTTCAAAAATTGCTGCTGCTTTATTCTATTTTAAATTTACAAAAATATATTAGTGTGACGCTCTTCCATCAAAATACAATACATTGCTTGCAAACTTAATAGAAGTCCACAAAAAGGCCTTTCACAGCAAGTGAACAGTTGTGTTTCAGTGTTCACTGTAGTCTGAGGTTTCATTTTTTTGTAGGAGTGTAGATCCCGCTCCACTTCAACCACCGCAGCGTGTACTCTGCTGAGTGTCTGTCACTGGCTCATCCTTGTAATTTTTCAAAAATTGCTGCTGCTTTATTCTATTTTAAATTTACAAAAATATATTAGTGTGACGCTCTTCCATCAAAATACAATACATTGCTTGCAAACTTAATAGAAGTCCACAAAAAGGCCTTTCACAGCAAGTGAACAGTTGTGTTTCAGTGTTCACTGTAGTCTGAGGTTTCATTTTTTTGTAGGAGTGTAGATCCCGCTCCACTTCAACCACCGCAGCGTGTACTCTGCTGAGTGTCTGTCACTGGCTCATCCTTGTAATTTTTCAAAAATTGCTGCTGCTTTATTCTATTTTAAATTTACAAAAATATATTAGTGTGACGCTCTTCCATCAAAATACAATACATTGCTTGCAAACTTAATAGAAGTCCACAAAAAGGCCTTTCACAGCAAGTGAACAGTTGTGTTTCAGTGTTCACTGTAGTCTGAGGTTTCATTTTTTTGTAGGAGTGTAGATCCCGCTCCACTTCAACCACCGCAGCGTGTACTCTGCTGAGTGTCTGTCACTGGCTCATCCTTGTAATTTTTCAAAAATTGCTGCTGCTTTATTCTATTTTAAATTTACAAAAATATATTAGTGTGACGCTCTTCCATCAAAATACAATACATTGCTTGCAAACTTAATAGAAGTCCACAAAAAGGCCTTTCACAGCAAGTGAACAGTTGTGTTTCAGTGTTCACTGTAGTCTGAGGTTTTATTTTTTTGTAGGAGTGTAGATCCCGCTCCACTTCAACCACCGCAGCGTGTACTCTGCTGAGTGTCTGTCACTGGCTCATCCTTGTAATTGTTCAAAAATTGCTGCTGCTTTATTCTATTTTAAATTTACAAAAATATATTAGTGTGACGCTCTTCCATCAAAATACAATACATTGCTTGCAAACTTAATAGAAGTCCACAAAAAGGCCTTTCACAGCAAGTGAACAGTTGTGTTTCAGTGTTCACTGTAGTCTGAGGTTTCATTTTTTTGTAGGAGTGTAGATCCCGCTCCACTTCAACCACCGCAGCGTGTACTCTGCTGAGTGTCTGTCACTGGCTCATCCTTGTAATTTTTCAAAAATTGCTGCTGCTTTATTCTATTTTAAATTTACAAAAATATATTAGTGTGACGCTCTTCCAGAGGACAGCGTTTGTTGGCCATTTGTGAGTCTGCAGCACATGGTTGATTTCATGCTGCACTGCCTGAGAAACGACCGCTGCATCGGCCACATTCTCACCACGTCAGATTATTGGGTGTACACCCTCCTAGACCCTCGCTACTGGGACAACTTACAAAGCCTCATCACACCGTTGAACCGGGACCGTAAAATGTTGGAGGACCAAGACACACTGTTGAAATCCATAATGTTCTCCATTCCAGCCGAGAGTGCTGCTGCTGCTACTGCTTTACAAAGCAGCTCTGTGCGTCGAGGCATTGTAGACACCTCTGCAACAAGAGAGAGCACAAGCAGCGCCTCTGCACAGGGCAAGAGCTGTATGTTACAAATGTGGCGAAGTTTTGTGACAGCGCCACCAAGGTGTACACCATAGTGATGGGAAATCTATTTAATTTTGGTGATTAGTTCACCATGAACTAGTTCACTGAAAAGATTAGTTCAAAAGATTAGTTCATTTAGTTCAGTTTTTCTCCACTCTATCCTGTGAGGAGCTGATAGGAAATGCATCATGTGACCTCTGAACTAAATGAACTAGATGAACTGCTGAACAAAATGTTCTATTGAGAATGACTCAGGACAGCCTAGTTCAATCTGATGCCTCTGACTGAGCCCAGCAGTGCCACATAATGATTGTGTATGAGGGGGCTGAGAAGCAGTTCAGCATCCACCATTTTAAGAACAGAACAGGGGTCAGTGTTAAAGATTTTAGCAAGACTGATCTTCTAGGCTAGAGGCATGAACTACACACAGAAACACTCTCTCATACACACATATGAGCTGTGTCTGTGTACTGTGTGTGCAATTTCATTTTTTATTGGTAATATTATTATTACTGTTATATTTGTATTTGATGTGTGGTATGCTTTGGAGGTGCTGGCTTGCCCTGCTGCCAGTGTATTATCTGAGCGCGTCTTTAGTGCTGCAGGTGGTGTACTAACATACCGTCGCATGCGACTATCCTCAGACAATGTAGACCGGCTTATTTTTCTGAAAATGAACAAGGCATGGATCTCACCTGAATTTGCCTGTCCGTTTTCAGATTAAATAACTGTTTGCCAACGTTTTCCAAGTCTCCTGTTATGTTCATCTTTCTACCACCTGAACTCTACTCCCTGGGCTACAACACTGCCAGTCACAGGGGAATGATCATTTACAAACAAAAATGTTATCCCCAACAAATAGTAGCGCAACGACTCCAGTGCCCACTTTATCGCCAGGCACTCTCTCTCTACAATGCTGTCTCTGTTTTTTGATGGAGTAAGTTTTCGACTCAGGAAACTAATGGGATGCTCCTCCCCGTTAAGCTCCAGTCCTGAGACAACACGGCACCCAGACCTACCTCTGACGCATCAGTCTGGACAATGAATTCTCTTTTGAACTCGGGTGTGCTCAAAACTGGTGACCCACACAGTGCCCCTTTTATTGCCCCTGTTGATGACCCCTTGCTGATTTATTAACCGGCTCCACCAGATCCATGGGTATTCTCTCAAACTGGACCTCTAAAATTTTTAATGGCACCAAGGGACTTACAAAATGAGGCTGAGGACTGTGTATCTGGCGCATGCGACAAGAGTTACAATACCGTTTAACTTCTTGATAGACCTCCAGCCAGTAAAACCGTTGTATAATTCTGTGTAGGGTTTTCTTTTGGCACAAATGTCACCCTAGTACATGCGCATGCGCTAAGTCCATTACCAACCTCCGATATGACTGCGGTAGCAGCAATTGCTAAAAAATTTCAACATGTATTTTATAAACCTGATACAGCAAATCTTGGTTCAGCTCTAATTGTTTAAATACTGTAGCTGCCCCGGGGTGTTGGGGTTCCCCATTGACAACCAGTAAATTTTCACGGGCTAGACTCAACGTAGGGGCCGCGTAGTTGCGCCTTAACAAATTTGTCACCTGTCACATTTAAGTATTACAATTCAGGTCCGGTGTCAAATCTTCCATCTCCCCAACTAACACTTCGATAGGAGAGGGGTTTTCCTACTCCACCGAAGGCAAACGTAATACTGCCCACTGCACACATGTGTTATGCATAGTGAGACTGATAGTAGCCAACAAAGTAGCTAACAAAGGCCACTTGTGATCGCCCTATCAGCGTAGGAACAATGCTACTCAAAAGATCTTCCATGATCCTGGACAAAATCTTGATATAATGGTCAATGAGTGAGAATGTACGATAGGATCCAGGCAGATGTGAAGATTTGTTTGGTTTTAGTAGCAACTTCATGTGTGACATGTTTGAATGGCTGGGCAACCCTCCTGTCTCCAATATATGATTGAAGGTGCGTACCAATGTGGACGGGATATCCTCACTCAATAATTTTAATAATTTGGCTGTAAACCCGTCAGATCCTGGATCTTTCCCGTATTTAAAGTAACTTATCGCCGCTGTCACTTCCGTCACCTCAATTTGTTTTTTTAAAAGGAGAAGCTGATAGTTTGTGATGGATGGTAACCGTATTCCATCTACAAAGGTGTTACCCTCCTCACTATCTGTATGTTCCACCTTATATAAGTCTGAGTAGTATTCTTGTAGAATGGTGTTTATGGTTCGAGGGTCTGTGTTCATGATCCCATGTTTATTCGTTAACGCTGTAATATGTTGATGACGAATGTGATTTCCTTTCGCTAGTCGTGCTAATAGTCTCCCTCATTTGCTACCATAACGATATACATCGGCTCTATAATTGTTATTACTGCTTCTCTCTCGTCAATATACCCATACGTGTAAGTCAACCTTAGCCTGCTTACATCTATTTTTAACCTGTGTTGATGAACTTGTCTTGTTTGCCGTGTACCTATCGCGTAATATCCTGCTAGCCTGCGAGTAGTTTGTCGCCATCTTCTTTTTTAGCGTTGTCTGATAACCTATTAGTTTCACGCGCATTACTCCCTTCCCTGCTGCCCATAAAATTTCCGGCCTATCCCTAGTATCTCCATTATCCCTTACATATTAAAAACACCATTGCTTCACATGATGTCGAAACTTCTCATCCATTAACAAATAGGTCGGGAAGCGCCAAGTTTGGTTTGGCCCCATCTGCACCATATCTGGCAGGGTCACTGATACGGGCGCGTGGTCATATATAGCTACGCTGTGCACATCTGCCTCTTCCACTCCCTTAATAGCTCCTGTGCTAGCAATATATAATCTATTCTGGACCAAGAGTCATGTGGCGCCGAATAGAATGAATATTCACTGCCATCTGGGTTCAGGTGTGTCCAAATGTCTACAAAGTTACTCGTGTCTAGCAAGGGTTATTATAAACGTGTGTCATGTGATCGCACATTCATTCGCATCGACCTACAGTTCTTCACTGGTTCGATTCACCATATTTAAGTCACCACCGTGGGTGGTTTTAATGCTCTCCTATCGGCCTGATATGCTTGGATACCTGGGATAAATTCAGGAACGTCTCCAAACTCCCTACTCACATGTCAGCGCAGGAACCGTAAGAGGGAACGTGCTTGTTTTGTTGCGCATAGGTGGAGTTTTATACAGTAAATGATTACTGCTGTCTTATTTTTGCGTCCCAAGGGCAGAATAAGTCTGCGTAACATTACATTTTACAGACACTCATATAATAGACACACGCTACCCTAACCGTGACACAAGGAAGGTATTGTTGTGGGATAAAGCCGCCATTTTAGCGTCACTGTGCTGTTAATTCAGTTTGGGACAGAACGCTGCTCTGCTGACTCTGAGGGACAGTTAGAGATTGCGATTTTGTGTACTGTGCTTTAGGCAGGCTACTTTACCAACCGCTGTGTACATCTTCCTTTTGCCTTGCAGTGTTTTTTTCACAGCTCTGCAAGGTGTGTGTGTGAGTGCAGGTGACGCGCTGCAGTTTGCTCGGCATACAACGCTGTATGTAGGCATCTGCACATGTCACTCTCACTCTTTTTTTTTTTTTTTCTTTAGTGTAATTCTTGCTGCTCCATTCAATTGAAATTATAGTGTGACGTGCTTCCATCCGTATCCAATACATTGGTTGAAAACACTGTAGAAGGACACAAAAAGCCCTTTCACAGCTAAGAGTTGTGTTCACTGTAGCCTGAGATTTTAATTTATTCAATTTTGATCACGCTCAAGTTACTTCTTCAAGCAATGCTGCTTGTACTCTGCTGAGCGTGTCTTACTGCCTCATCCTTGTCATTTTTCTCGAATTGGTGTACATGTACATCAAAGTAGTCTTCATTTTGATCGAAATCCAAGCGGGTACCCGGACACTCTATGGCTGCTTTTGTACGGTGGACTGGCTCCAACATTCAATAAGACTTAAGATGCAATCGGGCACCTTGTCAAGGCCCAATCCTCTTCTCCCTCTGATATAATAATAATAATAATCTTTATTTATATAGCGCCAACATATTCCGCAGCGCTTTACACTTTAACAGTTTCAAAACACAAGTCATAGGTAACAACGTTAACAATACAATAATTAAAGCAAAATAAGCGACCCTGCTCGTGAGAGCTTACAATCTACAATGAGGTGGGGGAGATACAAAGTACAGGTGTGTATATATAATGGTGCATTTCCAATGATGGTCCAGCCATCTTGAGGGAGTGAGGCATGGATGGAGGTAGTGAATGGGCTCCACATACACACTTAAACATAGAACGACTTTGCTTATTGAATGTGATAGGCCACTCTGAACAAATGTGTTTTGAGGGAGCGCCTGAAACCAGGCAAATTGTGGATAGTCATAATTTCTTGTGGTAGAGCATTCCAGAGGATTTGCGCAGCGCGGGAGAAGTCTTGGAGTCGGGAGTGGGAGGTACGGATTACTGCAGAGGTTAGTCGAAAGTCATTTGCAGAGCGCAGCAGTCGGTTAGGCCGATAGATAGAAATGAGGGAGGAGATGTAGGGGGGTGCTGCACTGTGGAGAGCTTTGTGGGTGAGAACCAGTACTTTGAATTGGATCCTATAATGAATGGGCAGCCAGTGTAAGGACTGGCGAACAGCAGACGCGTCCGAGTCCCGATTAGCCAGATGGATGACCCTGGCTGCTGCATTAAGGATGGACTGGAGAGGGGATAGTCGAGTAATGGGGAGGCCAAGTAATAGAGCATTGCAGTAGTCCAGGCGGGAGTGGATCAATGCTACAGTGAGGGTTTTTGTTGTTTCCATGGTGAGAAAAGGGCGGATTCTAGAGATGTTCTTTAGGTGTAGACGGCAAATATCTAACAAACAGGTCATGCTGGAGAGACTTGCACCTACTGCCACTCAGGGTCTTCAGCTCCTTTGTGAGAAACTAATGTTTGGCCAGCCAGTATATCAAATAAAGTTCATGAGAAATGGGAACTGTGGTTGGCTTCACTTTTGGTACTGGGTGCTAATACCAAACCATGGTGTGCCATTCAATGAATATTCCTGGCTGGTTGGAGACAAGCTCATTCCCACAGAAAAGTACCAGAAAGCTAAGGAGATGGTGGCCTCTCTCAACATGAAGGAGTTTGCTCGTTGTCTAGGAGACCGACCACCCCTGCTGTGTACCTTGTCAACGTTGTGTTGAAGCTTGCAAGGATTAAGAGGTTACAGTGGTAAGTCTGGTTTTTACTAAAGATCCTGCTGTGTATTATAGTTTTTATGTTTAAAAAAAATATTTATCTTAGGAATGTTAAATAATTTTTTTTTTTTTTTAAATACAATGTATCTTATGAATGTTAAATATTTAATTTTTTTTTGATAAAATAAAATGTATCTTATGAATGTTAAATAACCATTTTTTTTTTTTTTTTTTTTTCAGGTATTTGATCTACCGTAGCTAGTTGCTGATCGTTGACTCTACACCCCTCTCCCCAGAATGTTACTGGGGTTATGGGGAGAAAATCACCGCTATTCCAGACTGATTTTATGTTAATGTGTCTGGCTCTTACACAGCACACAGCACTTGATGTTAGTTTATCTTTTTCCTAAATTATTTGTTACACTGCCCTTCTCACATTTAATTTGCACTTTTTTTTTAAGCACAAGTTTTTTTACACTTCCTTGTTCTGTAAGTAGGCTTAATGGTTAAATGTTTTATACTAGATGTAAATATGTAACATGTAAATTTTATATTAAGATTTTGAAAATTATTAGGTACACACCATCAGGCTCTTTCGTCCCCTCTCCCTTAGAGTAGCGGTAATATATCGGACCCCAGGCTCGCCCACACAGTTCCTTGACCACTTCTCTGCCTGGCTGCCGCACTTTCATGTCCTCAGAAGTACCAACCCTTATCCTTGGAGACTTCAACATCCCCATTAACAGCCCTACTTCCACACTCAAAACACATTTGTTCAGAGCGGTCTATCACATTCACTAATCAAAGTCATTCTACGTGTAACTGTGTGTGTGTGTAGCCCATTCACTATCTCCATCCATCCCTCACTCCCTGAAAATGGCTGGACCATCATTGTAAATAAACCATTGTATATAAACAACTGTACTTTGTAGTCCCCCTCCTCATTGTAGATTGTAAGGTCTCACGAGCAGGGGCGGCTTATATTGCTTTAATTATTGTATTGTTAACGTTGTCACTTATGACTTGTGTTATGAAACTGTTAAACTGTACAGCGCTGCGGAATCTGTTGGCGCTATATAAATAAAGATTATTATTATAGAGGCCCACTCAGTAGTGGTGAAGTGAACGGCGCAAATTGCGAGTTGATTGCAACTGATGCAGCTGATACTCCATTACTGCTGGCTGCTGCTCACACAACCGCTCCAACATATGTAACGTGGAATTCCACCTGGTGGGTACGTCACATATGATGCGATGTTCAGGAAGGCAAAATCTGCGTTGCAGAGCTGCAATGCGCGATCTGGCCATGGTGGAACGTCGCAAGTTAGCGCACTGTAGGCGGACCTTGTGCAGCAGTGCATCAAGATCCGGATAGTCCCTCAAAAAACTCTGGACGACCAAGTTTAGCACATGTGCCAGACATGGTATGTGAGTGACGTTGCCTAGGCCCAGACCTGCCACCAGATTTCGGCCATTGTCACACACTACCAAGCCTGGCTGGAGATTCGCTGGCAAAATACACATGTCGCTCTCTTGCTTTATGGCATTCCAGAGCTCCAGCGCTGTGTGTCTTTGATTCCCCATGGAAATTAATTTCAGGACGGCCTGTTGACGTCTGTGCTCATATCGGTCAACAGGCTCGCTGTCTGGGTGTTATGTTTGACACCAATCTCTCCTTCACCTCCCATATACAATCTGTTGCCCGCTATTGCCACCTACACCTAAAGAACATCTCTCCCGAATCCAAGACTTCTCCCGCGCTGCGCCAATACTGTGGAATGCTGTACCCCAAGAAATTAGAACTATCCACAATTTGCATGTTTTGGGGCGCTCACTCTAAACACATTTCTTCATAGCGGCCTATCACATTCACTAATCAAAGTCATTCTATGTGTAAGTGTGTGTGTGTAGCCCATTCACTATCTCCATCCATCCCTCACTCCCTCAAAATGGCTGGGCCATCATTCTAAATACACCATTGTATATAAACACCTGTACTTTGTATCTCCCCCACATATTTGTAAATTGTAAGCTCTCACGAGCATGTGCGGATTATATTGCTTTCATTATTGTATTGGTAACGTTGTTAGTTATGACTTGTGTTCTGAAACTGTTAAACTGTAAAGCGCTGCGTAATCTGTTGGCGCTATATAACTAAAGATTCTTATTAAGCGTTCACGGGTCCATGTGGAGGTAGACCTTGACGGCTCCTGCAACGATGTTTCTGAGGAAATGGAGAAGGAGGAGTCAATGTGTACAGACTTGATTCCCGCAATCCTTGTAGCTGCCTGAACACGTACAGCGCCACTCGCAAGATCTGTACCCGGCTCCACAACATTGACCCAATGGGCAGTAAGGGAAAGGTATCGTCCCTGGCCATGGATACTGGTCCACGCAGCGGTGGTCAGGTGGACATTGCTACTGACGGAGTTTAGTAGCGCATGTTTAATTTTAACCTCAACAACATGCTTTTACAGACCAGGGACGGCTTGCCTGCTGAAATAAAATCAGCTTGGCACATTGTATTGTGGGACTGCCAATGCCATTAAGT
Source organism: Oophaga sylvatica (assembly GCA_033576555.1). Taxonomy (NCBI): domain Eukaryota; kingdom Metazoa; phylum Chordata; class Amphibia; order Anura; family Dendrobatidae; genus Oophaga; species Oophaga sylvatica. Next base: position 381,198,343 of record JARQOD010000005.1, read on the forward strand.
TCCGTAAACTGTCAGTCTCCACCAGCCTGAATGACAGCATTTCAAGGGACAGGAGTTTTGCAATGCCAGCATTCAGAGCCTGTGCTCGTGGATGGTTTGCCGAGATTGGGCCTACACCCGATACGCCACAACCTGACACCCACAGATAAACAAGCCATAAAATCTCTGAAAGATAACCCCAACATTATTATTAAACCAGCAGATAAGGGGGGTGCTATCGTTATTATGAATAAGACCCAATCTATTGCCGAAATTCATAGACAACTGTCAGTTAATCTAACCTACAGACAACTCAATTGTGACCCTACATTTTACATCTGTCAAAAAATTGATCGTATCCTGACAAAACATCTTTAATTGATCACCATAGACTGTAAGACTATGACATTCCTTAATATTCAATACCCCATCACCCCTGTTTTGTACACACTCCCAAAAATCAACAAAAAACTACATTATCCACCCGCATACCCTAGAGGGATAATTCTCCGTGTTCTACAGTATCACCCAAATGTTTAACATGTTGCCTAATTCCTATGTATATATATTCTTCACCCTATGTATTTATTGTATATATTGTATATATTATACATTGTCATTGACTGTAAATTTTTCTATCTCTTCCAGCGACTATTTGATAAAGGCCACTGCGTTGCCCAAAACGTCAGTCAGTAGTCTCATAGCTATTTTCTTTTTTCACATCAAGTGTGCAATAAAAATTTCAAATTTAACCATGACATATGCAGTTAAACTTGTGCAGTGATTCTCTATAGACTGTACATCTTCAGTGTGTCTTTGTAACTCAAGTACGTGTTTTCTCCGCACATGTTTACACATATTTGTGGTATTGAGGTTACTGACACTTTACCTCTTTTTACTTTTTGATTACACAGCTTGCATTTGACATAGCAAATATCATCTGCAAGTGTGTGAAAAAAGGACCACGCAGTGCAAGTCCTGGGAGCGTCCGTTTAGACTTTTGTAAGAGAAATCCGAACAGGTGCCAAAATGGAGGCTACAGGCAACAGAGTATGCAGCCTAACTCTCCCTCCTGTTTGTACCGTTGGGGCAATCGCTTCCTCAGAGCTGCTACCACCACCTTCCTGTTCCTCACGCCATGTTGGGTCTTGGACCTCATCATCTCCACTAACCTCTTCCAACACCTGCTGCTGTTGGGTGGTCTGGCCACCACCATGCTCAACAGAAACTGGCACCTGAGTCTCATCATCATCAGATGCGTTCTGCGGTGTGCTGACCATCGGCACTGTCTCACCCGCCTCTTCAGATTCAGAGAGACACAGCTGTTGCGCATCACTGCATACTCCCTCTTCTTCACATTCCAGAATGCTGCTTGGCTGTGCCCCTGTTTGCAAACCAACAGATTCTGAGAACAGAAGCAGAGACTCAGCTGGCTCCTGTACAGAACTCTCTGAGTGACTGGGCAATTTGGCAGGCGGTGAAGAGACAGATGGTTGATCAACAGTGCTGTGTTCCTGAGAGGAGGTGGAAACAATTGAAGTCGATGCATTGGATCCTGGGCTCCAACACCGCCAGTTGTTGCCTGTAAGTGCTGTTAGCACAGTCAACACTTGCTCCTGTGTTACTGGGGTTGAGTAATGGCAGCTGTTCCCCTGCTGTGTGTACGACAAAAAGTCATGCTGCCTCCACCCTGTCCTCCTCTCATCCCTGGGCTCCAACACCGCCAGTTGTTGCTCGGAAGTAATTGGCACGGGTACTGACTCATGCCCACCCTGGTTACAGCACCACAGCTGTTTCCTGGCAGTGTCAACGTAAATTAGCCTCAAATAAGTTGTCCTGTCATGTTGCATTCCGGTTATCCGACTCTATGGTGCCTGCAGTTTAGGTGATTCCTATGTGTGCTGTGGGATATGTAAATAAAGGCTCTTTCCGTTGTGAAAATAGGACAAGCACCCACTGTAGGACTGTGTGATTTGGTAACTGCAGACGGCTTGCGGCCTGTCAACTTACATTTTCATGGGTGCCTTATGGTACCCGTCCGGGTTCCAGTACCGTCAACTGGTTCTCCGCAGTGCCTTTGGCCTAGGTGCCTCCATCTCGGTATCCGAGTTCCAGCAACGTCTGCTGGTCCTTGGTAGTGCTTTGGAGCACAGGTACCTCCTGCTTAGTAACCGTGTCCCAGTAACGTCAGCTGGTCCTCGGTTGTGCCATTGGCTCTTTTCCTTCTGCTGCCCCTCCGGGTTCCAGCACAGTCAGCTGGTCCTCGTTACTTGCATTGGCTCTTGTACCTTCTGCTACCCGTCCGGGTTCCAGTACCGTCAACTGGTTCTCCGCAGTGCCTTTGGCCTAGGTGCCTCCATCTCGGTATCCGAGTTCCAGCAACGTCTGCTGGTCCTTGGTAGTGCTTTGGAGCACAGGTACCTCCTGCTTAGTAACCGTGTCCCAGTAACGTCAGCTGGTCCTCGGTTGTGCCATTGGCTCTTTTCCTTCTGCTGCCCCTCCGGGTTCCAGCACAGTCAGCTGGTCCTCGTTACTTGCATTGGCTCTTGTACCTTCTGCTACCCGTCCGGGTTCCAGTACGTCAACTGGTTCTCCGCAGTGCCTTTGGCCTAGGTGCCTCCATCTCGGTATCCGAGTTCCAGCAACGTCTGCTGGTCCTTGGTAGTGCTTTGGAGCACAGGTACCTCCTGCTTAGTAACCGTGTCCCAGTAACGTCAGCTGGTCCTCGGTTGTGCCATTGGCTCTTTTCCTTCTGCTGCCCCTCCGGGTTCCAGCACAGTCAGCTGGTCCTCGTTACTTGCATTGGCTCTTGTACCTTCTGCTACCCGTCCGGGTTCCAGTACCGTCAACTGGTTCTCCGCAGTGCCTTTGGCCTAGGTGCCTCCATCTCGGTATCCGAGTTCCAGCAACGTCTGCTGGTCCTTGGTAGTGCTTTGGAGCACAGGTACCTCCTGCTTAGTAACCGTGTCCCAGTAACATCAGCTGGTACAAGGTTGTGCTACAAATACAAGATACAGAACAAGAGACACAAGAACAATAAGCAGAAGATCTAAAGGCAGAAGAACATGAAGTATAAGACCAAAATGAAGAGCAAAATATATGCTCTAAATTATAAGCAGAAGAAGACTAAGCAGTGTATGGGGGTGAGTCCGTTCCTCCTCGTGGTGCCCCTGGTAAATGCCTGATGCTGCAGGCTAAACTGAACACGGACAAATACTGTTGTAATTTAAATCTTTTGTGGCAGCAAGAACGGAACGATGAAAAAAATAATACTTTTACAGATTACAAGTACAGGAATCTATGTCACAAATAAGAATATGATGAAGAAGATGAAGGACTATAATATGAAGAAGAATAATAGTTTAAAAAGAACAATATGAGTAATGTTAACAAAAACATGAAAAGCAAGAAGTTTTAGAAGAAGATAAAGAAGGTGAAAATGAAGAATAATTTGATGACAAAGATGATGCTGCTGAAGATTATGAAGGAGAAAGTGTGTCAAAAGTTAAAAAGGTGAAGAGCATGGAAGTTGTGAAACATACATATTTGCCAAAATAGAAAAAAGGTTAACAACATTGTCAATTTCTTTGTCAATCCGAACGTATTTCCTAAAAAAAAAAAATTAATGCTATTCCATTGGATTGGGTTAAACATCTATGCCTTTAATGTCTCCTCAACCTCCCCCAATACATTCTACATTACTCTTTGTTGTTTTCCTTCATGTACAATTAACCTACAAGGCTAGAATGGGTTTTTTTTAATTCCGATATTTTGTTCCATAGACTTACATTGTATTTCCGGTATCGGTATCGGGTATCCCGATATTTTTTGTGTATCGGCGATACCATTCAGATTCCGATACTTTTGGATATCGGAAAGTATCGCTCAACTCTACTGATTATACATCATATAAGATACACTGAGACTGCTGTATAAAGCACAGGAGACACTGAGATTGCTGTATATACATCACAAAGGTTATACCAAGACTACTGTATAAATCACATAGGAGATAGGAGACCTCTGTATTTACATCACATAGGAGACACCAAGACTGATGTAAGTACATCACATAGGATACACTGAGACTGTTTATACGTCACATAGCAGACACAAAAACTGCTGTATATACATCACATAGGAGACACCAAATCTGCTTTATACATCATGCAGGAGACATAAACACTGCTAGTTACATCACACTGAAACTTGCTAAATATACATCACATAGAAGAAACTAGCGCTGGTATAAAAACATCACATAGCAGACACTTAGGCTGGGGTAAATACATCATATAGAAACACTGAGGCTACTGTTTATGCTTCACATGGAATACACTGAGAGTGGTGTACAGGGCAGGCTCCAGGTTTTTGTGGGCCCCAGGTGAAAGAGTCCCAGTGGGCCCCTTTAACACATACCACGATTAATGATGCACAAATACGGCAGAGAAATACAGGTATACTACATTTCCAAAGCTTTCACTTACTTCTTACATTACATAAGTGATGTAAATTCTACAATAGCTTAGAAACCGATGAATCCTCACAGCATACAGCGTTTGCCCTGGGGCGATTCAAAGATTTTCATTTTTAACAGGCAGTATAGTCCAGCCTACAGTATTATGGGCTCCACTTAGTCCTCCATATTATGGGCACCACATAGTCATCCATACAGTATTATTGGCACCACATAGTCCTACATACAGTATAATGAGCCCCATATATTGTTCCATACAGTATAATGAGCCCCATATATTACTCCATGTAGAATAAAGGGCACCATATAATGTTCAATATTGAATATTGGACCACATATATTGCTCTATACAGAATAATGGACCTCATATAATGCTCCATATAGAATATTGGGCCTCATATAATGCTCCATACAGAATAATGGTCCCCATATGTTGCTTCATACAAAATAATGGTCACCATATAATGCTCCATACAGAATAATGGTCTCCATATAATGTTCCATACAGAATATTGGGACTCATATAATGTTCCATACAGAATAATGGGCCCCATATATTGCTTCATATCGAATAATGGAACCTGTTGTGAACGTATTGGAGACGACTTTGGAGCTGAGGCTCCCTCTGGTGGTTGCTAAGGGTATTGAACCTATGTGGAACACCAAGAGTCCTACCCCTGCAGCTGACAAGTGGTTGTCAGGTGATACTGACTGGCCTGATATAAGTGAGCTGACCTCACATGATCCTCGCCGGTGATCAATTGTGCTTCCTGGTTTGGGTTGGAATTCAGCTTGCTTTCCTGCTGTCTCCTGCTTGCTTTCAGATAAGTCTCTTTCAGTTTTTTTTTACTGTGGTTTGAATTCCTTGCTTTTTGCTACATTGCTTTTTGTCTTCAGCCGGGTCCCCTTTGGCGGGCTTTGGCTGGTCTCCGTTCGTTTTTTGTGTTTGTTCGTTTGCTCAGTTCTTGTTATATTTTGCTGCTGGGTAGCTACGTGTCCACGCCAGAGATCTGACATAGGTGTTCGAGACCGTGTGGTCTCAGTGATTTTGGATTCAGAAGTGTTGGAGTTTTTCCTAGGGTTTTTCTGGGTTGCAGACAGTATTCTCTCCTGTGCTGTCCTATCTAGACAGTTTTGGGCCCCAGCGTTTGTTCAATCTATTTTCTGTCTGTGTTCGTATTTTCATCCTGTCTAACCGCCATTATATGTTTGGGGGCTTCCTACTCTTTTGGGGTCAACTCCGGGGCAGTTAGCTTTCCTCTTTCCATCTTCGGGGTAGCTATCTCTCTGGCTGTGCCACGGCGTCTGGTACCACCGTGGGTGCGCTCCATGGCTGCTTCTAGTTGCGCGGTTAGTTTAGGGTCTGCAACCTATTAGTTTCCAACCTCTCTGGTGTTAGGCTGCCTATGCGGTTTTTTGCTCCTGCCTCCTCAGCTACCTAAACATAACAGGAACCCATATAATGCTCCATACAGAATATTGGGACTCATAATGTTCCATACACAATAATGGGCCCCATATAATGCTCCATACAGAATAATGGGCCCAATGTATTGCTCACCTACAGAATAATGGGTCCAATATATTGCTCCATAGAGAATAATGGACCCCAGTTAATGCTCCATACAGAATAATCAGCCATTTGTAATGCTCCATACATAATAATGGGCCCCATATATTGCTCCATACAGAATAATGGGCACCATGTAATGATTCATGCAGAATAAGGGGCACCATATAATGCTTCATACAGTATAATGAGCCCCATATAATGCGCCATAGAGAATAATGGGCTTCATATATTGCTCCATACAGAATAATGGGCCCAATATATTGCTCATTATGGAATAATGGACCTCATATAATGATCCATACAGAATAATCAACCACATGTAAAGCTCCATACAAAATAATAGGCCCCATATATTGCTCCATACAGAATAATGGGCCTCATATAATGCTCCATACAGAATATTGGGCCCTATATAATGCTCCATACAGAATAATGGGCCACATATATTGCTCAAAACAGAATATTGGGACTCATACTGTTCCATACACAATAATGGGCCCCATATAATGCTCCATACAGAATAATGGGCCCCATGTATTGCTCCATACAGAATAATGGATCCAATATATTGCTCCATATAGAATAACAGACCCCATTTAATGCTCCATACAGATAAATGGGCCCCATATATTGCTCCATTCAGAATAATGGGCACCATGTAATGCTTCATGCAGAATAATGGGCACCATGTAATGTTCCATACACAATAATGGGCCCCATATAATGCTCCATACAGAATAACGGGCCCCATGTATTGCTCCATACAGAATAATGGATCCAATATATTGCTCCATATAGAATAATGGACCCCATTTAATGCTCCATACAGAAAAATGGGCCCCATATATTGCTCCATACAGAATAATGGGCACCATGTAATGCTTCATGCAGAATAATGGGCACCATGTAATGTTTCATACACTATAATGAGCCCCATATAATGCTCCATACAGAATAATGGACCTCATATATTTCTACATACAGAATAATGGGCCCAATATATTGCTCCTTATGGAATAATGGACCTCATATAATGATCCATACAGAATAATCAACCACATGTAAAGCTTCATACAAAATAACAGGCCCCATATATTGCTCCATACAGAATAATGGGCCTGTATAATGCTCCATACAGAATAATGGGCCCCATGTAATGCTCCATACAGAATAATGGGCCCCATATATTGCTCAAAACAGAATAATGGGCAACATGTAATGCTCCATGCAGAAAAATGGGCCCCATATATTGCTCAAAACAGAATAATGGGCAACATGTAATGCTCCATGCAGAAAAATGGACCCAATACATTGCTCCGGACAGAATAATGGGCCTCATATAATGCACCATACAGAATAATGGTTCCCATATAATGCTCCATACAGAATATTGGGTCCCATATTTTGCTCAAAACAGAATAGTGGGCACCATGTAATGCTCCATACAGAAAAATGGGTTCAATATATTGCTCCGGACAGAATAATGGGCCTCATATAATGCACCATACAGAATAATGGCCCCTTATAATGCTCCATACAGAATATTGGGTCCCATATAATGCTCCATACAGAATAATGGGCCCCATATATTGCTCAAAACAGAATAAGGGGCACCATGTAGTGCTCCATGCTGAAAAATGTGCCCAATATATTGCTCCATACAGAATAATGGGCCTGTATAATGCTCCATACAGAATAATGGGCCCCATATAATGCTCCATACAGAATAATGGGCCCCATATATTGCTCAAAACAGAATAATGGGCACCATGTAATGCTCCATGCAGAAAAATGGGCCTAATACATTGCTCCGGACAGAATAATGGGCCTCATATAATGCACCATACAGAATAATGGTTCCCATATAATGCTCCATACAGAATATTAGGTCCCATATTTTGCTCAAAACAGAATAGTGGGCACCATGTAATGCTCCATACAGAAAAATGGGTTCAATATATTGCTCCGGACAAAATAATGGGCCTCATATAATGCACCATACAGAATAATGGCCCCCATATAATGCTCCATACAGAATATTGGGTCCCATATAATGCTCTATACAGAATAATGGGCCCCATATATTGCTCAAAACAGAATAAGGGGCACCATGTAATGCTCCATGCTGAAAAATGTGCCCAATATATTGCTCCATACAGAATAATGGGCCTGTATAATGCTCCATACAGAATAATGGGTCCCATATAATGCTCCATACAGAATAATAGGCCCCATATATTGCTCAAAACAGAATAATGGGCACCATGTAATGCTCCATGCAGAAAAACGGGCCCAATACATTGCTCCGGACAGAATAATGGGCCTCATATAATGCACCATACAGAATAATGGTTCCCATATAATGCTCCATACAGAATATTAGGTCCCATATTTTGCTCAAAACAGAATAGTGGGCACCATGTAATGCTCCATACAGAAAAATGGGTTCAATATATTGCTCCGGACAAAATAATGGGCCTCATATAATGCACCATACAGAATAATGGCCCCCATATAATGCTCCATACAGAATATTGGTGTTAGGGTTCGAGTTCCCGCTGCTGCACAAGGGGAGCCTCGAACCCTCACGCTGCGGTCTCCCATTCATCTCCGGCCGCAGTGGAGCCTGCTCAGCAGAGACGTCGGTCCAGGCGTCTTGCTCACTCCTCTACTGTGCAGTGACTTGCTGCTGCCTTTCCTGGATCTGCTATTATAGCCAGTGCTGGAGCAGCCATCTTTGAGACAAAGTCCTGCGTTTTCCCATCTGAGCATGCCCAGAGTGAGATCTCTCATTGGAGATCAGGGGTCACATGTTCAGGTGCTGCAGCGGCTCCTATTGGTCCGCCAGGAAGGTCATGTAGCTACGTGTGTTTGTAACAGCTTCTCATTGGTCCTTGTTCCTGGAAGGTCCTGTAGCTGTTGCTATAAAAGGGTAGCATGGCTGGGCCGCCATGCGCTAATATCAACCATTGTATGCTATGCGCCAGTGTGATCATGCGTATGTGTGGTTAGGGAACCGGCTGAAATAAGCCATTAGAATACCGACTTAATCGGTGAGGAGTTTGGTATGGTAGCTGGCCAGGGTCGGTGTCCTAGATGCCCTAGATTACCGGCGTAACCGATGAGGAGTTTTGATTGCCGTATTCAGGGTCTGGCGTTCAGACGCCATAGATTGCGGGTGACTCCCGCGAGGACATTAGCACATGATCACGCGTTATGTACGCTTAGCACTTAACTGTGTACCTGAGAGCCTGACAGGACACAGCACTTTTCCTCAGCGGCCCAGTGACGTAACAGGGTTTGCTTTCGACGCTAGACAGCGCCCTAGTGTTTTACTTTGCGGCTCACTGAAGCTAAGTGAGTTCGCACCTATCGCCATATAGCGCTGTGGCATTTCCGTTAGCGGCTCTGGGTATTAACAGAGTTCGCACTTACTGACACAACGCGCTACGGCGTTTATTTTAGCGACTCTGCGGGATAACAGAGTTCGCTACTTTCGCCATTTTACTAGCAGCAGGTTCCGCCTGCACGGTGGACCCCGGGCTGCGAACGCACCTCTCTACCTCATATATTTGGTGCGTTCCGCAGACCCTAAAATAATATTAGCGCCAGGGTCTGGCTGGTAAAATGGCGGATGACCAGCGTCTATTACGGGACATCCAGCAGCTGGAGGGTAGGTTGGCGGCTCTTGAGTGTACAACCTCAGCTGTGGATGTTACCGCAGTCGCTGTTCAGGCTGCTAGCGTGGCTGCAGCCAATGTGTCCACTGCCACCTCTGCCCCCACAATATCCCACCTCCCGCTTCCAGACAAGTTTGCTGGTGACAGCAAGCAATGTCGGGGATTCGTGAGTCAGTGCTCTATTCAACTCGAGCTTCTGGCTGCACGTTTCCCCACGGATCGGGCACAAGTGGGCTTTATAATTTCGCTTCTGTCAGGCAGAGCGTTGGAGTGGGCCACCCCGCTGTGGGAGCGTGACGACCGTGTGGTGCGGAGTGCCCCTCGTTTTCTGGAGGCTCTAAAAAAGGTATTTTTAGGACCTCAGGTCACCCACGATACGGCGCTACAACTGCTGGCATTGGCACAGGGTTCGTCTTTGGTCAGTCTGTTTTCTGTCCAGTTTCGGACTCTGGCCTCAGAGCTAGACTGGTCGGATAAAGTAATCATTCCAGTCTATTGGCGAGGACTGGCTGATCATGTTAAAGATGCTTTGGCTACCAGGGAGATTCCCGCCACACTGGAGAAGCTTATCGCTATATCTACCCGCATCGACCTCCGTTTTCACGAGCGGAGGTTGGAGGGTCCCAGTGTAGGCAGAGGTTCCGGCTGGCTCCCACCTTCGCCAGACCTCTGGAATCTTCCAGCCAGGCGCCCGACTCCCATGAGGCCATGGAGGTTTCTCGAGCGGGACCTAAGTCCCGGGCCGCTCGAGTACCCGTGGTCTGTAACATCTGCCAGCAGTTAGGACACTATGCCAACAAATGTCCACAGCGGTCGGGAAAACGGTCGCGTCTAGTGACCTTGGGAGGAGGTTCACTAGACACTGTGGCATTTTCCACCAAGTTGTCCTTTAAAGGGACAATTACAGTAGGTCCATCCACGCTCTCCGCTGAGCTCTGTGTGGATTCCGGAGCCGAGGGGAATTTCATGTCCTCTGCATTTGCTCTCCGCCACACTATACCTCTGGTGATGCTCGCCCAACCGGTGACTGTGCGAGTAGTGAATGGATCAACTCTGCCCTCCCAAATCACCCACCAGACGATCCCTCTCACTTTATCTATGTCCCCGTCCCATCAGGAGAGTATTTCTTTTCTTGTCCTGCCCGAGGGAATAGACGAGGTGTTGCTGGGAGTACCTTGGCTCTGTTACCACTCTCCCCATATTGAGTGGTCCTCTGGGAGGATACTGGGTTGGGGTGATTCATGTAGAGGCAGGTGTATCAGGGAGTGCGTTCAGGACACCACCACAGAGATACCCGTAGATCTCACTTCTCTTCCTCAGTGTTATTGGGCATATGCAGACGTTTTCTCCAAGAAGGCGGCGGAGACTCTTCCACCTCATCGCCCCTACGACTGTCCTATTGATCTCTTGCCTGGAGCAGAACCTCCTCGGGGGAGAGAATACCCCTCTCGCTCCCTGAGACGGAGGCCATGTCCCAGTACATTCAGGAGAATCTGGCAAGAGGGTTCATTAGGAAGTCGGTGTCACCAGCAGGGGCAGGGTTCTTCTTTGTGCAAAAGAAGAACGGAGAATTACGTCCATGCATTGACTACAGGGGTCTTAACGCCATCACCGTCAAGAATAAGTACCCGTTGCCCCTAATCTCTGAGCTCTTTGATAGGCTCCGAGGAGCAAGAGTATTTACCAAGCTTGATCTACGTGGTGCCTATAACCTAATTCGCATCTGTGAGGGGGACAAGTGGAAGACAGCTTTTAATACCAGGGATGGGCATTACGAATACCTGGTGATGCCCTTCGGGCTCTGTAATGCTCCGCTGTTTTCCAAGACTTTGTCAATGATATCTTCCGGGATATGCTCTCCACCTCTGTGGTAGTCTATCTGGATGATATTCTCATCTTTTCACCAGATATAGACTCTCACCGGAGGGATGTCAACAAAGTCTTCGACCTCTTACGGGCAAACTCCCTCTATGCCAAGCTGGAGAAATGTGTGTTTGAGCAGGAGTCCTTACCTTTTCTGGGCTATATCATCTCTGCCCAGGGATTGGCTATGGATCCTGCCAAACTACAGGCTGTAATGGACTGGCAAGAACCCCATTCTCTTAAAGCGGTGCAGCGCTTTATGGGGTTCATTAATTATTATCGCCAGTTCATTCCCCATTTCTCGACCTTGGTAGCTCCCTTGGTAGCCCTCACCAAGAAGGGAGCAAATCCCAAGTTGTGGTCTGAGGAGGTCTCCAAGGCGTTCTCTTCCATCAAGTCGCATTTTGCCAGTGCTCCCATATTACATCGCCCTGATGTTGATAAACCATTTGTTTTAGAGGTGGACGCCTCTTCTGTTGGTGCTGGAGCAGTCCTATAGCAAAAGGATGCTCAAGGTCGGAAGCATCCCTGCTTCTTCTTTTCTAAGACCTTTACACCAGCAGAGAGGAATTATTCCATCGGGGACAGGGAGTTGCTGGCTATGAAATTGGCCTTCTCAGAGTGGAGACATCTTCTGGAGGGAGCTCGTTTTCCCTTCCAAGTCTTCACCGACCACAAGAACTTGGTATATTTGCAAACGGCTCAGCGGCTAAATTCTCGCCAGGCCAGATGGTCCCTATTCTTCTCTCGGTTCCATTTCACCCTCCATTTTCTCTCCGGTGAGAAGAATGTTCGGGCCGACGCTCTCTCTCGCTCCTTAGTGTCATCAGAGGAGGAGGATGAGGAGCCTCGGCTTATTGTCCCTGAAGAAAGCCTGAGAACTGTAGCCCCGGTTTCGCTAGGGTCTGTGCCTCCGGGCAAGACTTTTGTGCCCACTAATTTGCGACCGGAGGTACTCTCTTGGGCACACTCGTCCAGGGTGGGTGGACACTTTGGGGCAAAGAGGACAACTGAGCTATTGGCGAGGACATACTGGTGGCCACATATGGTCCGTGACGTCAGGGAGTATGTTCAGGCGTGTGTCTCCTGCGCCAGGAACAAGTCCCCTCGACAACGGCCAGCTGGGTTACTTTTTCCTTTGCCGGTGGCAGACAGGCCCTGGGAGATGGTCGGGATGGACTTTGTGGTGGGCTTACCCAAGTCTCGGGGTTGCACTATCATTTGGGTGATCACCGACCACTTCTCCAAAATGGTGCACTTAGTGCCGCTACCACGGTTACCTTCCGCACGGGCCTTGGCAGCATTATTTATTAGACACATCTTCCGTCTTCACGGTATGCCAGACAAGATTGTCAGTGATCGAGGTCCCCAATTTGCGTCTCGGTTCTGGAGAGAGTTGTGTCATCTACTCTACATTGAATTGAACCTCTCCTCTGCATATCATCCCGAGACGAATGGGTTGGTAGAGAGGGCCAACCAGACCTTGGTCACCTACTTGCGACATTTTGTCGGGCATCTCTGCTTCCGTGGGCGGAGTTTGCGCTAAACAATGCTGTGGCTGACTCCACCGGACAGACCCCATTCCTCTTAAATTACGGCCAGCATCCGCGGATACCGGTGCCCATGCCCGTTACTTCCGCTGACTCCAGGGTGGCAGACTGGGCTGTGGAAGCACGGGACATATGGGACCGCACCCAGGATGCCATTCAGGCTGCCAAGGAAAGGATGAGGTCTTCTGCCGATGCTCATCGGCGTCCCGCTCCGACATTTTCTCCTGGCGACCTAGTGTGGCTCTCCGCCCGAAACATCAATCTACGGGTGGAATCCACTAAATTGGCACCCCGCTATTTGGGTCCCTTCAAGGTTCTCGAGCAGGTGAACCCTGTGGTTTACCGTTTGGCCCTTCCACCTCGCCTTGGTATCTCCGACACCTTCCATGTATCCCTCCTAAAACCCGTGGTCATCTCCCGGTTGCCTGAGTCATCTGCCGGGACGTCGGGTTCGTCTTCGGACGACTACGAGGTGAATGCCATTGTTGGGTGCAAGGTGGTACGAGGCAAAAAATTTTATTTGGTGGATTGGAGGGGTTATGGGCCTGAGGATAGGTCCTGGGAGCCTGTTCACGCTCTGCAGCTCATCGCTGCCTTTGAACGCAGCGAGGCCCAGAGAAGGGGGGTAATGTTAGGGTTCAAGTTCCCGCTGCTGCACAAGGGGAGTCTCGAACCCGTCCCGCTGCGGTCTCCCATTCATCTCCGGCCGCAGTGGAGCCTACTCAGCAGAGACGTCGGTCCAGGCGTCTTGCCCACTCCTCTACTGTGCAGTGACTTGCTGCTGCCTTTCCTGGATCTGCTATTATAGCCAGTGCTGGAGCAGCCGTCTTTGAGACAAAGTCCTGCGTTTTCCCATCTGAGCATGCCCAGAGTGAGATCTCTCATTGGAGATCAGGGGTCACATGTTCAGGTGCTGCAGCGGCTCCTATTGGTCCACCAGGAAGGTCATGTAGCTACGTGTGTTTGTAACAGCTTCTCATTGTTCCTTGTTCCTGGAAGGTCCTGTAGCTGTTGCTATAAAAGGGTAGCATGGCTGGGCCGCCATGCGCTAATATCAACCATTGTATGCTATGCGCCAGTGTGATCATGCGTATGTGTGGTTAGGGACCCGGCTGAAATAAGCCACTAGAATACCGACTTAATCGGTGAGGAGTTTGGTATGGTAGCTGGCCAGGGTCGGTGTCCTAGATGCCCTAGATTACCGGCGTAACCGATGAGGAGTTTTGATTGCCGTATTCAGGGTCTGGCGTTCAGACGCCATAGATTGCGGGTGACTCCCGCGAGGACATTAGCACATGATCACGCGTTATGTACGCTTAGCACTTAACTGTGTACCTGAGAGCCTGACAGGACACAGCACTTTTCCTCAGCGGCCCTGTGATGTAACAGGGTTTGCTTTCGACGCTAGACAGTGCCCTAGCGTTTTACTTTGCGGCTCACTGAAGCTAAGTGAGTTCGCACCTATCGCCATATAGCGCTGTGGCATTTCCGTTAGCGGCTCTGGGTATTAACAGAGTTCGCACTTGCTGCCACAATGCGCTACGGCGTTTATTTTAGCGACTCTGCGGGATAACAGAGTTCGCTACTTTCGCCATTTTACTAGCAGCAGGTTCCGACTGCACGGTGGACCCCGGGCTGCGAACGCACCTCACTACCTCATATATTTGGTGCGTTCGCGTCCTAACAATTGGGTCCCATATAATGCTCTATACAGAATAATGGGCCCCATATATTGCTCAAAACAGAATAAGGGGCACCATGTAATGCTCCATGCTGAAAAATGTGCCCAATATATTGCTCCATACAGAATATTGGGTCCCATATAATGCTCCATACAGAATAATGGACCCCATATATTGCTCCATTCAGAATAATAGGCCCAATATATTGCTCCTTATGGAATAATGGACCTCATATAATGCTCCATACAGAATAATCAACCACATGTAAACCTCCATACATAATAATAGGCCCCATATATTGCGTCAATCAGAATAATGGGCTTCATATAATGTTCTATACAGAATAATGGGCCCCATATAATACTCTATACAGAATAATGAGGCCCATTTAATGCTACATACAGAATAATGGGGCCTTATATTGCTCAAAACAGAATAATGGGCACCATGTAATGCTACATGCCGAAAAATGGGCCCAATATATTGCTCCAGACAGAATAATGTGCCTCATATAAGGCACCATACAGAATAATTGCCCCCATATGATGCTCCATACCAAATATTGGGTCCAATATAATGCTCCATACAAAATAAATGGAGCCCATATATTGATCCATACAGAATAGTGGATCCCATATAATGTTCCATACAGAATAATGGACCCCATATAATGCTCAATGCAGTATAATAGGCCTCATATAATTGCTCCATATGAATAATGGGCTTCATATATTGCTCCATACAGAATAATCGACCCCATATAATGTCCATACAGAATAATAGGCCCCATATAATACTCCATACAGAATAAAGGGCCCATATATTGCTCAAAACAGAATAATGGGCATGATGTAATGCTCCATGCAGAAAAATGGGCCCAATTTATTGCTCCGGACAGAATAATGGGCCTCATATAATGCCCCATACAGAATAATTGCCCCCATATATTGCTCCATACAGAATATTGGGTTCCATATAATGCTCCATACAGAATAATGGGGCCCATATATTGCTCCATACAGAATAATGGATCCCATATAATGCTCCATACAGAATAATTTACCCCATATTATGCTCCATACAGAATAATGGACCCCATATAATGCTCCATACAGTATAATGGGCCTCATATAGTGGTCCATATAAATAATGGGCTTCATATACTGGTCCATACAGTATAATGGACCTCATATAAAGAGATTTAGGGCCCCATATACTGCTCCATACAGAATGAGCCCCATATAATGCTCCATACAGAATCGGCCCATTATAATGCTTCATACAGAATGGGCGCCATATAATGCTTCATACAGAATAATGGACCCCTTATAATGCTCCATATAGAATGAGCTACACATAAAAAATAAATGATCATATACTTCCTCTCCTCTTTCCCCACTGGCTGCACCTCCGGTCTCCCCAGCTAAGGTATCTTCAGCCTATTCTGGCTTTCTGCACTACTCAACGCAGAAGGTGCACTGTAGTGACACGATCACGCCCTCTGTCCTGAGACGTCAAATAGTCAGAAGACGCAGAAGAGACCAGACTTGTGTCATGACCTGAGTATTTAAAACAGTTTAAAGCACAGAGTTATCCAGTGCCAGCTATGAATCACCGGCCCCTTAATGTGCTGGTGTTCCTGGCAGCGAGTGGGTCCCCCCACTTGCTCAGGCCCCTGTGGCACTTATCCAGGTGTATCTGCGAGAAAAATTAACTCCCAAATCCAAAGTAGTTTTTCTTTCAAATAATTTCCAGAAGAGTCAACAAAAATTGTATTTGTTTATTAGAAAGTTCAGGATCTTCCAATAATTTGTCTCTAAAGGTTGCCTTGCCCTCAATAAATGATAGATGTTAGGCGTCAAGATTCCTCCACTGCACAGGAGGAATCTCAAGCCATGTCCTCTGCGGTCTTCCATTCTTCTTCAGCCACAGAGGATCCTGCTCAGTGGAGACGTCAGTCCCAGCATCTTGCTCAGGCTAATGCTATGCGTTTGGTTGCTGCTGCCGCCCCTGGTACAGCTATAGCAAAAAGCATTAGCCAGCGGCAAACAGATGCTCCTGGGACTAAGTCCTGCTTTTCTACATTTGAGCATACCCGTGAGATGACTGCTCATTGGTGGTCGGAGGTCACATGCTCATGTCCTCAAGCTGTTCGGATTGAGCCATCAGCAATGTCCTGGAAGGCTGCATTTCTAAAAGGATTGCATGGCTGCGCGCTACTATAAACCATGGGTTATGTGTGAGCGAGTGGATACGCTTCCACTCTGTGTATGCACGTGTGTTTAGGCTGAGAACCTGCCACACTGTCGGCGTATATGATTGTCTAGTGTTACATAGAGAGGCAGGTTTTTACTTGGCTTGACCTAGCGCCTTTCTCAGCCACATCTGCTGCTTAGCATGGGCTGTTTACAGGGTACAGTCAACCCACGTTTTCTGGCACACACCTTTTGGTACCGCTCTGCGGTCAGTTGAGCTTTTGCTCTTGTTTTGCACCAACTCGTGGTGCGCTCTAATTTGCTGTGTTTTGCTACTACTCAGTGCCAAGTAGTGGCATCGCTTGTGCGACACCTTGCGCATTGTGGGTCTGGTCAGACTCAAGTCCCCGCGTTCTAGGGGTTGAGCCTAGAGACCTCACTCACGCCATATCAGCTGTGTCCCGTGACATTTAACAGGGAACAGCGTTCTGTTACTTAGTTGCTGCGGCTCTGTGAAGTAACAGAGTTCGCAGCTGTTCACACCGGGTGACATCTAACTCGCGTGTTTTCGGCGTGCAACCGCCATTGCTTAGCAGCAGGTTCCATCTCTGCACGGTGGACCCCGGGTTGCGAACGCACCTTATTATTATTATATTTCATTTGGTGTGTTCCGCCAACCCTAACATTATACTAGCGCCAGGGTCTGGCTTGTAATGTCGGACGAACAGCGATTACAGCTGTACATCCAGCAGCTGGAGGGCAGGTTGTCGGCTCACAAGTGTACAACCTCAGCAGTAGATGTGACTTCAGTAGCAATTCAGGCAGCTAGTGAGGCTGCAGCCTGTATGTCCGCTGCCACCCTAGTTTCGACCTTATCCCGCCTCCCGCTGCCTGAGAGGTTCTCAGGCGCTAGCAAGTCATGTAGGAGATTCGTGAACCAGTGTGCGATACATCTGGAGCTACTGGCTGCACGTTACCCCTCAGAGCAGGCTAAAGTAGGGTTTGTTATTTCCCTGCTGTCGGACAGGGCATTGAAATGGGCTAAATCGCTGTGGGAGCGTGACGATCATGTGGTGCAGAGTGCTCCGTGGTTTTTAAGCACTCTGAAGCTGTTCTTCCTGGGACCGCGAGTCACCCATGATTCGGCGTTCCAACTGCTGGCATTGACTTTGGGCTCGTCCATGGTCAGTCACTTTGCTGTTCACTTCCGGACTTTAGCATCTGAGCTGGAGTGGCCGGATAAAGTTCTCATCCCGGTCTTTTGGAGAGGGCTGGCTGACCATGTGAAAGATGCTCTGGCCACTAGGGAGATTCCGGCCACACTGGAGAAGCTAATATCCGTCTCCACTCGCATCGACCTTCGTTTCTCCGAACGAAGGTTGAAGCGAGCCCAGTGTCGGCAGAGGTTTGTCAAGACCATTACCAGGTTGTCAAGACCGTTAAAGGTTCCAGGACGCCTCTTGTCCTCAGACGTATCCCATAAGCATCAATTAAAACACAGTCTCTTTCTCACAAATACTTCTCACTGACCCCAGTCACCATAACACGGACTTCGTTCCATTACTGTCCATTCCTCTGGCTCAGACTCACCAGCACTGCTTCCCCAGTCTGTGCGATGTCCAGCCTGGAAACATGGGAGCTCTGTCCAGACTGACAGACTTCCAACACACGCTCTCATATATGCAACACAGCTTCCTTAGATAGCTGTAACCACTCCCAGTTACCTATCAGCTGGTTAGTCACATGATCATGACCTCATCACAGGTCCTCAAAATTCACAACCACATACATTTCTTCAGGCAAAACGGGGTACAGTGAACCCCCTCACCACGGAGTGAGGTAAATGGGTAGCCAGACCCTCCCAACTCTCAGAGCTACCCGTAGCCCAGACACAAATGTGAACAACAACTACTTAGAATTTATTTACACTTCAGAAAAAAACACTTCGGGCTACATCACAGGGAGCTGCCATTCCTGTGATACATACCTTCCATTAACTATGTGGCCATTAGTATCGCTACAATATATATATATATAAATATATATATATATATACAGTGCAGAGCAAAAGTTTGGACACACCTTCTCATTTAAAGATTTGTCTGTGTTTTCATGACTATGAAAGTTGCACACTCACACTGAAGGCATCCAAACTATGAATTAACACATGTGGAATTATATACTTAACAAAAAAGTGTGAAACAACTGAAAATATGTCTTATATTCTAGGTTCTTCAAAGTAGCCACCTTTTGCTTTGATGACTAATTTGCACACTCTTGGCAAAAACGAGTGGCCATCATTACTTTAAGAAATGAAGGTCAGTTGTCTGAAAAATTGGGAAAACTTTGAAAGTGTCCCCAAGTGCAGTTGCAAAAACCATCTAGCGCTACAAAGAAACTGGCTCACATGAGGACCGCCCCAGGAAAGGAAGACCAAGAGTCACCTCTGCTTCTGAGGATAAGTTTATCTGAGTCACCAGCCTCAGAAATCGCAGGTTAACAGCAGCTCAGATTAGAGAACAGGTCAATGCCACACAGAGTTCTAGCAGCAGACACATCTCTACAACAACTGTTAAGAGGAGACTTTGTGCAGCAGGCCTTCATGGTAAAATAGCTGCTAGGAAACCACTGCTAAGGACAGGCAACAAGCAGAAGAGACTTGTTTGGGCTAAAGAACACAAGGAATGGACATTAGACAAGTGGAAATCTGTGCTTTTGTCTGATGAGTCCAAATTCGAGATCTTTGGTTCCAACCACCGTGTCTCTGTGCGACGCAGAAAAGGTGAACGGATGGACTCTACATGCCTGGTTCTCACCGTGAAGCATGGAGGAGGAGGTGTGATGGTGTGGGGGTGCTTTGCTGGTGACACTGTTGGGGATTTATTCAAAATTGAAGGCATACTGAACCAGCATGGCTGCCACAGCATCTTGTAGCAGCATGCTATTCCATCCGGTATGCATTTAGTTGGACCATCATTTATTTTTCAACAGGACAATGACCCCAAACACACCTCCAGGCTGTGTAAGGGCTATTTGACCAAAGAGAATGATGGGGTGCTATGCCAGATGACCTGGCCTCCACAGTCACCAGACCTGAACCCAATCGAGATGGTTTGGGGTGAGCTGGACCGCAGAGTGAAGGCAAAAGGCCCAACAAGTGCTAAGCATCTCTGGGAACTCCTTCAAGATTGTTGGAAGACCATTTCTGGTGACTACCTCTTGAATCTCATCAAGAGAATGCCAATAGTGTGCAAAGCAGTCATCAAAGCAAAAGGTGGCTACTTTGAAGAACCTAGAATATAAGACATATTTTCAGTTGTTTCACACTTTTTTGTTAAGTATATAATTCCACATGTGTTAATTCATAGTTTGGATGCCTTCAGTGTGAATTTACAATTTTCATAGTCATGAAAATATAGAAAAATCTTTAAATGAGAAGTTGTGTCCAAACTTTTGGTCTGTACTGTATATATATATACATATATATATATATTTGGCAGAGTATAGTATGGCTACAGTGACTGTCCCCACTTATACCCACGTGTACAGTAAAGAAAGCGATGACTCCACTGTGCC
Organism: Oophaga sylvatica; assembly: GCA_033576555.1. Lineage (NCBI taxonomy): Eukaryota > Metazoa > Chordata > Amphibia > Anura > Dendrobatidae > Oophaga > Oophaga sylvatica. The sequence goes on from JARQOD010000005.1 coordinate 381,218,918, forward strand.
ACCAGCGAAGGAAAATGTCACCATAGTGCCACCAACACACTAAAATACCCCAGCAGCATGATACCCTAAAGTGCCCCCCTATAGTATGAAATTATCATAGTCCAATTTCAAGCACAGTAACATGTCCCCGACATAGTATGTTGGCCCACACCGCCGCCTATTCAGTATAAGGGCCTCCACAGCCCCTCACTCAGTATTAAGGCCTCCACAGCTCTTCACAGAGTACAATGGCCTCCACAGCCCCTCACACACTATGAGGGCCTACACAGCCCCCCACACACAGAATGTGGAACCCCACATCCCCTCACACAGATTGAGGGTTTCCACACAGAATGAGGCTCCACATAACACCCCACTCAGTATGATGGCCCCAACAGCTCCCCACTCAGTGTAATGGCCCCCACAACTCTTCACTCCTTATGATGGTCATGATAGTCCATCACTCAGAAAAAGTATGCCCAAAGCCCCTCACAAAGTATTACGGCCATCACAGCCCCTTATAGAATGAGGACACCTACAGCCCTTCCACAGAATGAGGGCCCCCACAGTTCTCAACTCAGTATTGGCCACATAGTTTCCAACTCAATATGGGGACCCTTACAGTTCTTCACAGTACCTCACATAGTATTATGCTTCCTATACCCTCCCATAAAGTATAATGACCATCACCAGTCCCCCACTCAGTATTATGGGCCCCACCAGCCTCCCCACTCAGTATTATGGACCCCACCAGCCTCCACTCAGTATAGTTTCCACCCACCATCCCTCCACTCAGTATCATTGGCCCCACCAGCTGCCCACTCAGTACAATGGCCACAACAGCCCCCCACTGAGTACAATGGCTTGCTCAGTATAATGCCTCCCACCAGCCCCACTCAAAATTATGACCCCAACCCACTTCCCACTCAATATTATGATCCAACCCGCTCCTTACTCAGTAAAATTACCTCCACCTACCCTCCACTCAATATCATTGGCTCCCATCAGCCATCCGCTCAGTACAATGGCCCACAACAGCACCCAAATTAGTATAATGGCCCACTCAGTATGTCACTTATCATCAACCCATTCAGTATGATGGTCCTCACAATCCCAAATTCTTTATGATTACCCCTCTCCAGGCCTCATTTAGTATAATTGGCCCCCACCACACCTAATTCAGTATGATTGGCCACCACCAGACCCCCATTTAGTATGATTGCCCCCACAATTACTGACATCTAAAAAAAAGCACTGTGCACCCGCCCCATTTCCGGTGCACGTCTCATCTTCCTGGTCCACCATTCTATTCAATAGTACCTGCGCAGTGAGAATGCAGATACTGCATCTTTGTACAGTACGCACAGGGCTCTTATGGTCAGCAGGGTCATCTCTATCTTGACTGTAGAGTTTGAGCTCTTATGGTCAGCTAGTCAGCCTCGTACTCTCATGCTTTCTTCTACATAGTGTAAGCTCTTATGGTTCTCTCCTCTCTCTTACATGTATTCTCTAAGCTTTACAGTATTGAGATGTGAGGAAATTTATTTGCTGCAAATGGAAATTATAGGGAAAATTCTGCTAAGTTGACAGAGTCAAAGTTCAAATCAAATTTCAAAAGATCTGATCATCTCTACGCCTTACCATTGTTAACAACATATTAGGAGTCATAGGTTCATGTGTTTCCAATGTATATTGTGGGTGCTGATCTGACACTCCATTGATCATTGTGCTAAGTTTGATGATGTATTCATGTACTGATATTAGTGTTGGTGATGTATTCTTGTACTTATGATGGTTCTGGTGCTGTACTCATATACTGTTGGTTGTTTTGTTACTGTATTCCTGTACTGATGATGCTTCTGGTAATACATTCATATACTGATGGTGGTTGTAGTGATGTTTTAATGTACTGATTGTTGTTCTGGTGATATTTTCTTGTACTGATGGTGGTTTTCGTGGTGTACTCATGTAATTATGGTGGGTCTAGTGCTGTATTCATCTTTTATTGTTGGTTCTGGTGATGTATTTCTGTTCTGGTGTTTTATATCTTCATAGGAGTCAATGATTTGTTCTATATACTGCAGTACTGTGCGATTGCAGTATAAGGTATAAGCAGTAACACAATCACAGGGTGAAGTCTCTTAAGGGGCTAAAGTGAAAATTAATAAATACCGTAAAAGTAAAACCCAAAGAGCAATGACAGAATTGCATTTGCTTACTGCAGATTTAAATTGCTCTGCAGGGAGGAGCATCATTTAAATTTTAACCTCAGGCAGCAGAAAAGCTAGAGTCTGCCCTAATGACACGTAACATTAACTTTTAAAATATGACTTATGCCATGTAAATAAAAAAGCATATACTGTACATGTGTAATCATAATCTCTTAGAAACATGCATTACATTTCATTATCAGTAGACACACATCACAATGTAAGCTAATGTATGTGTTCATCTATGTGCAGAAAAAATATGCAAAATACAAAGCTGAAATACCTTATAAATCCTGGACATTTTATATAACATGCTTATCCCTGAACACAGCAGTCTAAATTTGATGCCAATTTGTTTTTCCATATTACATGCTCTGGGACTGGTTTATAGATTTATTCAAATTTTAAGCATTACCAAAATGCAGTCCCTGAAAATAAAATGCTCTCATTGATCTGGCAGGGCATGCATTGATTTCCATGAAATGTTGCCCATTGGCAACAAGTAAATTCCTACTAAGAAAATTCCCTTGGTTTCTCTTTATGTCTTTATTTTACAAAGCCAAAGGCGGATGAAATGGAAACCAAAAATAACACCTCTCTTCACAGAGAGTATGATACGCTGTTTCTCAGATGAGCTGCACGCTGAAATAAAGGAAACCGTTTCTACACATGCAAAAATGTGAGGAAAAACAATATTTTCATCAAGAACTAGATTGCATCTTGGAACATAAAAATACGCAGTAACAAATAAGCAGAAACAAGTGCAACAAAGCTGTAATTTTTGTTGCTCCTGGTTTGTACTGTAGTAAATTGAAAATCCCATTCCATATACATAAAATAGAAGAGCAGCTAAAGTTGAAAACAGTGGATTAGATAAAAGGGGATTGGAGAACTCAGCATTGTGACTGCTACCTATGGTGGCTGCTTACTTATTTCAAGAAAAAAAGGTTGAAAAAGCATATGAATGAAATAGCTTGGAATTCATTGAAAATGATAAAGGGCATACTAAAATGCTAAAGTAAATTCACTGCTTCTGCCTGCTTCACCTTTCCACTTATGTAAGGAAGCTGAATTTATAGGAATTTTCAAATATAATTTTGAATATATATTCCCCCAAGTAGTAGAGAATGAGAGTATCAGGATCATTGAGATGGTAAATTTGATGGAGCTGTTAAAAACATGAGCCCAGAGGGCGCTGCGGGAAATTGGTGCTAGATTCAAACTTAAGGGAGCTAAAAGAGAATAATTAATAAAATGAAAAAATAAAAAAGAGAGAGTGATTCAGAACTGCTGAAGAAAAAGAACAATCCTTAGCAGGTGTGGGTAATTAATTTTCCCAAGGGGCCACATGAGAGACCATGACTGTTGTAGAGGATCTAACCAATAGGGTGAAATTAATTCTGATCAATATTAATATTAACATATTAATTATAATTATTTATATTAATATTCATTGCATCACTTGATATTGAGCAAAATTAAGTATGCTGAGTTCCCCCTATATACCATATAAAACCGCACACAGACCACTATATACCGTATGAGCTCACACAAGGCCCCTATATACCATTAGAACCCACACACAGCTCCTATATACAGTATGAGCCCCTACATAGCCTTATGTATACATTATTAGCCCCAAACATAGTCCCTATATACAGCATATAGCCTCTCTACTTACAATATGAGCCCTCACATAATCTCCAATGTACTTAATGATCCCCATATAGCCTCATATATATCACTCCAAAACCAAACAAGGAAGCATAAGCCAATATAAATACAAAAACACTTTATTCACAAGTAATTCTAAAAGTAAATGAAATTTAAAAATGGAGAAACCATTACAAAAAGACTGCCCACCAGATGCCTGCTTGCTATGGAATCCCCACATGTATTCAGGCTGTCCAGCAGCCACAAATCATGCAGCTGCGTCAACAGAAGCTAAATCTCTGAGCACCCAAAATACTTGGAGGACACTCGAGCATGCTTGGGAAAACCCGAGCAACAGGTATACTCGCTCTTCACTATTAGCAACCAAATCAAGGTTAATCCTAATTCTACCTAATATAGACTGCTAAGCATGCAGAAGTAGTTATTTATCGAAAGTACATATGCTGTATAAAGTGCATAGTGCTATAAATAAATGTGCCTAAACAGGCTACAAACAACTACAAGAGCATTAGAGTGCCTATATGTGAAAATCAACTAACAAATAGCCAATAAAAATGTAGCAGCAAAGGTTTGGAGCATAAGTATTATAGCAAAGTTGGATACAATGCATTAGCAGCGGAGTAGCAGCTGTGATAGGTAAAGGGCATAGCCTAATAGAAAGAGTTACATAACGTGGTAGCGCAGTGCAGATCCCTGACGTGCGTTTTGCGTGCTGCTTCTTCCTGGGGGTTCCTGTGTGAATTGAGTATGTCTGTGGTGCTTTTTTAGTGCTATTCTAACAGTGGTGGCAGCGGTAGGATATGGCCCTCCCGCCAATGGCCCGGGCACGACGTCACCTCTTGTCGGGGTCACGTAATGCTGATCCATGTTCACATTCGACGCGTCCGTATGAGGGAGCGGAGTCAGCGGCAACACAGACTCTTCCCCACGGCAACGCACGGCCTGCAGGCAGAAGGAGCGCACACCGTGGGTGTGGGCAGGGAGCATGGATTAGTGAGTCAGTCATTCAGATACACGATGTGTGGAATGAGTATCATAGGCACAGAGAGTGCACGGTGAACATCAAGCTAAAGTGATTAAGGATTGCTGCAGCAAAAGCATGAAGACATGAGGGGAATGAAACACAATATGGCGTGAGTAGTTAATTTTCCCAAGGGGCCACATGAGAGACCATGACTGTTGTAGAGTATCTAACCAATAGGCTGAAATTAATTCTGATCGATATTAACAAATTAATTATAATTATTTATATTAATACTCATTGCATCACTTGATATTGAGCAATCAAGTATCAGTAAACAGTATCAAGTATACTGAGTACCGTATAAACCCACACACAGACCACTATATACTGTATGGGCTCACACACAGCCCCTATATGCCATTAGAACCCACACACAGCCCCTATATGCAGTATGAGCCACTACATAGCCTTATATATGCAATATTAGCCCCAATATAGCCCTATATCCAGCATATAGCCTCTCTACTTAGAATATGAGCCCTCACATTATCTCCAATGTACTTTATGATCCCCATATAGCCTCTTATATATCCTATATGTAACAAACGGAAGCAGAGGCACAGGTGGTGAAGTTCACATTCATTTACTACTTTATGAGTGGAACCTTGTGACCACGATCTGGGGGCTCCTAAGGGGGCATGACTAAGTGAGCCCCAGGCACCCATAGTAAAACCCCTTGAACAGGGTCAGAATGGAATGCCTGGGGGACACAGGTGCTAACTCCAGTTAGACCCCGGATGCATGGCAGCTGTCCCAGGGGGACAGACGGTGAGACAGTATTAACAGATATGATGGAGCTGGCCAGCAGATGCCGGGTATTCTGGTAGAAGCTGGCACTGGTGGCAACCAGCGGGTTCCAGGTATTCGGGTGGAAACTGGCTCTAGTGGTACTGGCGTTGTCCAGAAGTTTGGATGGCTGAATGGTGGAATGAAGCAGAACTGAGGCAGACGGTACAGACGTTATCTTGGACAGATAACAGGTAACTGATAGTCTGTGGAAACAAACAGTATAAGTGGAACACTGCAGAAGCACAGACAGCAGAACCGGAACTAGCAAGAGTGGATACTCATTGCTCCGGCGCCTTCTCTATGGCAGAGGGGCCAGAAGTAGTGCACACAAAGAAATAATTGGTTAATTACTTTTTGAAAACTGTGCGCTGCCTCTTTCAGAGACCTAGAGAGCGTGCGTGCGCGCGGCCTTAATCTCATACCAGGGGATGTGCTGGCCTCCCCACAGGAAGCAGGGGAAGGAGCAGGGTAGCAGGCCATGGACTGAGAGCAAAGGCCCCGCCGGGGGTCTCGCTGAGGTACGGCCACCACAGCATGAGAATGAGGATCCCGCCGATGGTTTCGCTGAGGTATGGACACAGATGTAACACTATATGTATAGTATGAGCCTCCATATAGCATTCTATGTACAGTATGAACATCAACATAGCCTTCTTTGTACAGTATGAGCCCCTACATAGCCTCCTATATACAGTATGAGCCCCCACATAGCTTCCATAAACAGTATGAGTCTCCACCTAGCCTCCTACATACTGTATGAACCCCCATATAGCCTCCATATATAGTGTGAACACCACATAGCCTTCAATATACAGCATGAGCCCCACATAGCCTCCCTACATAGAATGTGAGCCCCAAGAAAGCCTCACTGTATACAGCATGCTCTCCCTCATAGCCTCCAATGTACATCGTGAGCCCCACAAAGCCTCCTATATACCTCCTATATACAGCATGTGCCTAACATAGCCTCCCATATGTAGCTTGAGACTTCCATGGCCTTTTATATATAACACGTGCCCCAAATAATCTCTTATATACAGTAGTAGCCCCCACATAGCCTCCTATATACACCATGAGCACCCCACATAGCCATCAATGTACAGTATGAACCCCCACATACCCTCGTTTATACAGTATGAGCCCCCCACATAGCTTCACTGTATACAGTGGGTACAGAAAGTATTCAGACCTCTTCACATTTTTCACTCTTTGTTTCATTGCAGCCATTTGGTAAATTCAAAAAAAGTTCATTTTTTTTCTCATTAATATACACTCTGCACACCATCTTGACTGTAAAAAAAACAGACATGTAGAAACTTTTGCAAGTTTATTAAAAAAGAAAAACTGAACTATCACATGGTCATAAGTATTCAGACACTCATATTTAAGTCACATGCTGTCTATTTCCTTGTGATTCTCATTTAGATGGTTCTACTCCTTCATTGGAGTCCAGCTTTATTTAATTAAACTTATAGGACTTGATTTGTAAAGGCACAAACCTGTCTATATAAGACCTCACAGCTCACAGTGCATATCAGACCAAATGAGAATCATGAGGTCAAAGGAACTGGCCAAGGAGCTCAGAGACAGAATTGTGGTAAGGCACAGATCTGGCCAAGGTTACAAAATAATCTCTGAAGTACGCAAGGTTCCTAATAGCACAGTGGCTTCCATAATCCTTAAATGGAAGAAGTTTGGGACCATCAGAAGTTTTCCTAGACCTGGCAGTCCAGCCAAACTGAGCAATCGTGGGAGAAGAGCCTTGGTGAGAGAGGTAAAGAAGAACCCCAAGATCACTGTGGCTGAGCTCCACAGATGCAGTAGGGAGATGGGAGAAAGTTCCACAAAGTCAACTATCACTGTAGCCCTCCACCAGTTGGACCTTTATGAGAGAGAGGCCTGACAGAAGCCTCTCCTCAGTGCAAGACATATGAAAGTATAGAGTTTGATAAAAAAAAAATACATGAAGGACTCCCAGACTATGAGAAATAAAATTCTTTGGTCTTATGAGATGAAGATAGAACTTTTTGGTGAAAATTCTAAGCGGTATGGGTGGAGAAAACCAGGCACTGTTCATCACCTGTCCAATACAATCCTAACCGTGAAACATGGTGGTGGCAGCATCATGCTATGGGAGTGTTTTGCAGCTGCAGGGACAGTACGACTGGTTGCAATTGAAGGAAACATGAATTCGGCTAAGTACAGAGATATCCTGGATGAAAACCTCTTCCAGAGTGCTGTGGACCTCAGACTTGGCTGAAGGTTCACCTTCCAACAAGACAATGACCCTAAGCACAAAGCTAAAATAACAAAGGAGTGGCTTCAGAACAACTCTGTGACCATTCTTGACTGGCCCAGCCAGAGCCCTGACCTAAACCCAATTGAGCATCTCTGGAGGGACCTGAAAATGGCTGTCCACCAACATTCACCATCCAACCTGATGGAACTGGAGAGGATCTGCAAGGAAGAATGGCAGAGGATCCCCAAATCCAGGTTTGAAAAACTTGTTGAATCATTTTCAAGAAGACTCATGGCTGTACTAGTTCAAAAAAGTGCTTCTACTCAATACTGAACAAAGGGTCTGAATACTTAAGGCCATGTGATATTTCAGTCTTTCTTTTTTAATTAATCTACAAACATTTCTACATTTCTGGGGTTTTTTTCAGTCAAGATGGTGTGCAGAGTACATTAATGAGAAAAAAATGAACTTTTTTGAATTTTCCAAATGGCTGCAATGAAACAAAGAGTGAAAAATTTAAAGGGGTCTGAATATTTTCCGTACCCACTGTACAGTATGAGCCTCCACATAGCCTCCTATATACAATATTATCTGCAACATACCATAGTTACTATCAGCGCAAAGGAGAAAATCCTGTAGATGCACCCTTTCGGACAACATAACAACGATTAGAAAGATTAGTATGAAAATAACTTAGTTGACTAGTGAATCTTTAACAACCTGAAATGGATCAATTGAAATCAATTGAAGAGGCATTGTACACACCCAATAATACTGATTGAATGTGGTCAGGCAAAGCAGTAAAGGAGTAGGCAGCATCTGCAGAGACAGCGGGTGAAGGGGGCTGCATAAGCGGCAGTGGGAGATGAAGCAGGAAGAAGGTAATTAAGAGCTGATGTTCCTATTTTGTAAAGAAGTTGGTTTATATTTCAGGTACCCTAGCAAAAAAAACCAATGCTGGATACTAGGGTGACATGGCTGGATATTGTGTTTTTATTATGTTGCATTATCCTTAAGGCTGTGTGGAGTACATATACTTCAGACTGGAAAACGCAGATGTAGTTAATTGAACTGAAGTGTGCTAGGATGGAGATATATTTAAGTGATCTTAGGTTTTAAAAAACAGTCCAGAAGTAAAAATGACCCTCATCCTATTTGGTATACAAAAAGCTATGTTGTAAAATTGATTTGTGAGTTATTACTTAACTGTGACAAATTCTAAGAAATGGTGTGATGCAAACATACTGGCCTGAGGCCTTTGTTTGGCAAAAAGAGCAATGTAAATTTCTTGCATAATTCATGTTGAAAACACATCACATAACATTGGTAGGTGAAATAGAATGCAATGAGAAAAAGGCCCATAAACAAAAACTGTATAACAAACAATCATAAAATTGCATGTTTATTGACTTGGTTTTCAAATTGCATATTCCTGACAGAAAAGTCCATGTCAAAACATTTATAGACAATGACTGCTCAAAGGGGCTAAATTTTCATTATATACCTAACATGACCATTGTCTAACACTGTTCTATCTTAACTAACGATAAAAGGGGGCCGAGGGAGCTTTAAGGGTATGCCACACTAAACAAGGTTGCTAACGAGATCGCTAAAAAACGTCACTATTTAGCGATCTCGTTAGTGACGCTGTTGTGTGTGGCATGTAGCAACGACGTGGCCCCTGCTGTGATCTCGCTGATCGTTCACTGGAGTTCTGGACCGTATTTAGATCATTGGCGTCCCGCTGGTGACGCTATATCGCTGTGTCTGGCACCTTTTGTGAGCGATGTGCGCTGTTTTTTACATCGCAATGACCGTTAAAGTCGTTAATGAGATCGCTAACCGCTTATGCGTCGTTAACGAGATCGCTAAGTGTGGCAGCTACTAGCGACATTAAAACGATCACAAAAACGATCGCATTAGTATGCGTCATTATTGTGATCGTTAGCGGGAGCGTTTAGTGTGGCAGTACCTTTACCCTGCTAAGTTTTGGGTTGTTGAAGGGGTAATCCTATCTGATCTGTTAAACTAAAACAAATGGAGCCTAAGAAACGTTGAAGAAATCCTTGAATATGTACTCTGCTTGGTAGTGCCTTTACCTGGCATTACTGCCTTTGAAAGGGCCTCAGCTAAAATTTATAACTGAAATACATCTACAGTAATGCTTCAAAGTTTGGAAAATCTTCAAAATTTTCCACGTTTCTACATCAATTTGCCCAAAACCGCCATCAGACTTTAACAAAAGTCCTAACAATAGATAAGGATAACAAAATCAAACAAATGAATCAAAAATATTAGAACTTACCAATCTTAAATACATAGGTATTAAGGTTGAAGGAAGACTTTAAGTCCATCTAGTTCTAGTCCTATCCTAACCTGCCCTAACATGTTGATCCAGAGGAAGGCAAAAAAAACCATGTGGAAACAGTAAGCTTCACATTGAGGAAAAAAAATTCCTTCCCGACTCCACTTACGGCAATCAGACTAGCTCCCTGGATCAACGCAATATCTAGGAAACTAATGTATATAACCTGTAATATTATACTTTTCAAGAAAGGCATCCAGTCCCTTCTTAAATTTTTGTAGGAAATCACTCATTACAACATTAGACGGCAGAGAGTTCCATAGTCTCACTGCTCTTACAGTAAAGAATCCGCATCTGTGATTATGATTAAACCTTCTTTCCTCCAGACGTAGAGGATGCCCCCATGTCCTCGTCACAGGTCTAAGAGTAAAAAGATCATTAGAAAGGTCTTTGTACTGTCCCCTCTTATATTTATACATTGTAATAAGATCACCCATTAGCCTTCGTTTTTCCAAACTAAATAACCCCAAGTGTAATAACCTGTCCTGGTATTGCAGACCCACAGTGCTCTAATAACATTGGTCACTCTTCTCTTCACCCGCTCTAGTTCAGTTACGTTTTTCTTATACACCGGAGACCAGAACTGTACACAGTAGTCTAAGTGTGGTCGCACTAGTGACTTGTATAGAGGTAAAATTATTTCTCCTCATGAGCATCTATGCCTCTTTTAATGCATCCCATTATTTATTTGACTTGGCAGCAGCTGCCTGACATTGGCCACTAAATGTGAGTTTGTCGTCCACCCATACACCCAGGTTTTTTTCAGTGACAGTTTTGCCCAGTGTTTTACAATTAAGCACATAATTATACATCTTGTTTGTTCTACCCAAGTGCATGACCTTACATTTATCCCCATTAAAGCTCATTTGCCATTTATCAGTCCAAGCTTCTAGTTTACATAAATCCTCCTGTAATATAAAATTGTCCTCTGTATTGATTACCTTGCAGAGTTTAGTGTCATCTGCAAATATTGAAATACTACTCTGTATGCC
>JARQOD010000005.1:381230289-381296249 GCA_033576555.1 Oophaga sylvatica
CTGTAACTGTTGTCCAGAGACCCAGTGTTATTCCACCCACAGCTGCAAGTTCCCTGTCATCCTCACACTCCCAGGCCACAAAACAGCCATCGGTAGCACAGGCATGGGATAAAAGACGGCCATACTCGGCAAACCATCCACGAGCACAGGCTCTGAATGCTGGCATTGCAAAACTCCTGTCCCTTGAAATGCTGTCATTCAGGCTGGTGGAGACTGACAGTTTCCGTGACTTAATGTCATTGGCAGTCCCACAATACAATGTGCCCAGCCAATTTTATTTCAGCAGGCAAGCCGTCCCTGGTCTGCAAAAGCATGTTGAGGGAAAAATTAAACATGCGCTACTAAACGCCGTCAGTAGCAAGGTCCACCTGACCACCGATGCGTGGACCAGTACCCATGGCCAGGGACGATACCTTTCCCTCACTGCCCATTGGGTCAATGTTGTGGAGCCGGGTACAGATCTTGCGAGTGGCGCTGTACGTGTTCTGCCAACTCCAAGGATTGCAGGAATCAAGTCTGTCCACATTGACTCCTCCTCCTACTCCAGTTCCTCAGAATCATCGCTGCAGGAGCCGTCACGGTCTACCTCCACATGGACCCGTGAACGCTTACCTGATGCGACAGATATGAGCACAGCCGTGGCCAAACGTCAACAGGCCGTCCTGAAATTAATTTCCATGGGGAATCGAAGCCACACAGCGCTGGAGCTCTGGAATGCCATCAAGCAGGAGAGCGACGTGTGGTTTTTGCCAGCGAATCTCCAGCCAGGCTTGGTAGTGTGTGACAATGGCCGAAATCTGGTGGCAGCTCTGGGCCTTGGCAACCTCACTCACATACCATGTCTGGCACATGTGCTCAACTTGGTCGTGCAGAGTTTTTTGAGGGACTATCCGGATCTTGATGCACTGCTGCACAAGGTCCGCCTAGAGTGCGCTCACTTGCGACGTTCCACCATGGCCAGATCGCGCATTGCAGCTCTGCAACGCAGATTTCGCCTTCCTGAACATCGCATCATATGTGACGTACCCACCAGGTGGAATTCCACGTTACATATGTTGGAGCGGTTGTGTGAGCAGCAGCCAGCAGTAATGGAGTATCAGCTGCATCAGGCGCAATCAACTCGCAATTTGCATCGTTCACACTTCACCACTACTGAGTGGGCCTCTATGAAGGACATCTGCCACGTTTTGCGTGCGTTTGATGAGTCAACGCGGATGGCGAGTGCAGATGATGCACTAGTCAGCCTGACTGTCCCCCTTATCTGCCTGCTTCAAAAAACACTGCAAGCAATAAGGGATGAGGTTTTGGAAGAGGTGGAGGATGAGGAGTCACTAATTCCATCACCTTCTGGACCGTCAGCGCAACGTGGTTCCTCACAAAGGGCTGGGCAGGGATCACTTTGTGAGGAGGATGAGGAAGAGTCAATGGAGGAGGAAGACATCGCTCCAGAGGGAGGTACACAACGCTCTAGTCAGTATGTAGAGCGAGGGTGGGGTGATGCAGAGCAGGCAGAGATGACGCCTCTTGCAGGGGACAGCGTTTCTTGGCCAGTTGGGAGTCTGCAGCACATGGTTGATTTCATGCTGCAGTGCCTGAGAAACGACCGCCGCATCGCCCACATTCTCACCACGTCTGATTATTGGGTGTACACCCTCCTAGACCCTCGCTACCGGGACAACTTACAAAGCCTCATCACACCGTTGAACCGGGAGCGTAAAATGCGGGAGTACCAAGACACACTGGTGCAATCCATAATGTTCTCCATTCCAGCCGAGAGCACTGCTACTGCTTTACAAAGCAGCTCTGTGCGTCGAGGCAGTGGAGACAGCTCTGCAACAAGAGGGAGCACAAGCAGCGCATCTGCACAGGAAAGACCAGTATGTTCCAAATGTGGCGAAGTTTTGTGGCAGCGCCACCAATGTCTACACCATCCGAGACGGCTCCAGTCAGCAGGAGGCAACGTTTCCGTAAGATGGTGACAGACTACATGTCTTTCCCTCTCAGTGTACTCCCAGATGGCTCTTCCCCATTCAAGTTTTGGGTCTCTAAGCTGGATACATGGCCAGAGCTTAGCCAGTATGCATTGGAGGTGCTGGCTTGCCCTGCTGCCAGTGTATTATCGGAGCGCGTCTTTAGTGCCGCAGGTGGTGTACTAACAGACCGTCGCATGCGACTATCCTCCGATAATGTAGACCGGCTTACTTTTCTGAAAATGAACAAGGCATGGATCTCGCCAGAATTTGTCTGTCCGTTTTCAGATTAAATAACTGGTTCGCAACGTTATCCATGTCTCCTGTTCCCTACACATGCACAGAAAAACCCATGTCGAACATGCTCCAAATAGGGAAGAGCCGTCACCCTGATTGTTATGCTTAAAACATGAAATTGTGAAGTTTTCCAGGCCTAGAATGATACATTTTTATGCCAAATATGGACAAATAATAATTTGTCATCACAGCGCATATCTGCACATGTCTATTAGAAATGGTAACAAAAACTAAAACATAGTCTTCACTTTTTGAAATTAATGCATAAAAGTACATTTCATACTTATCAATTAATGCTTTTTAAGGAACTTTATCTGTACCTGTAAGATAATGCAGTCAATGGATGTACGAATCATAAAATCCTCATCATCATCATCACGAGTTTTATTTATGACAGACAGTATAATATACACATACTGATGCCAACTGTAACTTCACACACCATATATGAAATGGCCAGCATCTAAACCTGGTAATAATGTGCAATAATAAATTATTACATCTAGAAAGTGCATCATGCATACTGACAATAGGTAGTTATACCTGCAAGTGCTGTTGAAACAACCACAACAGATATAAATTAATAATGGTATATAGGTATCACAGTGCATAGTTACTCATGTACAATGTCGATGTAATACTGTACCTCAATAAAGTCTGCGTCAACCATTATGCTTGTTAGTCTTGTAGATTGTTAAAGAGGGAACGGTCTTTTTTTGTTGGTCATAGGTGGAGTATTAGACAGTAAATGATTACTGCTGTCGTATTTTTGGCGTCCCTAGGGCGCAATAACGCTGCGTAACGTCACATTTTATATAGTCATCTAATTGACACACGCTACCCTACCCTACGCGTGACAGTAGGAAGGTAGTGTTGACGGATAAAGCCTTGCGCAACCAGACATGCTTTTACCCTCTTCAACACTGTCCAAGCAAAAAATGCATGATTGCAGCCGCAGACTTTATTGACGTACAGTATAACATCGCCATTACCCATCAGAGGCTGTCCACTGTCTGATACAGACATAGAATATACCTTTGCTATCCGTAGCCTTTCTTTCACCTACACTTGCAGGCACACACTTAAATTGTGACAATGCATTATGTTTTTTTAAATGGTTATTTTTTATCGTACATTATTGTGTCATCACATTGATGAGTCCATGCTGGACATGTCATACATGCTGTACAAAGTAACGATTTTATTAACTTAAATAATTGAAATGTCTGTGACTGTCACATCTAAATTGCAATGATGATGATGATGAGTGACGATTACAAAATCCATTGTCTTCACTATGTTATGGTTTAACATAGCGTTCCTTAAGCATTATTCATAAATACAAAAATGGACTTTTATTGTTAAATTTACAACACTATATTTTGTAACCAATTTTTGGGTGGTGTGTTGTTCCATTTCTTGTTGGCATGTGCATATATGCGTTTATATTTGCAGTGTTTTTATTTTTATTCTTGAAGTTAGGAAACATGTGTATCTTCGTACCGTGTTAGCCATTAGATAGAAAAATATTTAGACTTGAGAGTCCACAGTGGTTGATACCTTTGAATGGATAACTGAAAAGATGGTAACAAATTGCAAGCTTTCGAGGCTACTCACGTCTCTTCATCAGGCAAAGACTAAAACAAAAAATGAAGCATCACTATTTCTATACACAACAGGACACAGGAATAGTGCAATAGGTAAGACAAGTAAGTGACGTGTAGCAGAACTGTCATTATCACAGAGGGATGAACATAAATATTGGAACAGTTCCTAGATAAGGATAGAAAGTTTTATTGCCCTCTGATTGGGGTCTGGTTTTGTGTTTTCATGCCCCTGGAAGGGCAGAGACGCAGATTCCTTAATTGATATAGAATGACATAAATCCGTGTGATCTATTCATTCCATCACTAACAGTGTCAAAGGTCATGATGAGCTTATATTCTGAAACCTTTGTATCTTTCTCATATTTGAAGTTATATTTTAATACCAGTAATTCCATATCCATCATGCTATGACCAGGCATACAAAAGTGTTTTGCCACAGGTAAATCCATAATTTTTTGACTTATCGTGTGGCGCTGATAATTCATCCTTGTTCTCATTTTTTGGCCGGTCTCCCCTCACTTGTCCCTCCCTCACTTGTCTTACCTATTCCTGTGTCCTGTTGTGTGTAGAAATATGTGATTCTTCATTTTTTTTTTAGTCTTAGCCTGATGAAGAGACCTGAGTAGTCTCGAAAGCTTTGAATTTGTTACCATATTTTCAGTTAGCCATTAAACGGTATCAACCACAGAGGACTCTCAAGTATAAATATTTTTCTATTCTTGGAATTGAAATTCATCATTTTATTGTCCTAGTAAAACTTCATTTATTCTTGTTTGAAGTACATACATTTGCAATGGCCACGTAACAAGGCAATAACTCAATATTTTGTGCCTACACCCTCCTTGACCCTGGGCTTCAACAGCGCCAGTTGCTGCTCAGAAGTGTTAGATGCACAGATGAAAACAATCGCTGATGTGTTTGTGGGGTTCAGTAACGCCTGCTGTTCCCCTGCTGTGTGTCTGGCAAAAATTACTGCTGCTAACTACAACTTCAACTTCAAACGTCTCATACTAGGCCTCTGCCTACACCCTCCTTGACCCTGGGCTTCAACAGCGCCAGTTGATGCTCAGAAGTGTTAGATCCACAGATGAAAACAATCGCTGATGTGTTTGTGGGGTTCAGTAACGCCTGCTGTTCCCCTGCTGTGTGTCTGGCAAAAATTACTGCTGCTAACTACAACTTCAACTTCAAACGTCTCATACTAGGCCTCTGCCTACACCCTCCTTGACCCTGGGCTTCAACAGCGCCAGTTGATGCTCAGAAGTGTTAGATGCACAGATGAAAACAATCGCTGATGTGTTTGTGGGGTTCAGTAACGCCTGCTGTTCCCCTGCTGTGTGTCTGGCAAAAATTACTGCTGCTAACTACAACTTCAACTTCAAACGTCTCATACTAGGCCTCTGCCTACAACCTCCTTGACCCTGGGCTTCAACAGCGCCAGTTGCTGCTCAGAAGTGTTAGATGCACAGATGAAAACAATCGCTGATGTGTTTGTGGGGTTCAGTAACGCCTGCTGTTCCCCTGCTGTGTGTCTGGCAAAAATTACTGCTAGCTACCTAATCATGGTGAAAAAAACATGACATCTCAAAGTGTCTAGTGCTACACATAGATATGAGGCTACACCGTGATTTCTAAGCTGTAAACATTTGAAACGTCAACTTTCAAACCATAAAATGATTAGTCTTTGTCACAAATCTGTAACAAAATAATTGTGTGACATATTATTACAGATATGCACATGTCGAAAACAAATGCAAACACAAAAGCCTACTTATGCTATAGGATACTGATGGTCAACCTTGTCACTCCATAGCTTAGACAAATCCAACTCACATCATGATCACTCAAATGCTGCAATGTTGGAAGTGCATAATGTGGGTTGAACTTTGACAACTGCTGCAGTGCGAAGGTTATACTTCAGTGTTCTTGCCTTTGAAATAAAAGCATACAAGTAAATATAATAATCCAATGTTGATTAAGGGACGTGATGTACACCTGTAATATTGTGCAAACAATGCATGTAGGAATAGTCCTCTTCAACATTACTTATATTTGTGTCATTTTAAAAAATACATATTTGATTAGAAAGTTAACAGCCCATATCATAAAGGTCCTTCATGTAAACATGATAATCGCTACCAAAAATCATGCATTACCTTGGTAAAGTCAATAGTGCATAGTCACAATAGCAAAATATATACCTGTAAGTGGTGCTGAAAGAACACAACTGATAGAATACGTGAATGATATATATTTATCAGACTGAATAGCGACATCTGTACAATGTCGATATAATACTGTACCTTAACAAAACAGCTGTGTCACACCTCACACTCGTTTTTCTTGTAGCTTGTTATGTAATAGGGCACATGCGTGTATGTTTCATCATAAGTGCATGTTTACTGAGTAAAGCAGTCATGACAACGCCTTTGTGTTGTCGGTACGCTTGCGATGATGAACGATGCGCACCGTGAATGTTAGTCTGCGTCATAAGACGTACAGACGCTCCAATACCCAACGCGTCACAGCAGGAAGCCAGTCTGTGCGTCCAAACAAAGGCGCAACCATACATGCACGTAACCTTTTATAAAGCTATATAAAAAAAAGGATGTAGTAGTAACGCACACTTTATTGAGGTACAGTATTACATCGCCATTCACCATCTGTGGCTATGCAGTCTCATCTATATATACCTTATCTATCCATTGTCATGCTTGCAAGTCCACAGTCATTCATAAATATCTGTTTTCACTATGCACTATGCACTTTTTAAATTTTTTGTTTGTTAATATAAATGATTGGCACATATTATCAGTATTACATGATGGAAATTTTAGATATTTTTAAAAAATTTTAGTGATATTATTCACCAAATGTAAAGTTTTATGAATGTCAAAGATAACTTGTAATGCTGATTATGTTTTTAAGTCAGCCATTCATTGTCTACACAATAAAAATGGTGTACATACTGTTAGTTAGCCATCATTAATGGATTCTGATATGTACTTGTATGCTTTTATTTTAAACCGTATAGCAGATTATTTAACCTCTTTTAATTGTGGTTTGCATTGCTTTTCAACATGTTAATGTATGCGTTTATGTTTGTAAATTATTAATTTACATATATTTTTTTAAGTAAAATCATCATCTTATGGTACTAAAGGTTATATTTCTCTTGTTTGGAGTATAGACATTTTTAATTGACACGTAACAAGGAAAATACTTGATCTAGTATTTAAATATCCTCCTTCACCCGGGGCTCCAACACCGCCAGTTGTTGCTCGGAAGTGCTGTTAGCACAGTGAACACTTGCTCCTGTGTTACTGGGGTTCAGTAATGTCAGCTGTTCCCTGCTGTGTGAACGGCAAAAAGTCCTGCTGCCTCCACCATGTTCTCATCTCATCCCTGGGCTACAACACTGCCAGTTGTTGCTCGGAAGTGCTGTTAGCACAGTGAACACTTGCTCCTGTGTTACTGGGGTTCAGTAATGTCAGCTGTTCCCCTGCTGTGTGAACGGCAAAAAGTCCTGCTGCCTCCACCCTGTTCTCTTCTCATCCCTGGGCTCCAACACTGCCAGTTGTTGCTCGGAAGTGCTGTTAGCACAGTGAACACTTGCTCCTGTGTTACTGGGGTTCAGTAATGTCAGCTGTTCCCCTGCTGTGTGAACGGCAAAAAGTCCTGCTGCCTCCACCCTGTTCTCTTCTCATCCCTGGGCTCCAACACCGCCAGTTGTTGCTCGGAGTGCTGTTAGCACAGTGAACACTTGCTCCTGTGTTACTGGGGTTCAGTAATGTCAGCTGTTCCCTGCTGTGTGAACGGCAAAAAGTCCTGCTGCCTCCACCCTGTTCTCTTCTCATCCCTGGGCTACAACACCGCCAGTTGTTGCTCGGAAGTGCTGTTAGCACAGTTAACACTTGCTCCTGTGTTACTGGGGTTCAGTAATGTCAGCTGTTCCCTGCTGTGTGAACGGCAAAAAGTCCTGCTGCCTCCACTATGTTCTCATCTCATCCCTGGGCTACAACACCGCCAGTTGTTGCTCGGAAGTGCCATTGGCACGGGTACTCACTCCTGCCCAGACTGGTTACAGCACGCCATCTGTTTCCTGTCAGTGTAAACGTCACTTAGCCTCCAATAAGGTTATATTTCTCTTGTTTGGAGTATAGACATTTTTAATTGACACGTAACAAGGAAATACTTGATCTAGTATTTAAACATCCTCCTTCACCCGGGGCTCCAACACCGCCAGTTGTTGCTCGGAAGTGCTGTTAGCACAGTGAACACTTGCTCCTGTGTTACTGGGGTTCAGTAATGTCAGCTGTTCCCCTGCTGTGTGAACGGCAAAAAGTCCTGCTGCCTCCACCATGTTCTCATCTCATCCCTGGGCTACAACACTGCCAGTTGTTGCTCGGAAGTGCTGTTAGCACAGTGAACACTTGCTCCTGTGTTACTGGGGTTCAGTAATGTCAGCTGTTCCCCTGCTGTGTGAACTGCAAATAGTCCTGCTGCCTCCACCCTGTTCTCTTCTCATCCCTGGGCTACAACACTGCCAGTTGTTGCTCGGAAGTGCTGTTAGCACAGTGAACACTTGCTCCTGTGTTACTGGGGTTCAGTAATGTCAGCTGTTCCCCTGCTGTGTGAACGGCAAAAAGTCCTGCTGCCTCCACCCTGTTCTTTCTCATCCCTGGGCTCCAACACTGCCAGTTGTTGCTCGAAAGTGCTGTTAGCACAGTGAACACTTGCTCCTGTGTTACTGGGGTTCAGTAATGTCAGCTGTTCCCCTGCTGTGTGAACGGCAAAAAGTCCTGCTGCCTCCACCCTGTTCTCTTCTCATCCCTGGGCTCCAACACTGCCAGTTGTTGCTCGGAAGTGCTGTTAGCACAGTGAACACTTGCTCCTGTGTTACTGGGGTTCAGTAATGTCAGCTGTTCCCCTGCTGTGTGAACGGCAAAAAGTCCTGCTGCCTCCACCCTGTTCTCTTCTCATCCCTGGGCTACAACACCGCCAGTTGTTGCTCGGAAGTGCTGTTAGCACAGTGAACACTTGCTCCTGTGTTACTGGGGTTCAGTAATGTCAGCTGTTCCCCTGCTGTGTGAACGGCAAAAAGTCCTGCTGCCTCCACCATGTTCTCATCTCATCCCTGGGCTACAACACTGCCAGTTGTTGCTCGGAAGTGCTGTTAGCACAGTGAACACTTGCTCCTGTGTTACTGGGGTTCAGTAATGTCAGCTGTTCCCCTGCTGTGTGAACGCAAAAAGTCCTGCTGCCTCACCATGTTCTCATCTCATCCCTGGGCTACAACACTGCCAGTTGTTGCTCGGAAGTGCTGTTAGCACAGTGAACACTTGCTCCTGTGTTACTGGGGTTCAGTAATGTCAGCTGTTCCCCTGCTGTGTGAGCGGAAAAAAGTCCTGCTGCCTCCACCCTGTTCTCTTCTCATCCCTGGGCTCCAACACTGCCAGTTGTTGCTCGGAAGTGCTGTTAGCACAGTGAACACTTGCTCCTGTGTTACTGGGGTTCAGTAATGTCAGCTGTTCCCCTGCTGTGTGAACGGCAAAAAGTCCTGCTGCCTCCACCCTGTTCTCTTCTCATCCCTGGGCTACAACACCGCCAGTTGTTGCTCGGAAGTGCTGTTAGCACAGTGAACACTTGCTCCTGTGTTACTGGGGTTCAGTAATGTCAGCTGTTCCCCTGCTGTGTGAACGGCAAAAAGTCCTGCTGCCTCCACCATGTTCTCATCTCATCCCTGGGCTACAACACTGCCAGTTGTTGCTCGGAAGTGCTGTTAGCACAGTGAACACTTGCTCCTGTGTTACTGGGGTTCAGTAATGTCAGCTGTTCCCCTGCTGTGTGAACGGCAAAAAGTCTTGCTGCCTCCACCCTGTTCTCTTCTCATCCCTGGGCTCCAACACTGCCAGTTGTTGCTCGGAAGTGCTGTTAGCACAGTGAACACTTGCTCCTGTGTTACTGGGGTTCAGTAATGTCAGCTGTTCCCCTGCTGTGTGAACGGCAAAAAGTCCTGCTGCCTCCACCCTGTTCTCTTCTCATCCCTGGGCTACAACACCGCCAGTTGTTGCTCGGAAGTGCTGTTAGCACAGTGAACACTTGCTCCTGTGTTACTGGGGTTCAGTAATGTCAGCTGTTCCCCTGCTGTGTGAACGGCAAAAAGTCCTGCTGCCTCCACCCTGTTCTCTTCTCATCCCTGGGCTACAACACCGCCAGTTGTTGCTCGGAAGTGCTGTTAGCACAGTGAACACTTGCTCCTGTGTTACTGGGGTTCAGTAATGTCAGCTGTTCCCCTGCTGTGTGAACGGCAAAAAGTCCTGCTGCCTCCACTATGTTCTCATCTCATCCCTGGGCTACAACACCGCCAGTTGTTGCTCGGAAGTGCCATTGGCATGGGTACTCACTCCTGCCCAGACTGGTTACAGCACGCCATCTGTTTCCTGTCAGTGTAAACGTCACTTAGCCTCCAATAAGTTGTCCTGTCGTGTTGCGGTCAGGTTAGCCGACTCTATGGTGCTTGGAGTTTAGGTGCTTCCTATGTGTGCTGCGGGATATGCAAATAAAGGCTGTTTCCGTTGTGACAATAGGACAATCACCCACTGTAGTACTGTGGGATTCGGTAACTGCGGCCGGCTCGCGGCCTGTCATCTTAAATTTCCATGGGTACCTTCTGCTACCCGTCCGGGTTCCAGTACCGTCAGCTGGTTCTCCGCAGTGCCTTTGGCCTAGGTACCTCCATCTCGGTATCCGAGTTCCAGCAATGTCTGCTGGTCCTTGGTAGTGCTTTGGAGCACAGGTACCTCCTGCTTAGTAACCGTGTCCCAGTAACGTCAGCTGGTCCTCGGTTGTGCCATTGGCTCTTTTCCTTCTGCTGCCCCTCCGGGTTCCAGCACAGTCAGCTGGTCCTCGTTACTTGCGTTGGCTCTTGTACCTTCTGCTACCCGTCCGGGTTCCAGTACCGTCAGCTGGTTCTCCGCAGTGCCTTTGGCCTAGGTGCCTCCATCTCGGTATCCGAGTTCCAGCAACGTCTGCTGGTCCTTGGTGGTGCTTTGGAGCACAGGTACCTCCTGCTTAGTAACCGTGTCCCAGTAACGTCAGCTGGTCCTCGGTTGTGCCATTGGCTCTTTTCCTTCTGCTGCCCCTCCGGGTTCCAGCACAGTCAGCTGGTCCTCGTTACTTGCATTGGCTCTTGTACCTTCTGCTACCCGTCCGGGTTCCAGTAACGTCAACTGGTTCTCGGAAGTTAGACGACCCTAAAGACCACCCCGAAGAAGATGACGACCCCAAGGACGACGAGCATCAAGCCAACCAGCCTGAACACCATCACAAAGAAGAAATATAAGATTACCCAGAAGAAGATCACCAACAGGAAAAAGAAGGTTACGACAAACTACAAGATACAGAACAAGAGACAGAAGAACAATAAGCAGAAGATCAAAAAGCAGAAGAACATGAAGTATAAGATCAAAATGAAGAGCAAAATATATGCTCTAAATTATAAGCAGAAGAAGACTAAGCAGTGTATGGGGGTGAGTCCGTTCCTCCTCGTGGTGCCCCTGGAAAATGCCTGCTGCTGCAGGCTAAACTGAACACGGACAAATACTGTTGTAATTTAAATCTTTTGTGACAGCAAGAACGGAAGGATGAAAAATTCATACTTTGACAGATTACAAGTACAGGAATCTCTGTCACAAATAAGAATATGATGAAGAAGATGAAGTACAATATGAAGAAGAATAATAGTTTAATAAGAAGAATATGAGTAATGTTAACAAAAAGATGAATAGCAAGAAGTTTAAGAAGAAGATAAAGAAGGTGAAGATGAAGAATAATTTGATGAAAAAGATGATGCTGCTGAAGATTATGAAGGAGAAAGTGTGTCAAAAGTTAAAAAGGTGAAGAGCATGGAAGTTGTGAAATATACATATTTGCCAAAATAGAAAAAACGTTAACAACATTGTCAATTTCTTCGTCAATCCGAACATCTTTAAAAAAAAAAAATATTTATGCTATTCCATTTGATTGGGTTAAACATCTATGCCTTTAATGTCTCCTCAACCTTCCCCAATACATTCTACATTACTCTTTGTTGTTTTCCTTCATGTACAATTAACCAACTAGGCAAGAATGGGGTTTTTTTAATTCCGATATTTTGTTCCCATAGACTTACATTGGATTTCCGGTATCGGTATCGGGTATCGCCGATATTTTTTGGGTATCGGTGATACCATTCCGATTCCGATACTTTTGGATATCGGAAAGTATCGCTCAACCCTAAATACGACCAAAAGCAAGTTGAAAGTATCTCAATTCCGCTATTTTTATTCTACTCATATTAAAAAAAAAACACATTATAAAGAGGCGTAAGAATGTCCTATTCGATTTGCTAACTAAAGTTAGTATTTTAATTTTCTTTTTTTAATAGCTCATAAAATTCTCTTTTTAAAATATTATTTGGATATGGGTTACCTAATTCTACTTGAACATCTCCACAGCAGTGTACTGTACACAAAACACTCATACACTTTCGTAATGGAAAGAAAACTAGTATTTTGCATTTTTAAGCATCCTTTTTGCCAAAATAAAAGTACTTAGCTGTTCTTACAAGACCCAAAGAACTATATAGAGCAGTGTTTCTCAACTCCAGTCCTCAGGACCCACCAAAAGTCATGTTTTCAGGATTTCCTTAGTATTGCACAGGTGATAATTTTATCACCTGCTCAAGCATTAATTCCATCACCTTTGCAATACTAAGGAAATCCTGAAAACATGACCTGTTGGTGGGTCCTGAGGACTGGAGTTGAGAAACACTGATATAGAGTGACAGTACACATGCTTGACACTTTCTCACTGCAGACTAGCTCGGGAGTAATTGGGGACTAGAGTTCACCATTTGTAGTGATCGGTGGCTGTCCAAGCAGTTGGACCTTCACTAGATGAACATTTATCACCAATCTAATAGACATCATTTCAATATTATAATCTGGAAACAGAAATGAGCGGATCTGGCAAAGTTAGAATTTCTCAAATGGAGCAGATTTTACTGGGAAATTCAATTTCATTGAAATTTTTGTCTACAAATTGAATTTTCCCAAATGAACATAACACATGAAAGAAAATCAATGCCTCACAGCTCACCTGTCCTAACTCCGTCGCTATCTCAGCTACCCACTTCCCATCATCTGGTCCTCAGGCCCTGAAAAACAGTCGGTGTCAGCGGGCACCAGAGGCATTGGGGATGTCATGACATGTGACTGATGAGGTATCAGATTTTTATGCTTTTTAACCCCTTTACCCCCTCAAGCCAGTTTTCACCTCCATGACCTGGCCAAATTTTAGAATTCTGAATAATGTCACTTTATGCAGTAATAACTCTGGAACGCTTCAACCAAGTGATTCTGAAACTGCTTTCTCGTAAAATATTGTACTTCATGACAGAGGTATATCTGTTTGACATGACATGCGTTTATTTGTGCAAATATCTGAAATTTGGCAAAAAAAAAACAAAATTTAGCAGCAGATTTGGCCCTGCGGATCTGCAGCAGATTCTCATATGGTGTACAGTAACATTTTATCCAATGCAAATTGTGCACATGCTACAGAAAATTCCACGCTGAAGCGCAGTGGTTTATTTTCCGCAGCATGTCAATTTTTTGTGCGGGTTCCGCAGCGTTTTTACACCTATTCCATTTTAGGAATCCGCAGGTGTAAAAACGCAGGGCAAATCCGCACAAAATCCGCAGAAAGTCTGCAGTAAATCCACAATGAATCCGCAGGTAAAACACAGGTCATTTTACCTGCAGATTCTGCAGATTCCACGTGGAAAAATCCGCACAAGAATCCGCAACGTGTGCACATACCCTTATTCTTATGCGCGCAAACCAGACAATTATGTCACACAAAACAGGAAAAAATAACATTTAATACATGTCTATTTTACGTCAGCATCATTTTTGAAACTTTTTTCATTAGGAAATTAGAAGGGTTAAAGTTTGATCAGCAATTTCTAATTTTTCCAAGAAAATTTACAAAATCAATTTTTCTGTATCTAAGAAAATACCCCAAAGTGACACCAAGCTTAAAACTACACCCCTCAAAGTCCTCAAAACCACATTAAAGAAGTTTATTAACCCTTCAGGTATTCACAAAAATTAATGCAATACGGAAGGAAAATGTTTAAATTTTTCACAGGTAACAGAAAAAATGGATCCCAATTGTTGTGCAATTTCTCCAGAGTATGCTGATACCATATGTTGGGGAAAAGTACTGTATGGGCACATGACAGGGCTCGGAAGGGAAGGAGAACCGTTTGATTTTTTAAATGCAAAATTGTTTGGAATTGACGCCATGACAAGTTTGGAGAAATCCTGATGTTTCCAAACAGTAGAAGTGACCACATTTTGCAAACTAGACCCCTCAAAGAATGTATCTAGATTTGTGATGAGCACCTATAACCCCTAGGTGCTTCACAAAAGTTTTTAACGTAGAGCTGTGAAAATTAAAAAATCACATGACTCTAACAAAATTTTTTATTAGCTTTAAATATTTTATTTTTACACGGGTAACATAGAAATGGACTCTAAAATTAGCTGTGCAATTTCTCCGGAGTATTTTGATACCCCATATGTGGGGGAAAACTACTTTTTGGGATGAATGGAAGGGCTCAGAAGAGAAGGAGTGCCATTTGACTTTTTGAACGCAAAATTGTCTGGAATCATTAGCGGACGCAATGTCGCGTTTGGAGAGCCCCTGATGTGCCTAAATATTGGAAATCCCTCACAAGTGACACCATTTTGGAAACTACACCCTTCATGGAACTTATCCAGATGTGCTGTGAACACTTTGAACCCCAAGATGCTTTACAGAATTTTATAACGTTGAGTTGGGAAAAGAAAAAAGTCAAATTTTTCCCACAAAAAAGTTCTTTTAGCCCAATGTTTTTATTTTCTAAAGGGTAACAGGAGAAAATGCACCATACCATTTGTTGTATGGAACCCAAAATTAGTTGTATTTTTCCTGAGTACGTCGATACCCCAGATGTGTTGGAAAACTACTGTTACATTTTTGACACAAATATTTTGTTTTAGCACCGGATTTTACATTTTCACATGGGGAAATGGGTAAAAAAGCATCACAATTTTTAGCTGAATGTGGAAATACTCCATATGTGGCTGTACAGTACTGCTTAGCCACATGGCGAGACTCGGAAGGGATGGAGCGCTATTTGCCTCCTGGAGCTCAGATTTTCCTAGAACAGTTTGTAGACTCTGTATACAGTGCCCTTATTTACTATAAGAGAAGAATGATCTCCTCAACTGACCCCATTTGGGAAATAATACCCCTTTGCAAAGTTATCTACAGGTATAGTAATGATTTGACTTCATGGGTGTTTTCCAGAAACAAACTGCAATGTATGTTGCTGAGTGAAAACTGTAATCTACCATTGTAGTGAATAGTACATTGCAGTGACCAGTACGTTGTGGCCAGCATATGCTTCTGGGGACATGCACTGTAAATTAGGCAGGCTCTCATCGCTACAGAAATGCCAAAGATGTGGACGTTAACTGCAGTTTAGGCACACTGTGGTGCTCAGAAGGGATGGGGCATTTGGATTTGGAAGTGCAAATTTCCCTTGATTTCTTTTGGGGGTGAGGACCCATAGCGCTTTTCCAGAACCTTTGCACTACCAGTAATGTGGAAGCCCCAATATTGTCATTGACAGATGAAAGACTTGATTAGGGACTTTCTTTTTTGTGGATTGAGTTGAAGCTTTATTTGGGAACATTTTACATAACATTTGGGATTACATTTATCCTTCGCTCAGCACTGAGCACTTACATTGTGGTTTCCATATAAATCTCTGAATGATGTGATTCAAATGAAACCTCTGAAGAATCCATGCACTACAATGAGGCAGGAGAGTTACTCTGAACTCTGTCTGGCCTATGTTCAGAGGTGTCCGTCTTTTCAAAAGTGCACAAAAGTGTGGTCAACTATGCTTTTACACACGCTTAAAAAGATGGACACCACCGTATCACAGGCCAGACTGCGTCCACACTGCCCCCATCTGCCTCATTATAGGGAATGTTACGTTGGGGGCTCCATCTGAATCACATATTTCAGAAATTTCCACAGAAATCCTGATGTAAGTGCTCACCATAGAGCGCAAGATAGATGTGAGCTGAACCTTACTGCTATCTTTGGGAGGCAGAAACAACAAATCAATAGTAGGACAAGAATTGGTATATTTTGCTTTTTACGCAGTTCCTTGTGCAGTATAAGTGACTAGATGACTTTATTTATCAGGTTGGTACCAGATTTATACTTTTTTATGTTTGGCTGCTCTCACACACTAAAAGATGCTTTAGTTTTCAAAAACTATTTTTTCATTGCTATTTCTTGAGAGCTATAATTTTTCCATATTTCTGCCAACAGGGTCATATGAGGGCTTGTTTTTTTCTAGGACAAGTTGCTGTTTTTATTGGTACCATTATTGGGCACATTACTTTTTTGATTGCTTTCTATTCTGATTTTTGGGAAGCAGAATGGACAAAAAGCAGGATTCTGGAATTTTTTTTAATGCCATTCTGCCTGTGGTAAAATTGATGAGACAGCTTTATTCTTCTGGTCAGTATAATTACAATTATATTTACATACATATAGTTGTATACATATATACATATATATACAATCTACATTTATATCATATTTTAACATTTTGGTGCTTTTCCCCAATAAAAACTATTTTATAGAAAATAGAATTATTTTTGCATCGCTGTATTCTAATAGCTTTAACTTTTTTTTTCAGTTATTCGCTGATGTAGCTGTATGCCAGCTTGCTTTTGGCATGACAAGATGACGTTTTCAGCTATATCAATTTTATTTACATTCATTTTTTTTATCGCATTTTATTCCACTTTTTGATCGGCAGCATGATGAAAGAGCATAATTTTTTTCCTCGTTTTTTTATTTATTTTTTATTGTGTTCACTGAAAGAGATAACTAGTGTAACAGTTTTACAGGTCGGGTTATTATGGATGCAGCAATACCAAATGTGTACTTTTTTGCATAAAAATACTTATTTATGGGAACAACATCTTTTTTATTTATTTATTATTTTGTGATTTTATTAAAAATATTTCTTCAACTTATTTTTACTTTTCTACTTAGCCTCTCTATGGAACTTTCACTTTCAGCAGTCTGATCACTGTTAGATAGCATTGCAATCCTTTATAAATTGTGTGGTCTAACATGCTTGGTAGTTTGGTGACACAGATGTCGTCATAACGACCTCGGGTCTCGATAGCAACGATCGGGTCCTTGTAATGACGTCACGGGGGGCGTCGGTCGGAAGGGAGAGGAATCCCACTTCCTCTACCTGCCTTCGAAATGCTGTGATCGATATTGATTGCAGCATTTAGGGGGTTAAACTGTAGGGAGCAGTGTGGGCACCGATCCTGGCAGTGAGAGCCGAGTGTCAGCTGTCATATTCGCTGAACACCCAATGGCGGTCATGCACGGACAGCTCCTGTACGCGCTAAATTGCCAGGACGTATCCATACGTTCAAAGCCGTGAAGTCCTTCCAAACCAGGACGTATGGATCCATACATCTAGCGTTGGGAATGGGTTAACCTTTTCTCCAGGCCTCTATATTTCAGCCAAATAATGTTTTGCTGAATTCTCATGGAGTGGATTACAAAAAATCCATTCTCTGCAGAATGCGGTTCCTGTAAAATTTGAGTAGAATTCAATTCAGTTCAAATAAATTTGCCCATATCTACCTGGAATGAAATGAAAAATATCTAGATGTGTGTGAGCACCTTGATCTTTCAGGTGCTTCACAGAAGTTTATAACGTTGAGCCATGAAAATAAAAAAAACATTTTTCCCACAAAAATGTTCTTTTAGTCCTGTGGAAAGTTGGCTCCCTTAGCTGTTCCTTGAGGTAGACAAAGTCTCTGGGTGAATTATTGTATCATAAACCCAAAATGGTAAAAGAAAAGACAGCCTTTCTGGCTCAAAAGGAAATAAAATGTTCATAAACAGTCCTGCCCTGCACTTCTGGGCCAACACATAGGCAGATCTCACAGGAGCGTCAGCCTAGATGCCTTCTTGCCTCAGTACAACAACATAAGCCTGTCCAAAATTTAGGTAGGGCACTTCATGTCAATGAAAAACAAATTCCCTTAAATGGCATATTAGAATATAGGGAGAAAAACAAAGAGATCCCAAAGGTAATAATAACAATCTTTATTGATAGAAAAATAATTAAAAATACATAAAACAGCAGAAAAACTGTTTCGGGGACACCGAGCCAAAATCTAGTATAGTAACATGTTACATGGCTACCAAAACAATAAATGGTGCCAATAGCAATATCCTATTATGTAGAAAGATGACTAATAACTAACCACCACAAACAGCTGATAATAGTTACAATAAAATCCTTGTGGAAAGGTTAACCAATTAGTATAGCGAACCCAAAGTTTACATAGCCATAAAATGTCCTAAGGGTACATTCCCTCATTAGATGTATATATGAATTAATTAACCTATATATGGTACAGCGGGTATATGCCTATCAGGATTTAACACATTTATTGATGCATATGCATTATATCGATATTTTATAGGGATATTTATCTCATATCTGCTAGTGCAACTTTATTGTGAGCACATATCTATAGCATTACTTGTATTCATATATACATCTAATGAGGGAATGTACCCTTAGGACATTTTATGGCTATGTAAACTGTGGGTTCGCTATACTAATTGGTTAACCTTTCCACAAGGATTTTATTGTAACTATTATCAGCTGTTTGTGGTGGTTAGTTATTAGTCATCTTTCTACATAATAGGATATTGCTATTGGCACCATTTATTGTTTTGGTAGCCATGTAATATGTTACTATACTAGATTTTGGCTCGGTGTCCCCGAAACAGTTTTTCTGCTGTTTTATGTATTTTTAATTATTTTTCTATCAATAAAGATTGTTATTATTACCTTTGGGATCTCTTTGTTTTTCTCCCTATATTCTAATATGCCATTTAAGGGAATTTGTTTTTCTACACAACACAGACCAAAGAAAAAACTGGCTGGACATTTATTTCCCCAGCCACACCCTTGAAGTGGAGATATGGTGTATAGGTTTCCCGCCCATCTCTTACCTACTCACCTAAAAACCCACCCATAACATGGCCGCTTAACTCCTTCAGCACATATCTTGCTGAAAAGAAACTTATGTGCTTCTACATCATGGAGAAAAGCAATCTCTGTGACACATATCTCCCCTCGCATACCGTGCCAGTGATCCTGTTGTTACACCCCCAATATTGAATTTTTACAAGGATACCATGAGAAAATGGATCCCAAGATTTGTTGTGCAATTTCTCCTGAGTAATTAGATACCCCATATGTAGAGGAAAACTACTGTTTGGGTGCGCGTCAGGCCTCAGAATGGAAGGAGTGATATTTTGGAATGCAGACTTTGATGGAATGGTCTGCGAGTGTCATGTCGTGTTTGGAGTGTCTCTGATGTGCCTAAATAGTAGAAATACTCCACAAATGACCCCATTTTGGGAACTATACCCCTCCCAAAATGTATCTATATGTGTGGTGAGCATCTTGAAACCACAGGTGCTTCACAGACGTTTATAACGTAGAGCTGTGAAAATTAAAAAATCAAATTTCTCCTACAAAAACACTATTTTACCCCCAAATTTTGTATTTTCACAAGGACAACAGGACAAAATGGACCCCAACAATTGTTACTCAATTTATTCTGAGTACACCGATATGCCACATATGGTCGAAAACTATTTTTAAGGTACAGTACAAAGATAAGAAGGGAAGAAGCACCATATTGGAGTTCAGATTTTGCTGGACTTGTTTGAGGGTACTATGTCACATTGGCAAAGGTCCTGTGGTTTCAGAACAGCAGAACCCCCATAACTGTCTCCATTTTCCAAACTACACTTCCCAATGAATTCATCTATGGGTGCAGTGATCATATTGACACCACAAGTGTGTCACAGAATTTTCTACCATTGGGCAGTGCATACAAAATAATTGCATTTTCACAGCCAAAATTTAGTTGCAGCCTCAGATGTAACATTTTTACAAAGGAAAATTGGGAAAATGGCACCAAAATTTGTCCCACAATTTCTGCTGAATGTAGACATACCCCATATGTGGCTGTACAGTACTGCTTAGCCATACGGCGACACTCAGGAGGGATGGAGCACAGATTTTCCTAGAATAGTTTACAGACTCCATATACAAAGCCCCTAAGTGCCAGAAGAGCAGAATCCCCCCTCTAGTGACCCATTTTTGGAAATTATATCCCTTTGGGGATTTATCTACAGATGTAGTAACGATTTAGGCTCAATGGGTGTTTTCCAGAAAAAAAGCAGTGGATGTTGCGCAGTAAAAATTGCAAACTGCCATTGCAGTACCCATATGTTGTAATCCCCAGTACATTGTAATGACCAGTATGTTGTATTGACAAACTCATGCTTTTAGAGACATGCACCCTTAAATTAGGCGAGCGTCATCACTACAAAAATG
Source organism: Oophaga sylvatica (assembly GCA_033576555.1). NCBI lineage: Eukaryota > Metazoa > Chordata > Amphibia > Anura > Dendrobatidae > Oophaga > Oophaga sylvatica. Next base: position 381,250,737 of record JARQOD010000005.1, read on the forward strand.
CCAAACATGTGGACACTAAATGTGGATTAGTCAAACTGGGGCTCAGAAGAGAGGGGAGCATTTGGATTTGGGAATGCGGAATTTGCTAAATTTCTTTTTGGGGGCTAGGAGCCATTTAATTTTTCTAGAGCCTTTGTACAACCAGTAATGAGGAAGCCCCCTATATTTCTGATAACAGGTGAGAGACCTTAGTGGGGAATTTTTTGTGCATTGATTTGAAGCTTTTTTCAGAACATTTTACATAACATTTGGGATCACATTTATCCTTTGCTTTACCCTGAGCACTTACTTTGGGTATCCATCTAAATCTCCGAGTGACGTGATTCAGATGAAACCCCCAATAGATCCATTTAATATAATGAGGCAGCAGAGTTATTGTATATGCTCGTGTATAAGCTGAGTTTTTCAGCCCCTTTTTTGGGCTGAAAAAGACCCTCTCGGTTTATACACGAGTCATACGCCAGAAAGCCAGCGGGGGAGGGGGAGCAGGTGAGCAGGAGACATCATACTCACCTTTCTAGCGTCTGAATATCAGGCTCTGCTACACCTCAGTCCCAGCCTCTGCTTCTCTACCGCTCATTAAAGTAATGAATATGGACGCGTCTCCACTCCCATAGGAGTGGAGAACATATTCATTACTTTAATGAGCGGTATCACATGACCACACAGGAAGAAGACAGCAAGAGAGATGCAAACTCCGGGACTGAGATGTAGCAGAGCCTGATATGCAGATGCCAGGAGGGTGAGTAGGACTGGGGGAGGATTAGCTATGCGATATTCACCTGTCCCCATTCCACCGCTGCGCTCTGTCTCCTGGGCCCTCTGGCTGTGATGTTCAAGTCAGAGGGCGCAATGACGTAATTAGTGCGTGCCCTCTGCCTGAACAGTCTCTGCAGAGAGCCAGCGACGCTAAGGAGCAGCGGGCAGCGATGAGAGGTGAGTATGTCATTCTTTTTTTTAAATCGCAGCCCCAGCAGCATTATTATATGGGGCACATATTAATATGGGCATGTTATGGGGCCACCACTACCCTTTGTGCAGCATTATATGGGGCAAATATTAATATGGAGCTTGTTATGGGCCACCACTATCTTTTGTGCAGCATTATATGGGCATATATTAATATGGAGCATCTTATGTGGCAACCACTAACCTTTGTGCAGCATTATATGGTACATATATTAATATGGAGCATCTTATGGGGCCACCATTAACCTTTGTGCAGCATTATATGGGGCATATATTAATATGGAGCGTGTTATGGGGCCACCATTAACCTTTGTGCAGCATTATATGGGGCATATATTAATATGGAGCATCTTGTGGGGCCACCATTTTACTTTTATTAGTATCTATTTTTATTTTTGAAATTTACCTGTAGCTGCTGCATTTCCCACCCTAGGCTTATACTCGAGTCAATAAGTTTTCCCAGTATTTTGTGGCAAATTTAGGGTCTTTGGCTTATACTCAGGTCGGGTTATACTCGAGTATATATGGTACTTTGGACTCTGTCTTTCCTATGTTCAGTGTTCTCCTTTTTTCAGAAGTGCACAAAACTGTGGCAGACAGCAGAAAGAAGAAATCAACAGCAGGTGAAGAATTGGCTTTATTTATTTTTTACGCCGCTGCTCATGCGGTATAAGTTATTAGACGACTTTTTTCTTCTGGTCGGTGCAATTACAGAGATACCAGATTTTTTTTCTTTTCGTTTCGTTGCTCTTACGCACTAAAAACACCTTTTATTGTACATCAACATATTTTTAGAGCTATAATTTTCCATATTTCTGACAACAGAGTCATGTGAGGGCTTGCTTTTTGCGGGACGAGTTGATATTTTTATTGATACCATTTTTGGGCACATGACAATTTTGATCACTTTCTATTCCAAATTTTAGGAGGCAGAATAAATAAAAACCAGCAATTCAGGAATTGTTTTTTAGGAGTTTTTTTATGCCGTTCCACATGTGGTAAAACTGATAAAACAGTTTTATTCTTTGGGAAAGTGCGATTGCAGCTATACCACATTTATATATTTATGTTTTGAAGCTTTGACACAATAAGACATATTTCATAGAAAAAATAATTATTTTTGCATCGCTTTATTCTGAGAGCTATAACTTTTTATTTTTTGGCTGATTGAGCTGTATGGTGGCTTTTTTTGCGGGACAAGATGACGTTTTCAGCTGTACCTTTTTTTTACATTTGTCTTTTTGATCGTTTTTTATTCAACAATTTAGTTTATGTTGCCGCAGCTTCAAGATTTGCGACTGCTAAACAGCCTGAATACATGTGGGGATTCCTTAACAAACAGGCAATCCCCACATGTATTCAGGCTGTCTAGTAGCCCCAAATCATGCAGCTGCAGCGACAGAAACTAAATCTCCGAGCACTTCCAAATACTCGGAGACCACCCGAGCGTGCTCGGGAAAACCCGAGCAACGAGCATACTCGCTCATCACTAATAATAAAGGATTGTGTTTTGCCTTGTTGTTTTGTTATGTTCACTGAAGGGGTTAACTAGTAGTACTTTTATTGTTTATTTTTTTCAATATATATATTTTTTTTATTATTTGTGATTTAAAAAAATGTACAACTTTTTTTACTTTCTTCCTTAGCCCCACTATGAGATTTTCACTTTTTGCAGCCTGATCGCTGCTATAAAGCATTACAATGCATGAGCATTGCTATGCTTTAAAACCTGTCAGCCCTATAGACACAAATTTGTTAGATCACGCACTGTGCTAGTGTCTGGTGACACAGATGTCATCATGGGGTCACCATGTCATCATGTCTTCGGGTCACCATGGCAATGATCGGGGCAGAATGGGATCCCTCCCTCTGCCTGCCTTCTAAGTGCTGCAATCACTATAGATCACATCATTTAGGGGTTAAAATGTCAGGAACGGTGCACACTCCTCTCCTGGCACTCAGGGCAAGGTGTCAGTTGTCAGAATCAGTTGACACCCAGAGGTGGTCGCCTGGATGTATCCATACATTCAAGTTCGGTAAGTAACAAGCGACCTGGACGTATGGATGCGTCCAAGGTTGTAAAGAGGTTAAAGACAATGATCAAACCTGTTCCCTTTCAGAATTTCCCAACATATTCTTCACATCAGTGACAGGAAGAAATTGAGAGTCCTTGTTACAATCATCTGGGAATATATTATGCTACACATATCAGCCCTCTGGTTAGTTTCTCTATTATCTTTTTTCATGTCAGCAATGTATTTTACATACTAGACAATGCATATTAACTGCTTTTATTCTCCTGTCCTGGCTCAGGTGCTGACTCTTAGTTCCTTTCTCTATGGCCAGTTCCACGCCGGGACACTGTACTATCCTGCAACCAGCTTTGACATCATCACCCAAGGCCCTTTAAGGTTACAGTGCAGACCATAAGTTTGGACACACCTTCTCATTTAAAGATTTTTTGGTATTTTCATGACTATGAAAATTGTAAATTCACACTGAAGGCATCAAAAGTATGAATTAACACATGTGGAATTATATACTTAACAAAAAAGTGTGTAACAACTGAAATTATGTCTTATATTCTAGGTTCTTCAAAGTAGCCACCTTTTGCTTTGATGACTGCTTTGCACACTCTAGGCATTCTCTTGATGAGCTTCAAGAGGTAGTCACCAGGAATGGTTTTCACTTCATAGGTGTGCCCTGTCAGGTTTAATTAGTGGGATTTCTGGCCTTATAAATGGGGTTGGGACCATCAGTTGTGTTGTGCAGAAGTCTGGTGGATACACAGCTGATAGTCCTACTGAATAGAATGTTAGAATTTGTATTATGGCAAGAAAAAAGCAGCTAAGTAAAGAATAACGAGTGGCCATCATTACTTTAAGAAATGAAGGTCAGTCAGTCCGAAAAATTGGGAAAACTTTGAAAGTGTCCCCAAGTGCAGTTGCAAAAACCATCAAGCGCTACAAAGAAACTGGCTCACATGAGGACCGCCCCAGGAAAGGAAGACCAAGAGTCACCTCTGCTTCTCAGGATAAGTTTAAGCGAGTCACCAGCCTCAGAAATCACAGGTTACAGCAGCTCTGATTAGAGACCAGGTCAATGTCACACAGAGTTCTAGCAGCAGACACATCTCTACAACAACTGTTAGGCCGGGATCACACATGCGAGTAAGTCGTCCGACACTCGCATGTGAAATCCCAGCTCTGGTGCCGGCACTCAGGAGTGGAGTGCGCGGCCCCATGTAGTTATATGCAGCCGTTCGCTCCACTCCCGAGTGCCGGCGCCAGAGCTGGGATTTCACATGCGAGTGTCGGACGACTTACTCGCATGTGTGATCCCGGCCTAAAGAGGAGACTTTGTGCAGCAGGCCTTCATGGTAAAATAGCTGCTAGGAAACCAGTGCTAAGGACAGGCAACAAGCAAAAAAGATGTTTTGGCTAAAGAACACAAGGAATGGACATTAGACCAGTGGAAATCTCTGCTTTGGTCTAATGAGTCCAAATTTGAGATATTTGGTTCCATCCACCGTGTCTTTGTGCGACACAGAAAAGGTGAACGGATGGACTCTACATGCCTGGTTCCCACCGTGAAGCGTGGAGGAAGAGGTGTGATGGTGTGGGGGTGCTTTTCTGGTGACACTGTTGGGGATTTATTCAAAATTGAAGGCATACTGAACCAGCATGGCTACCACAGCATCTTGCAGCGGCATGCTATTCCATCCGGTTTGCGTTTAGTTGGATCATCATTTATTTTTCAACAGGACAATGACCCCAAGCACACCTCCAGGCTGTGTAAGGGCTATTTGACCAAGAAGGAGAGTGATGGGGTGCTACGCTAGATGACCTGGCCTCCACAGTCACCAGACCTGAACCCAATCGAGATGGTTTGGGGTGAGCTTGACCGCAGAGTGAAGGTAAAAGGGCAAACAAGTGCTGAGCATCTCTGAGAACTCCTTCAAGATTGTTGGAATACCATTTCCGGTGACTACCTCTTGAAGCTCATCAAGAGAATGCCAAGAGTGTGCAAAGCAGTCATCAAAGCAAAAGGTGGCTACTTTGAAGAACCTAGAATATAAGACATATTTTCAGTTGTTTGACACTTTTTTGTTAAGTATATAATTCCACATGTGTTAATTCATAGTTTTGATGCCTTCAGTGTGAATGTACAATTTTCATAGTCATGAAAATACAGAAAAATCTTTAAATGAGAAGGTGTGTTCAAACTTTTGGTCTGTAATGTATGTGCTTTCTGAGTATTCTTTAAGTACATCATTCAGTTACCCTATGTACTTCAAGAGTTTGCCTCTCCATCCTTTTAACTCAGATGCAAGTTACTTGAAGAAGCAATGAGAGACCCAAGGTGCATCAACGCAAAGGATTAAAATGGTAAAGAACCTTTATTGTATAGTCTAATACATCATGTGTTGCTTACTCCATTTTCAAATGATGAAACAATTAGCATGAAAAGATTTCAGTTAATATATAAACAGAAATGTGGCGCAAAGCAAAAAAGCTTGTACCACTTTTTCACTGGTCTTGATATACAGCAAAAGTATTTTTTCTTTTCATCTATAGTTTTTTAAAAATTAAAAAAACAGCAAATTCATAAAAATTGTAAAATCCATGTTTCTGTTCAGTAGGATGGCTCCTTGCTTCTTCAATTGAAGTATTGCTTTTAGTATCTAGGCACCATGTCATTCACTATACACGTCTATTAGTGCTGTGCCTAGAATTGCATAACAACATAAGGTGTACCTAAATATTTTACATACAAAACATTTTCTTCAAGAAAGACTTACCTTAAGTTATGAGCACCTGACTGTTTATACTTTACTCAAAAGGCTAATAATCGTTTCAGCAAACTCCTGCTTATCTCATACCTGTGGTTAACCATTTTTCTAATGTAAACATAATGAATTCTCTGCTATTACACAGTGTTACAGCAGAATTGTGTGTACATCAGGAGTATTATTCTCTGCAATCAAGCAAGTATCCAGTTTGCCTATTATTACTGCTGTACTTTGGTTAACCATTTGTCTGCTGGTCTCTGGTCTGGACTGTTTTTCAAATTGGTACTATTAAATATACAGACTGTCTAGCCCTAAACTTCATCTCTGCAATAAACAAAGCACTGTTTTGTATGTTATTTTCAAAAAACAAAAATCTGGAAAATGATTACGGTACTTTGCAAAAGCCAGGTAGTTGGGTTACAAACAAGCCTACTTCCATCTTATTTCTCTGTTAAACACAGAAAATATAGTTTATGCGAATCCTCACTAAACTGATCTGTACAGAACAGGTAGAATTCATCCCACAAAGGTAAGCCCTGGATGGAACCAGAAGATTATGCATTTAGTCAGCACAAATTAACTCCGAACTTCTTAGCATTCTTTTGTATGCATGGTCATTTCTCCTTTCTTTTAAAACAACTATGGTTTGAATTTCAGTCTTCATTTCTCCCATTTGGTTTCCTTTACGCTATCCTTCCAGTCTTCAATTTCACAGCCTGCGAATATGTAAGATTTCACAAGATATATGACTTATACATAAACAACACACTAATGAGCTTCACTGCACTTAAACATCTATACCAGGTGCCCAACAGACAGTTTTCTTAGGTTCGACTATGCTTTAACATTTTTGGATGTGGACATACGATTTTCCCCAAGTAGCTTAAACATCTCCTTATGCTCCAAAGAAACAACAGAAATATTTCAACTCCTACATTACCATATTTGTCCAATTCTCTCCATTCAAATACATGTAAAATGCCCTCCTGGACCAAAAAAGTCTCTTACGTATTTAAACATGGGGAGTCCTCTTAAAAGTTCTTACTTGACTGGTATTTAACATCAGCAAAATTTGCAATAACGAACACTTTATTTCAGAAACTTATTGGAGGGGATGTGGCTGAGAATGTGGTGGGTCCTACTTCCACATTTTGGACATTTATCTTCTCACTCATACACACAGTTATGAAATACTTTTATGCCCAGACCCAGCATTAGCTTTCTGTTTATAAGTACAAATAGGCTGCCTCCCAAGTCTTCTGAGGCCATAAGTCACATTATTCTTGCCATGAAACTAACAATTCTTGCCTTGAGACTAGCAATATCTAAAACATTTTGCACAACAAATGCTATAATTTTATAATTTCAGCTAAAACTCAAAATCCTCATCTGGGTTGCTTGGATATTTTTCATAGCAAGCTCCTCCCTATGACTAATAATCTCAAAATATACAGTCTCCATTCTGCTATTATTAAAGATGAGAAATTCAATCTACTGCAAATCAACTTTGAGTTGATTTTCCTGAAATTCCCAGATCCCGTCATGTTCAAATGATTTGCGATTTAATTTGTGCTGACTGCAAAAAACAATCTTCACCATTTCATACATTGCTAAAGATTGTATAAGCCAGAGAGTGGACTTAGGATGTCAGGCGTGGTAGCATGGGCTTAACCCTAATGCTTTGAGGTTGCCATTATAAAAGATGACGGAAGGGAAAGTGACAGTCTTTTTACGATTGTATAGACTTTTGATAGGAGGACAGAGAGCACAGGATCAGCTGATTGTGGTGTACCACCACAATTCTGAAGAACATAGAAAATTGGAGTCTTCATCTCAGTCTGTGAATAATAATACAGTTTCAGATGATAGGGAGGGGCAAGACTTGCTGACTCAGTGTTACGGTGAATTGATTGATCTGTGATATACTGCAGTACAACACCTTAGTAACACTTTTTTTTAATTATTATTATTATTATTATTATCACCTTGCAAACAAGGAGGGCAGTTTAATACTCCTCTGTCCTAATTTTGGAGAAAAATTATGAAACCAAAGTTTGTCTGCCTGAGAAAGTATGCTTTCTGACCTGTGAGATGGGCAAGCCATGAGAAATTTCTTCTTTTTAAAAGACAAAAGAAAAAACTGTACATTTTACAAATTTAAATGTAACTGTCTACTTCACGCAGTGTGTGTTGTAAATGAATTTTTTTTCCTCATACCTCTCAGTTGTAATAGTCCAATATTAGACCGTTACACTACAAACAAATTCCTGCTGCAGATGCTGGCTTTGAGATGTAAACCTGCTTACCTTCTCTTGTCCCATTTATTTCTCCTAGTCAGATATGTTTGAACCAATTGGGCATTACTAGGGTGTGTTTGCATTAAATAATTCAAAAGGAGTTTAATTCAGTCTTAGAATACCTCACAGTTTCAGAGATATCTTTTCTGCGCAATTAGACGCTTTGTAGTATGGAGATTTACAGCAAATTAATTTGCAGCAATTCAGTTTTTTTGTGAAAAATTAGTCAAAGCTGCCAAATTAGAATTTCAAAAGATTTGTTGATCTCTAGATGTTACACAAGGTCAGATGTGAATGGTATTACCCTATCAGTTCTTCAAAAGTATGTCTCATTGCTTGAAATGTTGTGTCCTCTCACAATGACTGTATCACCTTCCTTGGGCTCCTCAGTATGAGCTACAATAATTTGTATATTTTAGACATATGATCAGAGTATAAATGTGTACTACCGTATATACTCGAGTATAAGCCGAATCGAGTATAAGCTGACCCCCCTAATTTTGCCACAAAAAACTGGGAAAACTTATCGACTCGAGTATAAGCCTAGGGTGGAAACTGAAGCAGCTACTGGTAAATTTCAAAAATAAAAATAGATACCAATAAAAGTAAAATTAAAGTAGGTTAAATGTTTTTGAATAGCCATATTGAATCAGGAGCCCCATATGCTGCTCCATAGATTATGCCCCTTATGCTGCCCCATACATTATGCCCCATATGCTTCCCCATATATTATGCCCCATATGCTGCCCCATAGATTGTGCCCCATGTATTATGCCCCATATGCTGGCCATGTTTTATGCCCATATGCTACCCCATGTATTATGCCCCACAAGATGCTCCATAGATTGTGCCCCATATGCTGCCCATGTATTATGCCCCACAAGATGCTCCATGTATTATGCCCCATATGCTGCCCATGTATTATGCCCCCATAAGATGCTCCATAGATTATGCCCCCATATGCTGCAACGAATAATAATAATAAAAAAAACACATACTCACCTCTCGTTGCTGGGAGCCAGGTGCCGGTGTCCTGAGCAGGCGGAGACACCGGCGCTATGGGGGACATGTGCCGGTGTCACCGCTCGCTCAGGGCCGCGGCACCTGAGATTTTTAACTGTCCCCGGTCCATCGCTGCGCGCTGCTCAGTCTTCCGGGTCCTGTCAGTGAATGCTCAGGCAGAGAGCGCGGCGTGCACTAACCACGTCATCGCGCCCCCCGACCTGAACATTCACAGCTAGACGATGCTAGGACACAGCGGCATACAGCGGTGGAACGGGGACAGGTGAATATTGCTTATACTCACCCCCCATTGAACGTCTCTGCAGCCCCTGCTCTTCTCCCCCGGCACGGGCAGCTATGTCTAACTTCAGCGGTCATGTGGTACCGCTCATTCAAGTCATGAATATGTGCATATTCATGACTTGAATGAGCGGTACCACGGGACAGCTGAACACAGGCGCCAGAGACCGTGGGAGAAGAGCAGGGGCTGCAGAGACCGTGTAGGAGGGGGTGAGTATATAGGACAGCTGCGCTCCCCCCCCCGCCGACCCCGGTATATGACTCGAGTTTAAGCCGAGAGGGGCACTTTCAGCCATAAAAAATGGGCTGAAAATCTTGGCTTATACTCAAGTATATACGGTATATATTTACTAAACCAATATGGTTATAATATTGTTAAAACTCTTCCTTGCTTAATAATCTAAAACTAAAAATGAGCAAATGAGCTTTAATAAATTTTGCCAGGAAATTCCATTTTCAACTGAATGATTTGGGGTAGATCAAAAGTATTCAAAAGCCTCCAATTGCTGTGAAAACACAATTGAATTTATTGTTTTGTGTTTCTTATTTTTTAAATGTAAATGTAAATCCTCAACAAAAACATAACTGAGAAAATAAAAATAATTTTCTCAAAATCCATTTATTTTTGAGTGGTATATCATTGATAATGAAAAAATCATTTTGTTTTATTTTATTACAATAATATACTAGCTTGTTTAAAATGTAATATGCATAATGTATGCAGATGTGCACAATGAATGAAAATGACCAATAAAACATGAGAGGCACCATGTATTTTATTAATACAAAAGTTTAATTCTAATGCAAGATGTATTATTATTCCTTTTAAAATATGTCCATTGGAAAAGAAAGAATCAGACACAACTTGATCCTTTTGCAGCAGATTGTGTTTCTTTGTAAAGAAACATCATATTTTGATAAAATAATTCAATGACAAATTATTTTTTTCCAAAGAAATTATTCATATTTTGTTATATTTCTATTATTTTCTAATCTTTTTTGTAGAAATAGAACACAAAACTATTTTTTATTAAAACACATTTGCACAGCGACATAACAATGAAAGAAATCGGATTAATTCTAAGAAATCTTGAACAGTTACTAGGACTGCTTAAGCCGTCAGCTAAGGAAAAAAGTACAACAAAAAAATGAAAGGAATTCTTTATATTGGAATTATTTCAAGAGCTCGGTTTTGTGTGATTTTAAGCTACTTTTGGAGAGAGGAAAAAGTCTTTGAAAAGGAAGTAAAACCATGCAAATAATTTATAGAATAAGTGTCAAGGTACAATGTTTTTTTCCTCAAGTTAAAAGAAGAATATGGTAGAAATATATCAAAGATGCTTGATATGAAAATTGTTTCTTGAGTCTTTCAGTTCCTGGTTTGGCTCTAATGAAATTCATACTAACGACATCAGTCGTACTGCACTGTTAATTAGTTTTCTATTTATTTAGCAGATCTTGAAGTGAAAAGCAATCTATTGCCAATGGATTGTTTGACTTCCATGCTAAATAGAATGCATTCCAATCCTCAGATGTTGAAACTAGCATGCCTCCAGCTCCCTCCTCATCGTCATGTTAAATTAGCATCTAGTAGAATCTAAATTTAGAAATGTTTCCACTAATATGGAAAACCATTTCATTAAATCAATAAGTATGTTAAAATGTCAAAGTTATGTTTTAATACTTGTGATGTAACCTATTAACCCCGTTCCAACATCGGGCGTAAATTTACGCCAATGTCGGACAGCCTCCCTTTGATGTGGGCTCCGGCGGTGAGCCCACATCTTTCCCAGCACATATCAGCTGTTTTGAACAGCTGACATATGCCCAGAACAGCGGCAGGTGGAATTGTGATCCTCCCGCGGCTATTAATCCATTAAATGCTGCTGTCAAACCCTGACAGCGGCATTTAACATGCGCTTCCGGCAATCGTGTTGGAAATCCGCCCACCGGTGAGCCCTGTTACGTGATCGGGGGTCACAGATGGGTTGGCATGACAACAAGAGGTCTCCTGGAGACCTCTATGGTTGTCAATGCCAGATAGTCATGAGTGCCGCCTGGTGGTCGGCACTCATAGCAAGTCAGCAATTCTGCTACATACAGGTGATCTGATCATCACCTGTATGTAGCAGAGCTGATCGGATTATGGCAGCTTCTAGTCTCCCATGGAAACTATAGAAGAATGCCAAAAGTGAAAAAAAAATAAAAGTTCAAATCACCCCCTTTTGCCCCATTCAAAATAAAACAAAAAAAAAATCAAAAATACACATATTTGGTATCAGATTCGCCCGATCTATCAATAAAAAAGGATAAACTTGATCGCTAAACAGTGTAGCGAGAAAAAAAAGGCAAAACGCCAGAATTACATTTTTTTGGTTGTCGCGACATTGTGTTAAAATGCAATAATACGCGATCAAAAGATCGTATCTGCACCAAAATTGTATCATTAAAAATGTCAGCTCGGGGCACAAAAAAAAGCCCTCAACCAACTCGAAATCACAAAACATGGAGATGCTATGGGTATCAGAGAATGCCTCAAATTTTTTTTTTCTAACAAAATTTGGAACTTTTTTTACCACTTAGATAGAAACATGCTTGGTGTCTATAAACTCATAATGACCTGGAGAATCATAATGGCAGGTCAGTTTTAGCATTTAGTGAACCTAGTAAAAAAGCAAAACAAAAAACAAATGTGGGATTGCACTTTTTTTGTAATTTCACCGCACTAGGAATTTTTTTCCCGATTTTGAATACACAACATAGTAAATCCAATGGTGTCATTCAAAAGTACGATTCGTCCCGCAAAAAACAAGCCCCCACTTGGTCATTTTGACTAAAAAATAAAAAAGTTATGGCTCTGGGAAGAAGGAGAGCAAAAAATGAAAATGCAAAACCAAAAATACCTCTGGTCGTTAAGGAGTTAATATTGTTAAGGTACTGCCACACTAAACAATCCCGCTAGCGATCACGATAACGACGCATACTAATGCGATCGCTAGCGGGATTGTTTCTATATCGCTAAGTGCGGCCACATTTAGCGATATAGTTAACGACGCTATCGCCGTTAGCGATCTTCTTAACGACTTTAGCGGTACAAAAGTACCGCTAAATCGCTAAGAAAAGGTGCCACACTAGCGATATATACTTACCCAGCGGGAGCGCCGACGAGAAAATAGGGTCCGGAACGATTCCAGCGACGAGCGAGATCACAGCAGGAAGCTCGTCGCTGGCAGATGCCGCACTGAACAACATCGCTAACGGGATCGCTAAATAGTGACGTTTTTTAGCGATCCCGTTAGCGATATTGTTCAGTGTGGCATACCCTTTAGAGATATTATTTACTTTGAAAACTGAAAAGAACTTTGGAAGATTGCACTGCAAGGAAGAGCACTGTTTAATATTCTGGCAATTTATATCATTTGCTTTAATTAACAAAAGTTAATATTCCTAAATAAAATGTAAAATTAAATTAATTTACATTATTTTTTACAAAATTCTTACATTTCTGTTGACATTATACCTGTGAGAGTACCACTATTTCCTATACTTTAATGTAGTTTCATTACTATTCTCTGACGAACAATTGCTTTTTATATACATAGAGCAATGTGGAACCCCAATAGCAATTAGCAGTCAGCTGATTGTTCGGCTGGCAACTTTCTCTCCTGAGTCCTCTATCCTTCTCGCTCATGAGAGACACTGCCAGAGAGACACTGTCAGACTGTGGCTTAGCTCACTAAGACAGGATTGGCTGTTTGAAATCTGACATGTTGGATCCTTATCTCCGTCACTATTATCTGCCAAGGGAAAGTCAGTAGGCCCCCATACACATTAGAGTGCTGAGAGACCTCCAATATCAGCAAGTTTGGCTGACGTTAGTCTAATCTGCATGGATATTTAATTCTTTTTTTTAGAATATTTATTTTTTTGAATAGCACAGCAATATAACAAACATGTAATAAAACATACAGCACATCAAAACTATCTAGACTAAATACAACAATAGTACAAAAATTCAATACATACTCAATAAACAACACTGAATCCATATCAACGGAGGAAGAAAAAACTTTCCCTCAAAATTTCAAAATCACAGGTAATTTACCATCATTACTAATCCAGAGGTGTAAAATACATATTCTAAGATGTAATAATAATTTAGGATATAACACATTAAAGGACTGCGCTGCTTTTGTAGGAAATCAACAACAGTGGTAACAGCATAAGTATCACTGCGCATAAAGTATTGAGAAGCTGCAGTTATGTCAACGGCAGTTAGTCACGGCAGGAATCAGGACCCCACACTATGTATCTGTCTCTTTTGGGTATGTCTGCCGAGTAAGCACTTCCTATTACTTGGACCTAGCTTTTCTATTAACCCATCTTACTCCTTCACCATGTTTACAGTGTTTGCTCCAGTAATCCTCACTCTCCTTCGCTATGCCCAAACCCCAGCACCCTCTAACCAAATAATCATCTCCCCTTCCCTCTTTTCTCCCCACCTGACCTCCTCTGCTGACCTGCTCCTCAACCACAGATCTGTTCTAATAAAACATAAAATAAGCCGCCCACTTTCCTTCTCCCACCTGCTCTCCCTCTTTCTGCTTGTCCTCACTGCTGGCGACATATCTCCCAATCCTGAACCCCCACAGTTCATACCTCCCTTTACTACCCCCTCCTACCACTCCCTATCTAATATGAACTACCGCAATCTTTCCAACATAAGAAATCTTTCCACCCCCTGTTCTCTCTCTCTGGAGCACTCTGGAATGCCCACTCCATCTGCAATAAGCTTCATGTGATTCATGACCTCTTTCTTTCTTGCAATCACAGAAACATGGCTGACACCCTCTGACACCGCCTCCCCTGCTGCGCTGTTACGACGGCCTCCATTTCACCCACACTCCTCGCCCCGGCAACAGACATGGTGGAGGAGTGGGTCTTCTCCATTCTTCCAACTGCACCTTTAACCCAATCCCACCTGTTCCCTCAATAATCCTCCCCTCTTTTGAAGTCCACTCTGTCTGCATGTACTCTTCCTCCAACCTCCAAGTGGCCATCATATACCGACCTCGGGGCCCGAACACTGCCTTTATTGACCAATATTCTACCTGGCTTCTTCACTTTCTTTCCACTGACATCCCCACTATCATCATGGGCGACTTCAACATCCCCACTGATACCCTTCAGTCAACAGAACAGCCTCCAAACTCCTGTCCCTTACTTCATCTTTTGGACTTGCTCAGTGGTCCTTCTCATCTACCCACACAGACGGACATACATTAGACCTGGTGTTCACCCGTCTCTGCTCTCTATCTAACCTCATCACCTCCCCTCTCCCTCTATCTGACCACCATCTACTCACTTTCTCATCCCTGTCCTTCTCACCTGTCACCCATGTCCAGCAACATGCGCATCCCCACAGAAACGTTGCACACCTAGACACCCACACGCTGTCTGACTCCATTCTACCACTGGCATCCATATTCTCACTCCACGACACAGACAGTGCCACTGCTTTCTACAATGCCACTCTTGCATCAGCTATTGACACAGTCGCCCCTCTTGTTCATGGCAGAGTGCGACCTAGCAATAGACAACCCTGGCACAATAATACCACTAAAAAGCTCCGGCAAGTGTCCAGGGTTGTGGAGCGGTGTTGGAAGAAAACAAATTCGCAAGACTACTTCACTGCATTCATACAGGCAACACTCGCTTTCAAATCTGCCCTCCCCTCTGCTAAACAGGCCTACTTCACAACCCTTGTATCTTCCCTATCCTACAACCCTAAACAGTTATTCAAAACTTTTAACTCCTTCCTCAGCCCACCCTGCCTCCTCCAACCTCACTTATCTTTGCTGAGGACTTTGCCACACACTTCAAAAATAAGATCGACCAAACAAGGCAAGTCTTCATTGTTCAACAACCACAACCCCTTTGTATACCAGACCAATGCCAAAAAAAACCATAACCTCACTCTCAAACATCACTGAAGGGAAGCCTAATTCTCTCCTTCCAAATCGCAACTCACCACCTGTGCACTCGACCCCATCCCATCCCACCTCCTCCCCAACCTCACCACCACTCTTACCCCATCCCTAACCTACCTCTTCAACCTATCACTAACTTCTGGTACCTTCCCTTCTGCTTTTAAACATGTCACAATCACACCTATACTTAAAAAGCCAACCCTCGACCCAACCGCTATGTCCAGATATTGCCCAATATCGCTGCTTCCATTCGCTTCCAAATTCCTGGAGCAGCACGTCCATGCTGAACTTTCCTCCCACCTCTCATCTAACTTGCTCTTTGACAATCTACAATCTGGTTTCCATCCCCATCACTCCACTGAGATAACCCTGACCAAAATTACTAACGACCACTTACAGCCAAAGCTAACAGACAATACTCTATACCCCTCCTTCTAAACCTGTCCTCTGCTTTCGACACAGTTGACCACTGCCTCCTACTACAGATCCTCTCCTTCTTTGGCATTAAAGACCTCGCCCTATCGTTGATCTCCTCATACCTTTCCAAGCGCACACTTAGCATCTCTCACACTACCTCCTCATACCACCCTCTCTCTGTTGGAGTCCCCAAAGGCTCTATTCTAGGACCCCTCCTCTTCTCAATCTATACACTTGGCCTGGGACAACTCACAAAGTCCCATGGATTCCAGTACCACTTTTTATGCTGATGATACTCAGATCTACCTCTCAGGCCCAGACATCACCTCTCTGCTGTCCAGAATCCCGGAGTGTCTATCAGCCATATCCTCCTTCTTCTCCTCTCGCTTCCTCATACTCATTGTTGACAAATCTGAACTCATCACCTTTCCTCCATCAAACAGATCTTCCTTACCTGACCTATCTATCACAATTAACAACATCACACTTTCCCCCGTACCGGAAGTCCACTGCCTCAGAGTAACCCTTGACTCTCCTTCAAACTGCACATCTAAGCTGTTTCCACCTTCTGTCGCCTCCAGCTCAAAAATATTACCAGAATTCATCCTTTACTCAACTCTCAATCTACTAAAATGCTTGTGCATGCTCTCATCATCTGACGCCTCGACTAGTACAACATCCTTTTCTGTGGCCTCCCTGCTAGCACCCTCGCACCACTCCAGTCCATCCTTAACTCTGCTGCCCAACTAATTCATCTCTCTTCTCGCTACTCCTCCTCTTCTCCCCTCTGCAAATCCTTTCACTGGCTCACATTCCCTCAGCATATCCAGTTCAAATTACTAATACTGACCTACAATGCCATCCTGTCTCCTCCATATATCTCTGAACTAATCTCCCGATATCTTCCCTGACATAATCTCTGGTCCTCCCAAGACCTACTTCTCTCCTCCACACTTTTTCGCTCCTCACCCAACCGCCTTCAAGACTTCTCCTGAATATCCTCCATCCTCTGGAATTATTTGCCCCAACACGTCCGACTAGAAACGACATTCGGATACTTCAGATGGAACCTGAAAACCCACCTCTTCAGGAAAGCTTACAGTCTGCAATGACCCCATTGCCTCCTCACGACTACCGGAGCTACCGCCTCACCAACACCAGAGTTGCTGCAACCACCCAACCTACTATCTCCTTCCCCACCAACCTGTAGGATCTAAGCCCGTAAGGGCAGGGTAATCTCCCCTCTGTATCAGTCTGAAATTGTTAGTTTGCTTACTGTAAGTGATATCTGTAATTTGTATGTAACCCCTTCTCATGTGCAGCACCATGGAATCAATGGTGCTATAAAAATAAATAATAATAATAACAGTAGAATTATAAGGTTTTTATTCACAACGCATTTAAAGCGTAAAAAACAAATATTACAGTGCAGAAATGCATTGTGAATAGAAAAATCTTATACTTCTATTGTTGTACATTTCCTTTACTTCAGCAGTGCAGCCCTTCATTGTATTTTATCCTGTGGGATCCAATATCTCCTGGAGGAATTCTTTTGCCAGCCATGGTGCTAGCAGCAACTGTTTCTTCTTTCATGTCTTCATAGTAGTTGCACCTATCACAACTTCACCAGGTGAGCATTACCAAGCAACTACTCATATACTGTAGTAAAAGGGTATCATCCTACTGTGTCCTCTGTTTCCCATTCTTTAGGTTTCATCAAAATAATAACTTAAACAGACAATTTGATACATTAGTATTTAGACACCATAGACATATCTCCTAATATATAGATAATGGCAGCATGGTGGCTCAGTGGTTAGCATTGCAGCGCTGGAGTCCTGGATTCCAATCCCACCAAGGACAACATTTGCAAGGAGTTTGTATGTTCTCCCCGTGTTTCCTCTCACACTCAGTAAGACTTATACTTACTGATAGGAACTTTAGATTGCGAGCCTCATTGGGGACAGCGAAGGTAATGTCTGTAAAGCGCTGTGAAAGTAATGGCGGTAAATAAGTGAGTAAAATACTGTATTTTTTGGATTATAAGACGCATGTTTTTTCCCCCAAATTTTGGGGGAAAATGGGAGTGCGTCTTATAATGCGTATATACCTTACCATTACTGGTGCTGCAGTAATGGTAAGATATGAGGGGGTGTGCGGCCGTGCTGCGGGTGCCTGGCGGTGCTATGGGAGTGGCCGGCACTGCGGGTGTGTCCAGCACTGCTGCCCGGTGCTGCTGCGGGTGTCTCTGGTGTTTCCGGGGCTCTGCCGACATTTTGTGAAAGGCCAGAGCCACGGCAGTTCCATGGTTTCCTGTGCAGTGGACTCCAGGAAAATGGCCGCCGGGGCGGCACATGCACAGATGGAGATCTTGGCATCAAGATCTCGGGAGATGAGATCTCATCGCTGAATACTGATCTCCCGAGATCTTGTTACCTAGATCTCCATCTGTGCGTGCGCCACCCCCAGCGGCCATTTTCCCGGAGTCCACCGCACAGGAAGCCATGGAACTGCCGGTGCTCTGGCCTTTCACAAAATGTCGGCAGAGCCCAGGGAGCACCGGAGACACCCGCAGCAGCATCGGGCAGCAGCACTGGACACCCACGTAGCACCGCCGGGCACCCACAGCACCAGAGACACCCTCAGCAGCACCGCTGGACACCCCCATAGTACTTCCATGCACCCACAGCACCAGAGACACAAGCAGCAGCACCGGACACCCGCAGCAGCACCAGACACCCGCATCAGAACACCCCCTCATCCCAGCCTGCGGCCTGCAGCATCACCCCATTCCTACCTCCTCCATCAGCGACCCTGGGACCTTGCTTCACCACGGCCACCACCCCTGGTACACAATAAGACCCATGGTTTATAAGAAGCACCACCATTTTATGAAAAAAAAAAATCCTATTTTTCTCCTCAAAATCTGGGATGAGTTTTATAATCCAGAGCGTCTTGTAATCCAAAAAATAAGGTAAATTAATTAAAAGGAATGTCCACATTAGCAAAACTCGTTGCTTCCAGAATAGTGTACCTTCAGTACAATCCTAGAATAAAAGCAGATCATCAGCTTCAATATGACCACATTTGGAAAAATTTTAACTCATATTTGAATACATTCATTTAATTTTGAAAGACTATAATAGAATCTATGGAAAATGTGAATTTGAGAAATTGTATGAGGAGCATTAAAGGAATCTTCTTTGATTCCTTTAAGGGTCACCTTATAGCTTAAATTTTCAATAGGGCTGACATCAGAATGTATAGTAAAATAAACTTTATTCATCTTATTCTTCAATATATACTTTTGCAATAAGACCTCTAGATGTAAAAAACATACATAAATATCTCAAGAAGACGCGAAGAGGCGTCTAGGCGTCTTGGATAACCAGGTATACCAGATTCTCAATTTTAAATGCATGCCCACCTTAAAAATAATAAATAAAATCCTTTTTATTCTAGTTATAATTTAATTGTAATTTATAAAGCTAAACACAGCCCCTTCATCAAGTATCTGTCCCAGCTGAAACATACACTTCATTTTCCCAAAAGATAGATCCATATACGGTAATTGACCTCTTTTAAATTAAGAGCATCCAAAAATAAGGAAATATAAAAAAACACCAATAAAATAAATAAAATGATTCTAAGATAAGAATATTAATAATAAAAAATATCTGGTGTCACAATATCACCTTAAAGAGTGAATGGCAGACCATCCGGATACTAAAACCAACACCCAGGAAAAGGAAAAAAAAAAGGGGAAAGCCAACTAGCAGGAAAACGGTAGAAAAGACTAATGCTCACAATATATGTAAAAACAAATTGCCTTTATTAATCGATGGCACAATATAAATGACCAAAAATTATGTGTAATAAAACAGAAAATAAAATGAGGCAAAAAACAGCCGGTGAAATTGATATATATATATATATATAGCAACGTATTACTGTGGTAATAGATATTCAATCATAGAAATACATATATACATATGTGAATATGTCACAGCAATACTAATGAGAGGCTCAAATGGAGATAACCAGGCAGTGTCCAAAAAGAGTGTATATAAAAATAAAACAAAAAAGCACACTGTGTGTAGACAAAATCACACAGTGAAAGTGACCATAGAATGCTATGTGCAATAGAATACTATGTGCAATAGGACATAATACCAAATGGGATGTGCAACACTACAAAGTAAAATGAATGCCGTGCACAAATAAAAACCCCAACCAAAATAATGCCTAATGGACAACAATACCTGGGAGCCAATATCCGACTGATTGCCTCAGGGGCGCATCCTAAGCTTGTCGACACCTCCTCACACTGAGGGGGCCGCCAAAAGTGGAGAGCCACTGGTGGGTTACTCAGCCTGGAAGCAGCTCTAAGTTCAGCGATTCAGCGCAAGGGTGAGACTCTGTATTTTGCACCATTTTGGGTATTTGCTGGGACTGTACTATTTGCTATTGTGTCCAAAACAGAGCAAGGAAGCATAAGCCAAAGGAGTAAAATATAACATCTTTATTGACAAATAATCTAAAATGAAGAAGTGAAAATGAAGATATAAATACAAAAGAAAGTTCTGCCTAATAAGGTTGTACTATGCTCAAAAAAGAGAGAGGACAGCACCTCCAAAAATCATACAATGATCTAATGCCTCTCAGCAAAAATATATATAACTGAACATGAGGTTCTTAGTTTAACATTCTGATCAGACTGTATGAAGCCCACTGCCACGTCACGGCAAACCTCGTAGTGGTTCCTGACTGCCCTAACGGTGCGGAGCTGCGCGGCAACCACCATCACGGTGGCAATGCACCAGCACGAGGTTTGCCATGATGTGGCCGTGGGCTTCATACAGTCCGATCAGAATGTTAAACTACAGTAAGAACCTCATGTTCAGTTATAGAATTTTTGCCTAGCAGCTTTAGATCAACGTATGATTTTTGAATGTGCAGTTCATGCTCTTTTTTTCTTTTTGGGCAAAGCATGTTCTTGTCTCTTTCTTGGACCAGCACTCCTCCCATTTGGCACAGGTGATTTTAATTATCAGGAGATTGCAAAGTAAGGGGTCTAATCCATTTTAGCTCTCACTGAAGAGCTGAAGGAAGGTGAGTTTCAGTGCTCCTTTCATTTTTGTGTGGGTGCCGTGTGGAGGCCATTGTTGCTGTGGCTTTGTGCTGGTGGGGCGGCGCGGTCTGGAGTCATGGGGACTCAGTCTTGCAGCATGGTTGCTGTGGGGCAACAGGCCGTGTGCCCTGCTGGTGCATTGCCGCTTTGGCGGTGGTTGCCGCACGGCTCCGCTCCGTTAGTGCGATCAGGACCCACTACGAGGTTTGCCGTGACGTGGCAGTGGGCTTCATACAGTCTGTTCAGAATGTTAAACTAAGAACCTCATGTTCAGTTATATAATTTTTGCCTAGTAGTTTTAGATCAACGTATGCTCTTTTTTTTCTAATAAGGTTGTACACCCATACCAAAATAGACCAGTGTCATCATACAAAAGCGTGCATGTAAATCATCGTAACAACAGAAACTACCAGGATGGTAGTACCAGGTGCAGAGCCCTTAAGCAAGGTTAAACTATACAAAGAAGTACATAGAATCTGAAACAACTTGCATAAATCTGGGTGGCTGATAAATAGGAGTAATTCACTCTTTTAGCTAAACGCATAAAGGTAAATATACAGGTAATGTATTTAAAGTCTACATACTAATAATTAAAGCTGTAAAGTCTATCTCTTTGCTGGGCATATAAATGGGGATATACATGTCAAAGGTTACATTTAAATAAAGTGCATTGTGCAAGTATATTATTGTCAAGCACCATTTGTATGCAAATCACAAGGGCAAACGCCTCATATATAGCAGCAAGTTGGATAGCAGCAAGTGAAAACAGCAAGGTAATCAGTAAAGTGACATGTGTTCATAAGTAAGCAGAGGGTATACGACCTAGTCAGGCAGTGCAGATTCCCAACGCGCGTTTCGATTGCAGCTTCTTGCTGGGGGGTTCCTAACATATGGAAATATGGGTCACGGAGATTGCTTTCCTCTGTGATCTAGAAACCAATAAGTTTATTTTCAGCATGATATGTGCTGAAGGTGTTAAGCGGCCATGTTATGGGTGGGTTTTTAGGTGAGTAGGTACTCTTACTGGTGGGAAGCCTACTCACCATATCTCCACCTCAAAGGTGTGGCTAGGGAAATAAATGTCCAGCCAATTTTTTTTTTGTCTGTGTTGTGTAGAGGCAGACTGACTGATGCTTCTGTGAGAGCTGCCATATGTGTTGGCCCAAAAGTGCTGGGCAGAACTGTTTATGAACTTTTTATTTTCTTTTGAGCCAGAAAGGCTGGTTTTCTGTCACCATTTTGATTTTATGATACAATAAACCACCCAGAGACTTTAACCCCACATGTGCCTGTGTCTACGTTGAGGAGCAGCTAAGTGAGCCAACCTTCTACAGGACTCTATACAAGAAATCACAGTGAAGACCACTTGACTTTACATAAGAAGCAAGAAACATGCCATGGAAATATGCTTCTCTGTTTAAAAACCCACAATAATTTACTGACTTAACAATATTTATATTAATTGTGCCAATCTACTTTATCTATCAAATGTGATTTATTATCGTCTGCGAGATCAGAAAGGAAGCTCTCCTCTAACTCCTTTACTGGTTCAGACATCATCCTTTTTTGAGAACTTCAATTACACTTAAAGGGGTATTCCCACCTTCAAGATCCTACCCAAAAATGTAGTAGGTATAATAATAATACCGCTGATCAGAAAGTTTCTCTAATTTGCTATGTCTCTTTCCTCATGTGCAAATATTGAAGAACCTTAGGTATCCTTGGTTACGACAACACGCAACTAGCTACCTGTCACTATATCAGTGGTTATAACCATGGATACCTAAGATCTTGCAATGCCTGCACATGAGGAAAGAGATAGAGAGAATCAGAAAAACTATACTACATTTTTAATTAAAGGTATTTGCTAATATTATTATTATTATTACACCTACTACACATTGGGATAGGATCTTGGAGATGGGAATACCTCTTTAACTGTATTGACAGCTTTAATTAGTACAAATGATAAACTCTGGCACTCATAGCCTTTGTCAAGAGATATCTGTTTCTGCAAAGACAAGACAATATTATTATAACATACAGGCTGATCCATAAACATGAAAAAGAAAAAAAGATTAAAAAAATATAAAAAACAAAAACAAAATAATAAAATGCTATATTATGCCGAAACGTTGAGATTTATACTTGTCTGCATTACCTATTATGTCTTCTGTCTACAACAATCTTGTTAACTTTTTTCACAATAAACTGGAACATTCTAGAGTGCCGGAGTTTATCATTTGTATTGATCTATTTTTTCTCCAGAGCACCTATTGGAACTGCAGTGAGCACACCTTTCTCGCTTTATTAGCTTTAATTAGTAATCACCTCCAAAAGGCCTTAGCAGTATCCTAAACAACCAAAGGAGAAGCAGAGATAATCACCTAATAATTTAATGAGGAGGATCATGAACAGAAATGCCCACACTATTACTATGTTTAGTTGCCATAGCATTACATATAACCAAAAGAATACAAGAAAAACTGTTGAATTAGAAAAACTGAAAAATCTTTACCTCTCCGCATTTCTAATCCTCCATAAATCAAACCAACCAAATTCATCTAATTAGCCCATGTTCACACGTTCAGTATTTGGTCTGTAATTGGCATCAGTATTTATAAGCCAAAATCAAGAGTGGGCGAAAAATACCGGTGTTGATGTGTTTCTATGATACTTTTCCTCTGATTGTCCCACTCCTGGTTTTGGCTTACAAATACTGATGGAAAATACTGACCAAATGCTGAACGTGTGAATGTGGGCTAACTGTGAAAGTTTACTACCATGATTACAAGTACTTAGGTCTTTTACACGTGATAGACCTTACCAGTCATAAAATCAATATTAATTTAAATATAATCAGCATCTCAGGAGATAAAGCAGATAGTAAATAAACACTAGGAATAACCTCCTTAAAAACTTTCAAAAATCACCTGAGAAGGCTAAATCTACCATGCATATCCTTTTTTAACTGACTATCAGAATTTTAACATCACTGTGAATTAATATGTGAACACCTCTTGCATGCAAAGTGAAGTGTGAAAAAAATGTTAGCAATCCATTTTTTTTCAAGTCATCGCTGGTTTTCTTGAGTCAAATCAGCTTTCTGCAAACAACTAATTGCCGGCAGATAATTTTCAATAAAATGATATACTAAGTCTGGACCTAGTTCCATTACATTCTAAGATAATATATTCATATATAACTAAATAAAAAAAACTAGCTCATCACTATCTGAGTTTAGGGGTTCATGTGGGGAGCCTGGACATTCTGGATTACAGTGCTGTGCGTTTATGGCTCCTGGATTATCCTGGTGAGATATCGCCTGATAAATTCCTTTTGTTGATTGCTCTATATGCAGTTGTGTGGAGGAGGAGGAACAAGAGAGGAAAAGGATTGGGATATGTTCTGCTATTTTTTAAATTGCTTTTGCTTTAATATCCACTGATATTAAACAAATGTTTTCTTTCATGAAATTAGATAATCTGTTAGATTCAAATATTTTCCAGTATTATCGAGCATATCAAGTGATGAGAAATTTACAGTATACACTTGCAATTTTTTTAATATATTCTATTTAATATTTGGTTCATCTGCTGCTTCCCCATCTGTGGAAGGGAAGTTACTTCTGGTGAACTCTAGTCATTGGACTATTTATACTTGACTGATTATATTGCTTTATTTTTGTAATCTAAATCGTTTTTATTTTTTTATTTTTTTAAAGGGAGGGAAAAAAGATTTTTCTTTATCTCCCCTGCGAGATACTTGAGGAAATGATGAGAAAGCACACTAGTAAAAATGGGAGCGGCCAGGAGTCTCCTCCAACCTCTGCTCCCTTGGCCCATGTACTTGCTCTAAAAAATCTAGTATAAAGATGGCTGATGCTAAATTTAGTAACTTTGCTCTTTCGCCTGCGGCCTCTAAGGTTAGAGCTTCTTTAGGAGCTGCCTTACTGAATTTTCAGGCCCTTCTAGTTCTGATTTGCTATCTTGCTTACCCCAGGTGCAGGGCATTGCAGTAGCTTAGATATCCATGGTTACAACCACTCATATATAGTGACAGCTGTTAGTGGTCGTAACCATGGATATCTAAGCTACTGGAACACCCTGTATATAAGGTAAGCAACATGGCAAATCAGGAGAACTCTACTACATTTATAATTGGAGGCATTTGCTTATTATTATTATTATTATTATTATATTATTATTATTATTATTATTACCCCTACTACATATTAGGATAGGATCTTGGAGATGGGAATACCTGTTTAAGGTAAAAATGTAGGTAGGATTTTCCCAGGCTCCCCATTTCTCACAAGATTGGAAATCATTGATTTGGTAAATAAGCAGTTCTATAATATACTGTACAGTGGATGTCTAAAGTCTTAGCAGGTAATATATAATGAAACATACATTACAGCCTAAAAAAACTATATTCCAAGCTAAAATCCCGGCTTCAAAAATAACCTCATAGTTGCATTTATTTCTAGGACCAAACAGGAAAAATGAGGTGAAAGAAACATTCTTTATTTTCTTTAAAACAAAATGAACATATTTACAGAACAGAGTCCTGGAATAGAAAATCATACAGTGAGAAGCCTGATAATAAAGCACAGTCAAGTATAATCATGTCTTTGATTATTAAATATCACCTCTTACGTTCTAGGAATAGTAAATAAATGGCCCGCTGTTTGTATCAGACACAACGGTTGAGAAATGCAAATATCAGCATTGAAGACATAGTGCATTTACCTCGGAAGTTTGCTTTCATTTCAATGTAAGAATTAGATGTGACTAATGCTCTGAAGTCTATGTACATATCAAGATCAATTATTCCATCATGTAGTAGTTTTACATGGCAGAGATTCCAAGAACTTGTATAAAGTCACTGCAATTTTAAGACTCATTGGACTTCATCATTTCAATTTTAAATTGCTTTTCTCTTTTTGTCATTTGGGATTTGTTGACGGTTTTTAATCTAAATTCCTTAAATTGGCTCATGCAGTTCATTAATTTTTCGCAAGAAAAAAATGCTCTTTATGTTTGTCTTTTAGCATTTACCACCTTTTTACAACAAAAAACATTGCAAAATTTGCACAAAAATTTGAAGAATACATCAAAGCACTTTGGGGAGGAGAAGGGAAGTCAATTTGGAAACTTTTTAAAAAGTAATTAATTAATTTTCTGAAAACATCTGAAAAGCTGAAACTCTACCCACATGAAAAAAATAGGCTAACATATAGAAAACAGATTTTAAAAAAGGCTGTAAATAAGAGAAAAATAAGACATAGATGAAAAACATGCAAAAAACGCCCTGAAAGCAACTAAAAAAGCATAAACATAACAAGGAATAATTGAATTTCCAGTGGTAATTGTGAAAAAATTTAGTTTTACATATTAATATCTGCCCTTTTTGCCCCACTGTGTTTGAGGAGCAGATGCATTTCTAGAGTTACATTAAAATGCTAAAAAACAGAATTTGCCCAAAGGGTTATTCACATAACACTTTTAGAAGCCACCAAATGAATATATTTGAACATTATAAAAACATGTTTAAATGTACTTACTGGTGCAGGTATAAACTTTATGTATGTCTCAAGATTCAATCCGGCAGTCTCGTGTTTGTCTGCTGGCGTCTCTCTTCTCCGCGCCACTGGAATTCCAGTTGTTGATTATCCTTTGCTTTTTCTTACATCATGTGTTTTCCATTTGCAATTTGGCCTATCCTATCACTTTGCAGGGGTTTTTAACCTCTCTGTTAACCTTGTACCCTGCTGGTGATAGCTTACAACTACCCTGTTTGGTGGTGAAAGAATGCTTCTTTTTGTGACAGTCTGTTAAGGGTATGCCACACTAAACAACATCGCTAACGGGATCGCTAAAAAACGTCACTATTTAGCGATCCCTTTAGCGATGTTGTTGTGTGCGGCATCTGTCAGCGACGAGGCCCCTGCTGTGATCTCGCTCGTCGCTGACATCGTTCCGGACCCTATTTAGATCGTTGGCGCCCCGCAGGTAAGTATATATCGCTAAGTGTGGCACCTTTTCTTAGCGATTTAGCGGTACTTTTGTACCGCTAAAGTCGTTAAGAAGATCGCTAACCGCGATAGCGTCGTTAACTATATCGCTAAGTTAAGCCGCACTTAGCGATATAGAAACAATCCCGCTAGCGATCGCATTAGTATGCGTCTTTATCGCTATGCTAGCGGGATTGTTTAGTGTGGCAGTACCTTTAGTGTCTTTTCTAGGCGTTATCTACGTGATATTGGTCTTGCGTGTATTTTCTTTTCCTCTCCTATTTGGTTGGTCATTCCTACTGTTCCCTTGTTTTGCACATTGTTGTTTCATGGGCATTTTTGTATGTCTTTAATTTCCTTTCATCCCAGTCTGTTTCCCCTGTCAGATTTGTGCTATCCATTTCACGTCAGTCCCATACTTCCCTGGGTAAGGGATGTAATAGTTTCAGTGTGCATACAGGCTTCTCTACCTTCAAGAATACCTTTTGAACAGGGATAGTGAGGGTCACAGCTCCAGGGATTGTTGCAGGCCACCTCTCCCTTACTTCAGACTGACCCACTGAGTCTGTGACACTTCAATGGTCAAATAGTACAGATATGGCTTAATCCAACTGCTTACATTCATATTTACCAGTTCATATTCGGACCACATTTTCCAGACAATCTGCGGTGTTCTTGACCAGGTCTAACTTCCTTATAATAATGCATGAACTTTTTAGTTCCAGTCAAGCCACTCATTATCTTCCAAAAATCTCAATTTGCAGTTATATCGTAAAATGGACGCTATGTGTCATTGCTATATCACAGTGCAATACAAGTGAATGGGTTCAACCCTAAGAGTTCTGTCGCAATTATTTCAAGGTGGTTGGACTCTAGGGGTTGCAATGCTCATTCATAAGGTGAAATGATTTTTAAGTTTACATTAACAATGATGGTCTATGCTGATTGGCTGGATGAGAAACCTTTAATAAGGAGCACTAGAGAGCATGCTTTCTTTTTCTGTGAAGAGGCTATTTGCATATTTAACTTACTGGGTGAGCAGTACATGGACTATAAATTTCCAAACACCAACATGTTGATCTTCACAAGGAGAAACATTATCCCTCTGTCAGAGGCCTCTCAACCAGCCAATTCTGCTCTACTACTTTGCACAGATGCAAATAAAACAAAAAAAATCTGAAACAAATGTCTGCAAATTGAGGTTCTTGTTTGGCTTTATATGCAAAGACATGAAGCCAGTCCCTTTAAAGGATTGATATTGACATTTAAGATTGCTATTTCCAATAGCAGATCCGGTTCTCTTCCTCTTTTAAGATATTTACAAGCTTAATTTATCAGGAGAGCATTGCATGGCCTGTAAGTCTCTCTATGACAACTTGGCAGACCCCAGAAGGAGAAAGGTGTTCTTAAATGTTCAAAATCTGCTTAAATTTAAATTCTTCCATCTAAACATATCCTCATGATAAAGACATAAGACATAAAGAGCATTAAAATTAGCAGAAGATTTTTTCAAGGTAAAGAAAATAAAGTAAGTTATCAGTGTGTCTTGGATGTTGTTTTCTGTTTTGTTCATTCTTGATCAATGCATGACATCTTTTACCTTCTCTGTTCCATTTGCTCTTGTGAATCCCCTGATTCTTCATGTCACAAGTCTACTTTCAATGAATAGTTGATAATCTCTCCTATCTTGTTAAGCCATCATCCTTCCTGAAAGAAGTCTGTTGATAATGATCATGTTGCTCCTTGAGGCCCATTTATGCATTTACATTTTTACAAACTGATTAATGATTCTCCAAAAATCTTTAGAGCAGGAAGAGCAGATTAACAACTGTCATACATCACAGAACAAATTAAACCCCCAATTTTATTGGACCAGTAATGCAGTTAAGTAGGAAATGTACATTAATTTTTACTATTTTTGAAGTTATCATATACTTCTATGTATGGATGACCAAATTTTATCATCCATGAATAATGTTTAATAGATAATGTTATAATCAATCTGTGCATTAATTAAGCAATTACCATTGCAGATGTTCAGCCATTAGCCCTTTCCTAGAGGTTCTTCCTCACGTGCCATTTTTAGCAGTTTCTGAAGCCATTTCCAGGAGTGGATCATAAATGGAGTCTTAGTATATAACGATTACTCTTGTTTTTTGAGGTTATGCCTTCTTTTTTTAATTACACTGTTCACTTTAATATATAATGCAGTAAAAAGGGGAAAAATTCTAAATGACGATAAATTGCAATGCTACCACTGTTCTTTGTATGGCACTATGACCCAGTAATGTGATTCACCAAGACAGTAAATTCCAAAGATAAGTATTTATTATATTAAAAAAATTGAAATTTAAAAAAAAGAATTTTGGATTCCATCGCCATTTTCTAAGACTCATTATTTTTTTTAAATCTTTTTAGTGAATGTAACTGTGTGAGGGTTTATTCTTTGAAGGGTGAGATTAAATTTCTATGACTTATTATTCCAAGTTTTGTTTGAGACAAGATTTTTGAAAATAAACAATTCTGGTGTTTTTTTTTATTATTTATTATTTTTTTCTTAGTTGGAAAATAAGGTGATTTGAAATTTTTACTATTTCATCTTAGCCCTTATGCAGACCTAAACCTGCAAACATTTGATTACTTGTACAATGTATACTGCAATATTTCGGAAGCCTATTCTATACACCTCATGCACCCAAATAATGAATATTTATGTTATATGATTGTAATGGGGTTAAATCTACAACAATGCAAACAAGACTTTATATCTATTTTAAATTATTGGTTCACTTTAAAAATGTGAAAGATTTCTGTTTCCTGTAAGAAAATAAAAATGTTCCCTTTAGCAGGTTCAAAGTTTTCATGGCATCATCATTTTCAAACCAGTTTAAAGATATACTACTAGAATCCTGTAAAAAGCTTATAATCCCTGGTAATAAAATGTCCAAGAATAAAAACAAACCATGGCAGATAAATAAGACAGTAGAAAGTATAATTAGACAAAAAAAAGGGCATTCAAAACCTTGAAGGCTGAGAAATCAGAAATAGCATTTCAGGAGAATAAAGATCTCAATAAGAGATGTAAAACAGAACTTGAGCTTTCAAAGTTATCTACAGAGAAACAAATCACCAAACACATTAATATAAATCCAAAATTGTTTTTACAAATACATCAATTAAAAAATAAAAAAAGATGGTATCAAACCCTTTAAAGATGATAATTATAGAGGACAAAGAAAAGGCTGAGATATTAAACAGTCATTTTTAAATTGTGTTCATCAATGACCTGTCCGTTTCAGAGATCATTCAACAAGGCAAAAATCAAGAAGCATGCCTGCACCTGAGGAAATTAAATATTGACAAATCTCCCAGGCCAGATGGTGTTCATTCACTGCTATTGAGGAAACTGAACTCTGTAATTGACAGACCACTGTATCCCATATTCTTAAACTCTCTTGCAACATGGTTGGTGCACCATGATTGGAGGATTGCTGTCGTGGTACCCATATTTAAGAAAGGTAAGATGGTGGATCCAGGCAACTACCAGCCAATAAGTCTGACATCAGTAGTGTGCAACGTTTTTGCATTCCTAAGGCCAGTTTCACATGTCCTGATATTTCAAGTACCGGAAAAACCGGTACCCGGAGATATCAGTGTCCGTGTGTCTGTGTGTGTACTATGTGCGGCACACATGTGCCACCAGTTTGCCACATCAATACCACACGGACGGCCACCGGGGAAGAAGCAGCCACTGTAAGTGCTGTTTCCCGGTGGCTGGTGTTGAAGCAGGCTGTCATTCTCCCCTGCTCTGCCTGCGAGCAGAGGAGAACGATAAGCAGTATATTAAAGTGCGAACGACAGCAGGTGGGGGCTTTTGGGACTGTTACCCCCATCATTCGACACCTGCTGTCATTCAGACTTTAATATACTGCTCATCATTCTCCTCTGCTCGCAGGCAGAGCAGGGGAAAATGACAGCTGGCTTCAGCACCAGCCGCTGAGGAACAGTGCTTACAGTAGCCGCTTCTTCCCTGGTGGCCGTCCATGCACACGGAGGACAGTGTGCACTGTTCTCCATGTGTACATTTTGCGGACCGTACTGCCGGAAAAAAATGGACATGTCAGCGTATTTTGCACACGGACACACAATCCATGAAAACACGCTGACATGTGCATTCAAATGAATGGGTCTACGTGGTCAGTGTCTCCGGTACATGAGAAAACTGTCACCACACATACCGGAGATACTGATGTGTGAAACCAGCCTCATAAGAGATGACTTGCAGAAATCTAATGTAGAGAAAATTATAACAACTGACAATCAGCATGGTTCGCGAAAGATAAGTCGTGTCTCACCAGTGTGTTAGGTTTCTATGAAGAGGTAAGTCCAAATCTGGATGTTGGTAATACAGCTGATGTAATTCTTTTTAATCTCCTAATTAATGACTTTGTGGATAAGATTGAGAAAAAAGTATCAGTCTTTGAGGATAAAGGTACTGCCACACTAAACTATCCCGCTAGCGATCACGATAACGACGCATACTAATGCGATCGCTAGCGGGATAGTTTCAATATCGCTAGTAGCGGCTTAATTTAGCGATGTCGTTAAGGATGCTATCGCGGTTAGCGATCTCCTTAACGACTTTAGCGGTACAAAATACCGCTAAATCGCTAAAAAAAGGTGCCACACTCAGCGATATATACTTACCAGCGGGGCGCCGACGATAAAAATAGGGTCCGGACTAGTGTTGAGCGATACGATACCGCAAGTATCGGGTATCGGCCGATATTAGCTCTATCGGCCTTTCGATACTTAGTTCCGATATTTTCGTCTTATTGGATACCGGAATTGGGATTGTCACTGTCACTGTCAGTGTCCGTCGGTCGGGTCTGTCAGGAGTCAGCGGCACTTACCTGGCAGAAGATCTCCGGCGGTCACGGGCTGTACTGCTTCATGGCCGTCATCATCTTTCCCCGGCGGTCACATGCAGTTTCTCGCGATAACTGCAGTGATTGTGGGTAATCCCGGCCGTAAAGCAGTCAGTCCGATGACGTCACCGCCGGGGAAGCAGGTAATCAGCTGTGCTGCGTCGAGATGACAGGCTCTGCCTGTCATTGCGATGTAGCAGAGCTGGATCGCCGTGGGACAGTCGTTACTATGGACTGCGTCAGACAGGTGGTATACTGTTGTTTTTTTTTTTTTTTTTTTTTACAGGAGATCGATGGCGTCGCAGGAATGAGAGTATAATAAAAGAAATGAAAACTGTGTTGTCTCTTTTATTTCATTAAAAGACTTTTTTCTTGCTGTGTCTTTTTTTTATACATTTAAAAACTTTGGGATTAATAATGGATCGGTGTCTTATTGACACCTCTCCATTATTAACCGGGCTTATTGTCACCGTGCAATCAACGGTGACATTAACCCCTTATTACCCCACTTGCCACCGCTACAGGGCAGTGGGAAGAGCCAGGTAAAGTGCCACATTGGCACATCTTTTGATGCGCCAAATGTGGGGCTGCTGTAGCCTGGTATTATCAGGCTGTTGAGGGCCAAAATCCATGGGCCTTGACAGTCTTTTAATACCAGGCCGCAGCAGTCTGCATTTTACTTGGCTGGTTAACACAAATAGGGAGACCCCTACGCCTTTTTTTTTCGAGGGGATCCCCTATTTTTGTTAACCAACCAAGCTAAGCAAACTGCTGTGGCCTGGTATTATCAGGCTGGCAAGGTCCATGTATGTTGGCTCCTTAACAGCCTTAAATACCATTCCTCAGCAGCAGGGGCGTACATATAAATCATGGGGCCCCATAGCAAAAGTCTGAATGTTCCCCACCACCACAAAAAAAAAACCCCGAGGCATTGTAAATGTAAAGTGCCAGCACAGTGAGGGAAGTTGAGTCGCACAGAGACAGGGGTTTTGGGGGTACTCGGCACCGATCACGTCGACTTCTATGGGGGATGTCACGAGTAGCACAGCTTGGTCCGTGACCTGGGCGATCACTGGAATGTGGGATATTTCCAGGGGATGATAGAATGTTCGTGTAGTTTGTCGTGACGCCACCTGTAGTACCTGGTCAGGGTGTCCAGCGCTGCTGTGCAGGTCCTCTGGAAGGGATGGTGTAGTGCAGGTAGGTGAAAAGTCTTCTACAGGTAACACGCTATCCTTCCAGGGCAGATAGATGTGAGATAGAGCAATGGTGCAAAGTGATGTAGCAGAGTGGACTATGCGACGTAGTAAGAAAGCAGGAAACACTTCAAGTTAAACGTTGCATAATAAAATTTTTAATAATAACATTACAAAAGTGCAAATGGCTTATATTATGTGACATGTTTTGTTACTGTTGATACCCTTGATATGTGTTATACATGTGTGTTAATAAATACATATTCAACAAAAGTGCAAATAGCATTAGTGCCGAAGTTCGTGGAGACTTCTTAGGACTACAACCCCACCGGGGTAACTTCACAGTGTCCTTTACTTGTGCTTGTGGAGGACCCACTCCAAACCTCCAACTGTGGTCTTGGGTGGGCTGCAAGACTTTCCTTGAGCAGACCTCACTTTCGGCCACACCAAACGGGTTTTTAGTTTCTGAGGTAGTTGAAAATAGTGCACAGTAAAGTTTTTTGTAAAACCAAAATGGAGCACCGAAGTGCCAACTATTTACAGAAAAATTTGTGAGCCAGTACAGTTCATGGCTTCAAAGTTCAACATTTGCATTACAGTGAAACACCATTACCCAACCTGGGTATATTAAGGCAACAATAAACTTGTTCTTCTGAACATTCACCCGTCCGGGTACATCAAACCATTACCCAACATGGGTATATTAAGGCAAAAAAAACTTGTTCTTCTGAACATTCACCCGTCCGGGTACATCAAACCATTACCCAACATGGGTATATTAAGGCAAAATAAACTTCTTTTTCTGAACATTCACCCGTCCGGGTACATCAAACCATACCACATGGTATATTAAGCAACTAATCTTTTATACATCACCCCGGGTAATCATAATTAACTATTTACATACAAGCCCGTCGGTTATTTAGACTTCTTTGGCTGGCCTCTTCCAGGTACCACCTGGTACTGTTGTGGAGCTTGCCAAACATCCGTGACAGGAGGGTCCACCCAGACCTGATGACGTCGTGTGGCGTGTACAGTGACGTCGTGACCCGCTATCTGGGTCTGTGTGGCCACCTCTTTCATCTCCCTCCGGGTCTGGACCCCTATGTCCCGGACTGAATGAACCCCAGGGGGCCTAACAGGCGCCGGGTATGGGCCAGCTATCATTATCATGTCCATAGCTGGGGCTGCTGAGGAGACCACTGAGGGAGGCTGGGGAGATTTACGGCGTGGGGTGGGCACTTGTGCAGAGGCCTGGTTGGGGGAGGCTGAAGGCTCGTAGGGTCTGTCAATTTCCTGACACTCTGGGGAGTAGGGGTCGCACCTGGTAACATTTAGGGCGTACCATCCATTGTAACCCCAGTGTCGGGTGTAAGTCTCCAAGTCTCCTGGCAACAGGTCCCTCCCCGGGTGTCCTTCTGGGAGGTGAGCCTCCACGTCCCGCCGGGTTACAAAAACTTCTAAATAAAGTCCAGGCTCCTGGATGAAGCCCCAACCACCTTTTAACTTAAAGTTCCGTACTGCACCCTTACGCCGCGGCTCCCTCACCGTACTTTTATCCTTTCTCATACGTGCCTTCTCTGCCAGGTCCTTCTCCAGGTGACGTTGCCGAAGCTTTTGGGATTCTCGCTGCTCCCTTTGTCGCTCTGCTTCCCGCTCCCGACGTCTCCACTCTTCCTCCTGACGCCGGTTGTAATTCTCCTCCACCAGCTGCTCCATGTCTCCACCATCAAATGCCAGCTTACGATGTCCGGTTTGCGGCAGCTCTCCTGGCGCCCGCCAGTCCTGGCGGCGCTCACCTGTGGCGGAAGCAGCCGGCTCTGGAACAGATGACGGTCGGGGCTCCGGTACAGGCAGGTAGAGCTCTGGTGCCTGCGCGGCCTCCTCCATGAGGACGGGTGTCGCTTCTTCTGCCTCAGCGACGGGGGCAGACAGCGGGATCTGGGGTGCTGGTGCGGCGTTTTCTGCAGGAACGGGTGCCTTCACTGTGATACTGGCAACCGGTTCAGATTGCAAGGGCTGGGATGCCCGCACGGCCTTCTGTACTGGAACGGGTGCCTCCACTGAGATACTGGCAACCGGTTCAGATTGCAAGGGCTGGGATGCCCGCACGGCCTTCTGTACTGGAACGGGTGCCTCCACTGAGATACTGGCAACCGGTTCAGATTGCAAGGGCTGGGATGCCCGCACGGCCTTCTGTACTGGAACGGGTGCCTCCACTGAGATACTGGCAACCGGTTCAGAGTGCAAGGGCTGGGATGCCCGCACGGCCTCCTCTACTGGAACGGGTGCCTCACCTTCCGGTACAGACACTTCAGGGGGTAAGAGGGATTGGCGCCGCTCCAATTGTAGTTTTAGGGCCCGCCAGCTCGCTTCCATCCTGGCGACCTCCTCCCGGTGCCGGGCCAGGTCTCTCAGGGTATCCTCCGCTTCTTCCAGCGTAGGAGGGTTTCCAGGCCGGGTGCCAAACGGTGGCTCCGTGGCGATCGGGTCGCTTCCGTGGGGGGAGAGCTCTGACTCCTCCATCCCTTCCCACTTCTGCTCACGTCCATTCGCCATCTCAGCAAAGTCACATGTGTCATTAGCATCAGGAGAGGCGACATCTTTTGTAGGGAGGCGGGACCTTCTCGTTCGTTTACGCCCACTGAGGAGGATGAGGAGGCGGACCTCCAGAGCTGTGGGGCACGATCTTACATTGCAGTAACATTTAGAGTGTGCGGACATCGTTTTCGCGCCACGGAGTGAGTGTACGCCCACGAGAGCACCCCCTTATTCTTCACCTGTGCCTCGTTGCGCAGATATGACGGAAAAATGGCAAATACAGTCTATGATGATTTTTGCAATTCTCAAGCAAAAAAACAGTTCAATTAAGGCACACAGGACTCACTTATAGCGAGCTTCTGAATCCTGTTCGCTGGGTGCGATGCAACATCTCTGTGGCGACTGGACCCTCGGGTGCTTCTGTCTTTTCACAAATGCCGGCTTTACCCGGCAATTGAATCAGAGGCTATTTTACTATGTAGAAGTGAATAAACTATAAATATATGTATATATATGTCACAATGACATGTATATATATATATATATATAATGTATTCTAAGTGTGTATATTTTGTGTTTACAAGGAAAGAAAGTGTTTTTTTAGTTGCGATATTTTGTTCCCATAGACTTACATGGGACTTCCGGTATCGGAATCGGATATCGACGATATTTAGTGATATCGGCGATACCATTCCGATCCGATATTTTTAGATATCGAGCAGTATCGCTCAACACTAGTCCGGACCGATGTCAGCGACGAACGAGATCACAGCAGGATCTCAGCAGGGGCCACGTCGTTGCTACATGCCACACA
Organism: Oophaga sylvatica; assembly: GCA_033576555.1. Classification (NCBI taxonomy): domain Eukaryota; kingdom Metazoa; phylum Chordata; class Amphibia; order Anura; family Dendrobatidae; genus Oophaga; species Oophaga sylvatica. The sequence goes on from JARQOD010000005.1 coordinate 381,287,130, forward strand.
GAACAACGTCACTAACGAGATCGCTAAATAGTGACGTTTTTTAGCGATCTCGTTAGCGACGCTGTTTAGTGTGGCATACCCTTAACACCAAATTTTGAAGGATATTAACCCCTTAACGACCACCGATACGCCTTTTAACGGCTGTCATTAAGGGTACTTAAACCACAACGCCGTTAATTAACGGCGCTGTGGAAAAAGTGAATAGCGCCCCCCGCAGTCGGATTTTCTCCACGGTCTCGGCTGCCGGGGGTAGCCGAGACCCCAGAGAACATTAATCGGGTCGGTTTTTACTGACGCCGGTGTTGCGATCGCCATTATTAACCCTATAACGGCGATTGCAACAAAAAAAAATAATGTGCCATTTAATTTCTCTCTCCTCTGATGTGATCGGACATCAGAGGAGAGAGAAAAAGGGTCCCTGATCCCCCCCTTGTGGCTCCGATACCCCACTTGTGGCCCCAGGGCCCTCCTGTGTGCCCCGCTGGGCGCCGCCATCTTTGATGCCGAAAAAATGGCGGTCGCATGCTCAGTGCGCCCGCTGCGATGTGCTGGGGAGCTTGGGCAATTTTCTCTGGGGTCTCAGCTGCGGGGGTAGCTGAGACCCCAGAGAACATGATCCGAGTCAGTATTTACCGACCCCAGTGTTGCGATTGCCATTATAACAGTATAACGGCGACCGCAACAAAAAAAAAGATTTCTCTCCCCTCTGATGTGATCGCACATCAGAGGGGTGAGAATTAGGGTCCCCAGGTCCTCCGATCCCCCCCTGTACCTTTGTGTCCCCTCTGGGTCCTCCAATACTCCCCTGTCCTGCGGTCCTCCCCCTGTCCTGTGATCCTCCTGGCGTCATCTTACTGAAAAAAAAAATGACGGCAGATTCAAAAAATGATTCATTCATTCTCCAAAAGTACATTTTGATCACTGTGATAAACTATCACAGTGATCAAAATAAAAAAAACAGTACATAAACCCCCCTTTATCACCCCCTTAGTTAGGTACATATAATAAAATATAGAAATTGTATTTATTTTAATTTTTCCGTTAGGGTTATAATTAGAGTTAGGGTTAGCATTAGGGTTAGACTGGGTTCATACTGCGTTATGGCAGTCCGTTAGACAGACTACGTTACACCGCGGTATAATGCTGTGTAACGCAGTCCATTAACGCTGCCATTCACCCCCATTTGAGGGCGTATCGCGACGCATGCCGTAAATCGGCATGCGTTCGCGATGTGCCGTCATTCAGTGAAGGAGCCTCGGACGCGGCCTGCAGCGTCTGGGCTCAGTCACCGCTAGCTATCGATAGTGCTATACCGTTACCAGCCCGTCAACGCTATGTGTTGAACAGGCTGGTACAACGCAAAATGAACCTAGCCTTAGGGTTATAATTAGGGTTAGGGTTACAATTATAGTCAGGGTTACAATTAGAGTTGGGATTAGGGTTAGGGGTGTGTTGGGGTTAGGGTTGGAGCTAGAAATGAGGGGTTTCCACTATTTAGGCACATCAGGGTGTCTCCAAACACAATGTGGCGTTCAAAAAGTCAAATGGCGCTCCCTCCCTTCCGAGCCCTGCTGTGCGCCCAAACAGTGGTTTACCCCAACATATGGGGGTATCAGCGTACTCAGGACAAATTGCACACCAATTTTGGGGTTCTAATTTTTCCTGTTACACTTGGGAAAATAAAAAATAGCTGGCTAAGAAAATCATTTTTGAGGAAAAAAATAATTTTTATTTTCACGCCTCAGCGTTTCTAAATTTCTGTGAAGCACTTGGGGGTTCAAAGTGCTCACCACACATCTAGATAAGCTCCTTGGGGGGTCTAGTTTCCAAAATGGTGTCACTTGCAGCGGGTTTCTACTGTTTAGGCACATCAAGGGCTCTGCAAACACATGACGCCCGCAGAACATTCCATCAAAGTCTGCATTACAAAATAGCGCTCCTTCCCTTCCAAGCTCTCCCATGCGCCCAAACAGTGGTTCCACTAAAGAATCATTTTTGAGGAAAAAAATTATTTTTATTTTCACGGCTCTACGTTATAAACTTCTGTGAAGCACTTGGGGGTTCAACGTGCTCACCACACATCTAGATAAGTTCCTTAAGGGGTCTAGTTTCCAAAATGGTGTCATTTGTGGGGGTTTTCCACTATTTAGGCGCATCAGAGGCTCTCCAAACGCGACATGGCGTCCAATTTCAATTCCAGCCAATTTTGGTTTGAAAATGTCAAACTGCGCTCCTTCCCTTCCAAGCCATGCCGTGCGCCCAAACAGTGGTCCCCCCTAACATATAGGGTATCACCGTACTCAGGACAAATTGGACATCAACTTTTGTGGTCTAATTTCTCCTGTTACCCTTTGGAAAATAAAAAATTGGGGACTAAACGATCAGGTTTTTGGAAAAAATATGATTTTTTATTTTCACGTCTGGGCGTTATAAACTTCTGTGAAGCACTTGGGGATTCAAAGTGCTCAACACACATCTAGATAAGTTCCTTAGGGGGTCTAGTTTCCAAAATGGGGTCACTTGTGGGGGGTTTCCACTGTTCAGACATATGGCGTCCAGCCAATTCTGCATTGAAAAAGTCAAACGGCGCTCCTTCCCTTGCGACCTCTGCAGTGCGCCCAAAAGTGGTTTACCCCCACATATGGGATATTGGGTATTCAGGAGAAATTGCACAACAAATTTTGTGGTTCATTTTCTCTTTTCACACTTGTGAAAATAAAAAAAATTGGTTCTGAAGTAAAGATTTTGCATAAAAAGTTAAATGTTAATTTTTTCCTTCCACATTGCTTTAGTTCCTGTGAAGCACGTAAAGGGTTAATAAACTTCTTGAATGTGGTTTTGAGCACCTTGAGGGGTGCAGTTTTTAAAATGGTGTCACTTTTGGGTATTTTCTATCATATAGACCCTCAAAGTGACTTCAAATGTGATGTGGTCCCTAAAAAAAAAATGGTGTTGTAAAAATGAGAAATCGCTGGTCAACTTTTAACCCTTATAACTTCGTAACAAAAAAAATTTTGTTCTCAAAATTGTGCTGATATAAAGTAGACATGTGGGAAATGTTATTTCTTAAGACATTTGTGTGACATATCTCTCTGATTTCAGGGCATAAAAATTGAAAGTTTGAAAATTGCTAAATTTTCAAAATTTTCGCCATATATCCGTTTTTTTCATAAATAAAAGCAAGTCATATAAAAATTTTTATCGCTAACGTGAAGTACAATATGTCACGAAAAAACTTCTCAGAATGAGCTGGATTCGTTAAAGCGTTCCAGAGTTATAACCTCATAAATTGATAGTGGTCAGAATTGTAAAAATTGGCCCGGTCATTAAGCTGCAAAATGGCTCTGTCACTAAGGGGTTAAAAGCTGACTTTGACAGTACAAAATTGCAAAATGATCTGGATAAGATGTTTGAATGGGCAAATGAGGTTTAATGTTGATAAATGGAGCAATGCACCCAGGATGGAGTAATCCCATTGCTGCATATACTGCATATTTAATGAAAGTATTCTCAGGAGTAAAAAACAGGGGAAGGAATTGGGTAGTCTGGTTACAAGTCAGCTGAGCAGCAGGACTCAGGCTATGTGCACACGTTCAGGAATCTTTGCAGAAATTTCCTGAGAAAAAACTGTCTTTTTCCCAGAAAATCCGAATGCATTTTTATCGCAGTTTTTGCTCGTTTTTTTGCGCGTTTTTACCGTGATTTTTTCCTGAACATTCCAGGTCAATAATATAGCGGGAAATACGCAAATTTACCGTGAAATTAATGAACTGCGTTAATTACCATGTGCACAAAAATTGCAGAATGCATTCTAATAATAGGAAGCTTACTGCATGCGTTTTATAAGCGTTTTTGCTGCGGAAAAAACGCGAAAAAAATGCGAAAAATCCTGAACGTGTGCACATAGCCTGAGTGTAAAGCAGCAGTTGCAAAAGCAAACAATATATCAGGGTGTATAAATATTAGTTAAAACTCATGATTCCAATGTAATATTACCCCTCCGTAAATCACTTGTAAGCTACATTTGAACATGGGAACCAATTTTGGTATCCACATTTTTAAAAAGGATATTAGAAAGCTAACTTGGGTTCAAAAGCGAAGCAACTAGATTATCAAATGAGATGGAAGGTATCTTCTGTAATGAGAAGATAAAAAAGTTGAGCTTGTTTAACTGAGTAAAAAATGTGTCAGAGGTGATCTAATTTACACGTATAAGTATATATGTGGTCAGTACAAAAGCCTGGCAAATTAATGTTAGCAATTGATAAAAAATGGAAACAAGATGCTCAAAGCGCCTAAATTTATTCAGTATCGAGTATGAACACTATATGCAGAAATACAAGCAACTACACACCTTGGTATACTTTCAATGAGGTTCTTAATGGTTGTCTGAGAAATGTTCTGCCATGCTGAATGCACTTGGGCACACAAATCATCAAGATCCGCTGCTGGCAGCTGCCTTTACAGGTGATGAATAACTACGTCCCAGATGCGCTTCATGGGTCACTGACAAGTTCAAAGACTCTACAGGCCATCATGGCATGTTTATGCCATGCCAGTTGCTCATACAAACATGAGCAACATGCGACCATGCTTTATCGTGTTGAAAAATAGCTTTTCTGGACACACTGGAGAAATGACCGTACTGCTGGTTCCATCACCAAATCAATATAACGACAAGATCTTAGTGTATCTGGAATGAAAACTAAAGGGTTACAGCTACCAATCTGGAGAGTAGGACCAGTGTGAAGCTCCATCGTGAAGACCTCTTCATGGTTTGGTCACATGGCTGTAGACATTTCAAAGAAAACCATTAATAACCTTATTGAAAAGTACCAAGGCATAAGTATGTGCTTTTAAACTTGATACTAAATTAATCAATATAAAAATTTAGTTTCAATTTTTTTGTAAATTGCATATCATTAATATGTGTCATGATCTTGTGATTACCACAATTTCTTAACTTTTCCTTCTTGGAGCTGCAATTTCAACGTTGAAGAGTTTAAATGGCGTGCTATGCAAAATTTTAAGCAGGTGTGGAAAAATGTTGTAAAATAGAAGCTGTGTTAATAGTTAATGTGTTAATTAGGACATCATTAATCCTAACCAAATCCCAATCCCTATTTGCTGAGATGCAGCCCAAAGCTTGCAGGCAGTTAGTGCCATGCTTCATTGTTGTCTGCAGACACTTTTTATTGTATCGCTCTCCAGTCCTCCAGTGAACAAACTGCCCTCTATCACAGTCAAATATTTTTTAAAAAATAGTAGTACGGTAGTCTTGTTTGTGGCTCCCCCTGTCTCACGCCCACCAGTCAGGGGGTGAGCGTGACAGTTTGCACAGGCCCTGGTCCCTGTTGAGTCCCATGTCTTTCCACTCTCGGAGCGAGATGAACTTTTTTGCTAGTATGGGCAACCAAATAAATTTACCTGGTCTGAAGTTCAGACATTCACTGCTCCACAAACCATTGTGGGCTCTAATGAACTCTTTGCTCAACTTGAGGCTGGCATCCCTAAAGTTGAGCCCCCCTTCGGATCCGCCAAGATATGATGGGGATCTTAAGCAGTGTTGTGTCTTTTTGGAGCAGAGCTTACATTACTTTCAATGGCATGCTCCCTTCTTTGCCTCTGATCAGGTTAAGGTAGGATTGCTAATGACCTACCTAACAGGAGATGGCTTGGAGTGGCTTTGCCCCCTCTGGAAAGCAGGGGATCCCATCACCTCAAGTTTTCCGGCCTTTCTGGTGGCCTTCTGCAAAGCCTTCGACAAGTCGAGTACAGCGTCTCCTGAGAAGTCTTCCCCCCCTATCTTCCAGAAACAGACCAGACGAAAGAGACCTGTGGGATAATCCTCTCATCCGTCCATGACCGTCCATGATGCACCTGTTCCACAGCCTGCCAAGAGGGTCCCCCATGCAAGATCAAAGAAGTCTAATAAAAAGGGGCTGGCAAAGCTGCAGTCGGAGTCTAGTCCTGCGAAAGAACGTCCTGAAGGTCTCTGCCCTGTGAAGCCTATACTCCAAAACCCTGGGCCAGTAGAAGAGACTGCCCTGGGTGAGAGCACTTCCTATTCAATAAAGTCAATGACTGTTTCTCGACCCTCAGGGAGCTTTGGTGTGGTTAAGCCACCAGCCATACGAAGTCAGTGTGTGGTCTCTGTTTTGCAGCTCCCGAAACTGGCATGGGCGTTGTCTAGAGATGGCTGAGTCCTATTAGAGAACAGTCTAGTCCTGCAAGGACAACTACAGCTCCAGGTCAAAGCATTATACATGAAGAAGTTCATCTTCCATTTGCTGTCTTGTATGCCCATGAGTCATTCCATGTCAGAAATTCTTGTACCCATTTATGTCTGGAGACCCAGCAAGGTGCTTCGCTTGAAACAACCAAGTGACAAAAGGAGTCTGGTTCCATTGCATCAGTCATCAATGTCTTTTTCTACTTCTGGTCTGCTAGTCGCCGAGTCAAGGTGTTATGATGTCTCCGAAGAGGGGGAAGCGGTGGCATTCTCTTCACAAGTCTCCAGTGACTATACCAGTGATCAGCACCCAGGAGCATCCCTGCCTCTTGATTATCTTCCCGGGATAAAGGGCTAAAGATGGATTCGGAATGTAAAGGGGGGGTACTGTAACAACCCTGCTGGCATCACTGCATGGTCTCCCGTTCCCCACTTACCAACTTGCTCACTGCTCCAGGTCATGCTGTGATTTCTCTCTGCTGCCAGCTCCATGTTTTGTGCCTCTTGTCTTCTATCTGCTCTCTGCTTGTCTCCTGGCTGTGTACATAGGGGGGCGGCACGAGAACTCTGGTTCTTTTGGAGTCAGGGTGCATCTGTTTAATTTGTCCCTAACCAATTACCATTAGCCCTCTAGTATTTAAGGCAGCTCCACCCTGTGGACCTTGCCAGTGCAATGTGTTAACTCAGTTAGTATCTTGCTACTGAGCTGCCAGGTCTTGCTCTGTGTTCCTCCATCTTGGAGGCTTCACTCCTAGCTTTGCCTTGTACCTGTTTGTCCACCCTCCAGGAGGCAGAATATCCTGGTCTCTGTGCTCTTGCTTCTTACCTTATCTTGTCCTTGCCGCCCTCGAGGAGGCAGAATATCCTGGTCCCTGTGTCTTTGTCCCTGTACCTTGTCTCGTGTCATTTCCTTGTCTGAACTCTGTCCTACCTCTGTCTCTTAGTCTCCTTGTCTGTGGTTTTCTTACCTGCTGTGTCTTGCCTAGTGTACTCTCTGAATCTCTTTCTGCCTCTTGTCCGCACTCTTGCGGTTCTGCTCAGTTCTACTCTGCTTTGTTCCTGCTGCTGCAGTAATCTCTTGCTGCAGCTCCTCTCTGCATATCTTGCGGTTCCGCTTTGCTTCACTCCTGCAGCTGTAGAACCTCTTGCTGCAGCTCCTCTGCGCATACCTTGCGGTTCCGCTTTGCTTTGCTTCTGCCGCTGCAGAACCTCTTGCTGCTTTACAGCCCTGTGTCCCATCCGTGCCTGCCAGCCCTGTGTCTCATCCTTGCCTGCCAGCCCTGTGTCTCATCCGTGTCTGCCAGCCCTTTGTCTCATCCATGCCTGCCAGCCCTATGTCTCATCCTTGCCTGCCAGCCCTGTGTCTCATCCGTGTCTGCCAGCCCTTTGTCTCATCCATGCCTGCCAGCCCTGTGTCTCATCCGTGCCTGCCAGCCCTGTGTCTCATCCGTGCCTGCCTGCCCTGTGTCTCATCCGTGCCTGCATGCCCTGTGTCTCATCTGTGCCTGCCAGCCCTGTGTCTCAGCCATGCCTGCCTGCCAGTGTCTCAGCCGTGCCACCGTCTCCCCAAGTGGAATCAGTAGCCACAGCCAGATACCACCCAGGAGTGGCACCTGGCAGCTGCCTGCCGCACAAGCCTGACCTCACCATCAGAGGCTCCAGTGAAGACCGAGGCAGCTGTCCTAGTCACGCCCCTTCCAGGGAAGTCTGGTTTGTGGCACAGTGGGGCCACAACCCCCTGGATCACGCCCACCAGTCAGGGCTTGAGAGTGACAAAGATTAAAATGCAGAAATTTTCGGAGGGTGGAGTCCACATTGGATTACTTGCTGAAGGGATTGCCTCAGTCCTAAAGGTACTGCCACACTTAGCGATCTGGTTAGCGATCTCGATAACGACGCAAGCTAACAAGATCGTTGGTGTGATCTCTTTTAGGTCGCTAGTAGCTGCTAAACAGGAGATTTCATAAACAACTCATCAGCGGTCAGCGATCTCTTTAACGACTTTGGCGGTCGTTAGGATCTATTAGCATGTACTGAGCGCTTCTGATTCATAGGAATTTCCAGCATCGCTCCTGCTCTCTGCATCCTGCTAGCCTGCTTTGCAACTTCTGCAATCCTCTCTGTGACGCAAAAGAGAACTTACAGATATTGCGATCCACTCCGTGACGCTAAAAACAGTCATATGCATCACAAACTAGGTCGCTCGTCGTTCGCAAAAGGTGCCAAACACAGCGATATAGGCTCACCAGCGGGACGCCAATGATCAAAAAACGGTCCAGAACACTAGTGAACGATCAGCGACATCACAGCAGGGGCCACATCGTTGCTACATGCCACACACAACGAGGTCGCTAACGAGATCGCAAAATAGTGACGTTTTAGTGATCTCGTTAGCGATCTCGTTAGTGATCTCGTTTAGTGCGGCATACCCTTAAGGTGTCTTTCCTCACTAGATGAGGAGAGGAAGGAAGAAAAACAAAGGAATGTGCCAGAGGCAAGGAAAGCGTATGCCTCCTCTGCTGAATAGCATCTCCTTGACGAATGGGCAATTTTTATTTTATTCTTCTAACCAGTGGGGATGTGCGTGTAACTGGTTCTTTTACATGTGAATTATGTGAGGCATGTATAAAAGGTACTATTTATTATTAAATTTAAATGTAGAAGAAACACTTACCGTATATACTCGTGTATAAGCCGAGATTTTCAGCACCTTTTTTCGTGCTGAAAATGCCCCCTCGGCTTATACACGAGTCATAGGGCAGAAACCAGCGGGGGAAGGGATGCCGCGGCAGGAGCCGGTGGCTGGGATCATACTCACCCCTCCCCGTGCCATCGCTGAGCGTCCCTGCAATCCTGCGTTCTCCCCCTCTTCCTGCAGCTCTTCTGCA
>JARQOD010000005.1:381296349-381446848 GCA_033576555.1 Oophaga sylvatica
AATTTTTCTAGACTTATTATTCCAATTTTTTGTTTGAGACAAGATTTTTGAAAAAAAAACAATCGGGTGTTTTTTTTTTTTTTTTATTTTTTTTTTATTGGAAAAATAAGGTGTTTTTAAATTTTTTTACTATTTCATCTTACCCCCTTATGCGACCAAAACCCTGCAAACTTTTGATTACTTGACAATGTTACTGCAATATTTGGACCCTTTTCTATACACCTCAGCACCAAATAATGAATATTTTTTTAATGATTGTAAGGGGGTTAAATTACAACAATGAAAAACAAGACTTTATATTTTTTTTAAAATTGGTTCACTTAAAAAATGTAAAGATTTCTGTTTCCTGTAAGAAAATAAAATTTCCCCCTTTAGCGGGTTCAAAGTTTTCATGGCCATCATTTTCAAACCATTTAAAAAGATTCCCTATAAATCCTGTAAAAACTTAAAATCCCTGGTAAAAAATGCCAAGAAAAAAAAAAACCCGGCAGAAAATAAGACAGTAGAAAGATAATTAAAAAAAAAAAAGGGGGCATTAAAAACCTTAAGCTGAGAAATCAAAATAGCATTTCGAGAATAAAGATTCAAAAGAAATTAAAACAGAATTGAGCTTTCAAAGTTATCTCAGAGAAAAAATCCCCAAACCCTTTAAATATAAACCAAATTGTTTTTACAAAATCAAAATTAAAAAAATAAAAAAAGGGGTATAAAAACCCTTTAAAGAGATAATTAAGGACAAAAAAAGGCTGAGATATTAAACAGCTTTTAAATTGTTTCACAATGATTTTTCCTTTTCGAGATCATTCAACAAGGAAAAATCAAAAAGCGCCTGCACCTGGGAATTTTAAATTTGCAAATCTCCCAGGCCGATGGTGTTCATTCAGCTTTGGGGAAACTGAATCTGAAATTTGACAGCCACTGACCCATTTTTAAAAACCCTTTTTGCAACAGGTTGGTGCACCAGTTTGGGGGGTTTGCTGTCGTGGTCCCCCTATTTAAAAAAGGGAAAAGGTGGATCCAGAACTACCACCAATAAGTCTGACATATAGTGTGCAACGTTTTTGCATTCCAAAGGGCCCATTTCCCACACCTTTTTTCAAGTCCCGGGAAAAAACCCCGGTCCCCCGGGTTCAGTGTCCGGTGTCTGTGTGTGACAAGTGCGGCAACATGTGCCACCTTTTTTCCACATCAATACCAACGGAGGCCCCCGGGGAAAAAGCCCCTGTAAGGCGTTTCCCGGGGGGGGGTTTGTGTTGAACGGGCTGTCTTTTCCCCCCTGCTCTCCTGCGAGCAGAGGGAACGATAAGCGTATATTAAAGTGCGAACGACAGCAGGTGGGGGCTTTTGGGGCTGTTACCCCCTCATTCACATCCCCTTTATTCAACTTTAATATACTGTCATCATTTCCTTGCTCGCGAGGCGGGGGAAAAGACAGCGGGGCTTCAGCCCCAGCCCGGGGGGGCGGGTTTTTTCTACCCCTTTCTTCCCTGGGGGCCTCCATGCACCGGAGGACAGTGTGCACTGTTCTCCTGTGAAATTTTTTTGGGGGCCGTACTGCCGGGAAAAAAAGGGAATGCAGGTATTTTGCACAGGGACCCCCAACCCATGAAAACACCGACAGTGCTCAAATAAGGTCTACGGGGTAGTGTCCCCGGGTACGAAAACTGCACCACACATACCGGAGTACTGATTTGAAACCACCTCTAAAGATGATTTGCAAAAATTAATGTAGAAAAAATTATAAAAACGAAATCGATGGTTCGGAAAGAAAGTCGTGTTACCTTTTGGTTAGGTTTCTATGAAAAGGTAAGCCAAAAACTGGATTTTGGTAAACAGCTGATAATTTTTTTTTAAACCCTAATTAATGACTTTGTGGATAAGATTGAAAAAAAGTATCAGTCTTGAGGATAAAAAACTCCCACACTAAACTATCCCGCTACGATCACGATAACGACGCATACTAATGCATCGCAGGGGGGATAGTTTCAATATCGCTAGTAGCGGCTTAATTTGCGATGTCGTTAAGGACCTATCGCGTTAGCGATCTCCTTAACGACTTTGCGGTCAAATCCGCTAAATCGCTAAAAAAAGGTGCCACACTCAGCGAATATACTTACCAGCGGGGCGCCGACGATAAAAAATAGGGTCCGGACTTTGTGTTGAGCGATACGATACCGCAATTCGGGTATCGGCCGATATTAGCTCATCGCCTTTCGATACTTAGTTCCGAATTTTCGTCTTATTGGATACCGGAATTGGATTGCACGGCACTGTCATGCCTCGGTCGGGCCGTCAGGAGCACGGCACTTACCTGGGAGAGGATCTCCGGCGGTCACGGGCTGTACTGCTTCATGGCCCCACATCTTTCCCCGGGGGTCACATGCGTTTCCCCGGGGATAACGCAGTGATTGTTGGTTAATCCCGGCCGTAAAGCAGTCAGTCGATGACGTCACCGCCGGGAAGAGGGAATCAGCTGTGCTGCGTCGAATGACGCCTGCCTGTCATTGCGATGTAGCAGACGATCGCCGTGGACAGTCGTTACTGGACTGCGTCAACAGGTGGTATACTGTTGTTTTTTTTTTTTTTTTTTTTTTACAGGGGATCGATGGCGTCGCAGGAATGAAGTAAAAAAAAGAAATGAAAACTGTGTTGTCTCTTTTATTTATTAAAAACTTTTTTCTTGTGTGTCTTTTTTTTTTTACATTTAAAAACTTGGGATTAATAATGGATCGGGGCTTATTGACAAAATCTCCATTATTAACCGGCTTATTGTCCCCGTGCAATCAACGGTGCATTAACCCCTTATTACCCCACTTGCCACCGCTACAGGGCAGTGGGAAAGCCCGGTAAAGTGCCACAATTGGCCACTTTTTGATGCCCAAATGTGGGCTGCTGTACCTGGTATTACAGGCTGTTGAGGGCCAAAATCCAGGGGCCCTTTACAGTCTTTTAATACCAGGCCGCAGCGGGCTGCTTTTACTTTGGGTGGTTAACACAAATAGGGAGACCCCCACGCCTTTTTTTTTGAGGGATCCCCTATTTTTGTTAACCAACCAACAAGCAAACTGCTGTGGCCTGGTATTATCAGCTGGCAAGGTCCATGTATGTTGGCTCCTAACACCTTAAATACCAATCCTCAGCAGCAGGGGCGTACATAAAAATCATGGGCCCCATACAAAAGTCTGAATTTTCCCCACCACCAAAAAAAAAAAAAACCCAGAGGCATTGAAAATGTAAAGTGCCAGCACAGTGAGGGAAGTTGAGTCGCACAGAGACGGGGGTTTTGGGGTACTCGGAAACCGATCACGTCGACTTCTATGGGGGATGTCACATACAAGCTTGGTCCGTGACCTGGGCGATCACTGGAATGTGGGATTTTCCGGGGGATGATAGAATGTTCTGTAGTTTGTCGTGACGCCACCTGTAGTACCTGGTCAGGGTGTCCAGCGCTGCTGTGCAGGTCCTCTGGAAGGGATGGTGTAGTGCAGTAGGTGAAAAGTCTTCTACAGGTAACACGCTATCCTTCCAGGGCAGATAGATGTGAGATAGAGCAATGTGCAAAGTGATGTAGCAGAGTGGACTATGCGACGTAGTAAGAAAGCAGGAAACACTTCAAGTTAAACGTTGCATAATAAAATTTTTAATAATAACATTACAAAAGTGCAAATGGCTTATATTATGTGACATGTTTTGTTACTGTTGATACCCTTGATATGTGTTATACATGTGTGTTAATAATACATATTCAACAAAAGTGCAAATAGCATTAGTGCCGAAGTTCGTGGAGACTTCTTAGGACTACAACCCCACCGGGTAACTTCACAGTGTCCTTTACTTGTGCTTGTGGAGGACCCACTCCAAACCTCCAACTGTGGTCTTGGGTGGGCGGGCAAGACTTTCCTTGAGCAGACCTCACTTTCGGCCACACCAAACGGGTTTTTAGTTTCTGAGGTAGTTGAAAATAGTGCACAAAAAGTTTTTTGTAAAACCAAAATGGAGCACCCGAAGTGCCAACTATTTACAGAAAAATTTGTGAGCCAGTACAGTTCATGGCTTCAAAGTTCAACATTTGCATTACAGTGAAACACCATTACCCAACCTGGGTATATTAAGGCAACAATAAACTTGTTCTTCTGAACATTCACCCGTCCGGGTACATCAAACCATTACCCAACATGGGTATATTAAGCAAAAAAAAAACTTGTTCTTCAAGAACCTTCACCCGTCCGGGTACATCAAACCATTACCCAACATGGGTATATTAAGGCAACAATAAACTTCTTTTTATGAAATTCACCCGTCCGGGTACATCAATAATTTAACTATTTACATACAGAGACCCTGTCCGGGTTATTTAGACTTCTTTGGCTGGCCTCTTCCAGGTACCACCTGGTACTGTTGTGGAGCTTGCCAAACATCCGTGACAGGAGGGTCCACCCAGACCTGATGACGTCGTGTGGCGTGTACAGTGACGTCGTGACCCGCTATCTGGGTCTGTGTGGCCACCTCTTTCATCTCCCTCCGGGTCTGGACCCCTATGTCCCGGACTGAATGAACCCCAGGGGGCCTAACAGGCGCCGGGTATGGGCCAGCTACATTATCATGTCCATAGCTGGGGCTGCTGAGGAGACCACTGAGGGGAGGCTGGGGAGATTTACGGCGTGGGGTGGGCACTTGTGCAGAGGCCTGGTTGGGGGAGGCTGAAGGCTCGTAGGGTCTGTCCAATTTCCTGACACTCTGGGGAGTAGGGGTCGCACCTGGTAACATTTAGGGCGTACCATCCATTGTAACCCCAGTGTCGGTGAAGTCTCCAAGTCTCCTGGCAACAGGTCCCTCCCCGGGTGTCCTTCTGGGAGGTGAGCCTCCACGTCCCGCCGGGTTACAAAAACTTCTAAATAAAGTCCAGGCTCCTGGATGAAGCCCCAACCACCTTTTAACTTAAAGTTCCGTACTGCACCCTTACGCCGCGGCTCCCTCACCGTACTTTTATCCTTTCTCATACGTGCCTTCTCTGCCAGGTCCTTCTCCAGGTGACGTTGCCGAAGCTTTTGGGATTCTCGCTGCTCCCTTTGTCGCTCTGCTTCCCGCTCCCGACGTCTCCACTCTTCCTCCTGACGCCGGTTGTAATTCTCCTCCACCAGCTGCTCCATGTCTCCACCATCAAATGCCAGCTTACGATGTCCGGTTTGCGGCAGCTCTCCTGGCGCCCGCCAGTCCTGGCGGCGCTCACCTGTGGCGGAAGCAGCCGGCTCTGGAACAGATGACGGTCGGGGCTCCGGTACAGCAGGTAGAGCTCTGGTGCCTGCGCGGCCTCCTCCATGAGGACGGGTGTCGCTTCTTCTGCCTCAGCGACGGGGGCAGACAGCGGATCTGGGGTGCTGGTGCGGCGTTTCTGCAGGAACGGGTGCCTTCACTGTGATACTGGCAACCGGTTCAGATTGCAAGGGCTGGGGATGCCCGCACGGCCTTCTGTACTGGAACGGGTGCCTCCACTGAGATACTGGCAACCGGTTCAGATTGCAAGGGCTGGGATGCCCGCACGGCCTTCTGTACTGGAACGGGTGCCTCCACTGAGATACTGGCAACCGGTTCAGATTGCAAGGGCTGGGATGCCCGCACGGCCTTCTGTACTGGAACGGGTGCCTCCACTGAGATACTGGCAACCGGTTCAGAGTGCAAGGGCTGGGATGCCCGCACGGCCTCCTCTACTGGAACGGGTGCCTCACCTTCCGGTACAGACACTTCAGGGGGTAAGAGGGATTGGCGCCGCTCCAATTGTAGTTTTAGGGCCCGCCAGCTCGCTTCCATCCTGGCGACCTCCTCCCGGTGCCGGGCCAGGTCTCTCAGGGTATCCTCCGCTTCTTCCAGCGTAGGAGGGTTTCCAGGCCGGGTGCCAAACGGTGGCTCCGTGGCGATCGGGTCCGCTTCCGTGGGGGAGAGCTCTGACTCCTCCATCCCTTCCCACTTCTGCTCACGTCCATTCGCCATCTCAGCAAAGTCACATGTGTCATTAGCATCAGGAGAGGCGACATCTTTTGTAGGGAGGCGGGACCTTCTCGTTCGTTTACGCCCACTGAGGAGGATGAGGAGGCGGACCTCCAGAGCTGTGGGGCACGATCTTACATTGCAGTAACATTTAGAGTGTGCGGACATCGTTTTCGCGCCACGGAGTGAGTGTACGCCCACGAGAGCACCCCCTTATTCTTCACCTGTGCCTCGTTGCGCAGATATGACGGAAAAATGGCAAATACAGTCTATGATGATTTTTGCAATTCTCAAGCAAAAAAACAGTTCAATTAAGGCACACAGGACTCACTTATAGCGAGCTTCTGAATCCTGTTCGCGGGGTGCGATGCAACATCTCTGTGGCGACTGGACCCTCGGGTGCTTCTGTCTTTTCACAAATGCCGGCTTTTACCCGGCAATTGAATCAGAGGCTATTTTACTATGTAGAAGTGAATAAACTATAAATATATGTATATATATGTCACAATGACATGTATATATATATATATATATATGTATTCTAAGTGTGTATATTTTGTGTTTACAAGGAAAGAAAGTGTTTTTTTAGTTGCGATATTTTGTTCCCATAGACTTACATGGGACTTCCGTATCGGAATCGGATATCGACGATATTTAGTGATATCGGCGATACCATTCCGATCCGATATTTTTAGATATCGAGCAGTATCGCTCAACACTAGTCCGGACCGATGTCAGCGACGAACGAGATCACAGCAGGATCTCAGCAGGGCCACGTCGTTGCTACATGCCACACAGAACAACGTCACTAACGAGATCGCTAAATAGTGACGTTTTTTTAGCGATCTCGTTAGCGACGCTGTTTAGTGTGGCATACCCTTAACACCAAATTTTGAAGGATATTAACCCCTTAACGACCACCGATACGCCTTTTAAACGGCTGTCATTAAGGGTACTTAAACCACAACGCCGTTAATTAACGGCGCTGTGGAAAAAGTGAATAGCGCCCCCCGCAGTCGGATTTTCTCCACGGTCTCGCTGCCGGGGTAGCCGAGACCCCAGAGAACATTAATCGGGTCGGTTTTTACTGACGCCGGTGTTGCGATCGCCATTATTAACCCTATAACGGCGATTGCAACAAAAAAAAATAATGTGCCATTTAATTTCTCTCTCCTCTGATGTGATCGGACATCAGAGGAGAGAGAAAAAGGGTCCCTGATCCCCCCCTTGTGGCTCCCGATACCCCACTTGTGGCCCCAGGGCCCTCCTGTGTGCCCCGCTGGGCGCCGCCATCTTTGATGCCGAAAAAATGGCGGTCGCATGCTCAGTGCGCCCGCTGCGATGTGCTGGGGAGCTTGGGCAATTTTCTCTGGGGTCTCAGCTGCGGGGGTAGCTGAGACCCCAGAGAACATGATCCGAGTCAGTATTTACCGACCCCAGTGTTGCGATTGCCATTATAACAGTATAACGGCGACCGCAACAAAAAAAAAAGATTTCTCTCTCCCTCTGATGTGATCGCACATCAGAGGGGTGAGAATTAGGGTCCCCAGGTCCTCCGATCCCCCCCCTGTACCTTTGTGTCCCCTCTGGGTCCTCCAATACTCCCCTGTCCTGCGGTCCTCCCCCTGTCCTGTGATCCTCCTGGCGTCATCTTACTGAAAAAAAAAATGACGGCAGATTCAAAAAATGATTCATTCATTCTCCAAAAGTACATTTTGATCACTGTGATAAACTATCACAGTGATCAAAATAAAAAAAACAGTACATAAACCCCCCCTTTATCACCCCCTTAGTTAGGTACATATAATAAAATATAGAAATTGTATTTATTTTAATTTTTCCGTTAGGGTTATAATTAGAGTTAGGGTTAGCATTAGGGTTAGACTGGGTTCATACTGCGTTATGGCAGTCCGTTAGACAGACTACGTTACACCGCGGTATAATGCTGTGTAACGCAGTCCATTAACGCTGCCATTCACCCCCATTTGAGGGCGTATCGCGACGCATGCCGTAAATCGGCATGCGTTCGCGATGTGCCGTCATTCAGTGAAGGAGCCTCGGACGCGGCCTGCAGCGTCTGGGCTCAGTCACCGCTAGCTATCGATAGTGCTATATACCGTTACCAGCCCGTCAACGCTATGTGTTGAACAGGCTGGTACAACGCAAAATGAACCTAGCCTTAGGGTTATAATTAGGGTTAGGGTTACAATTATAGTCAGGGTTACAATTAGAGTTGGGATTAGGGTTAGGGTGTGTTGGGGTTAGGGTTGGAGCTAGAAATGAGGGGTTTCCACTATTTAGGCACATCAGGGTGTCTCCAAACACAATGTGGCGTTCAAAAAGTCAAATGGCGCTCCCTCCCTTCCGAGCCCTGCTGTGCGCCCAAACAGTGGTTTACCCCAACATATGGGGGTATCAGCGTACTCAGGACAAATTGCACACCAATTTTGGGGTTCTAATTTTTCCTGTTACACTTGGGAAAATAAAAAATAGCTGGCTAAGAAAATCATTTTTGAGGAAAAAAATAATTTTTTATTTTCACGCCTCAGCGTTTCTAAATTTCTGTGAAGCACTTGGGGGTTCAAAGTGCTCACCACACATCTAGATAAGCTCCTTGGGGGGTCTAGTTTCCAAAATGGTGTCACTTGCAGCGGGTTTCTACTGTTTAGGCACATCAAGGGCTCTGCAAACACATGACGCCCGCAGAACATTCCATCAAAGTCTGCATTACAAAATAGCGCTCCTTCCCTTCCAAGCTCTCCCATGCGCCCAAACAGTGGTTCCACTAAAGAATCATTTTTGAGGAAAAAAATTATTTTTATTTTCACGGCTCTACGTTATAAACTTCTGTGAAGCACTTGGGGTTCAACGTGCTCACCACACATCTAGATAAGTTCCTTAAGGGGTCTAGTTTCCAAAATGGTGTCATTTGTGGGGGTTTTCCACTATTTAGGCGCATCAGAGGCTCTCCAAACGCGACATGGCGTCCAATTTCAATTCCAGCCAATTTTGGTTTGAAAATGTCAAACTGCGCTCCTTCCCTTCCAAGCCATGCCGTGCGCCCAAACAGTGGTCCCCCCTAACATATGGGGTATCACGTACTCAGGACAAATTGGACATCAACTTTTGTGGTCTAATTTCTCCTGTTACCCTTTGGAAAATAAAAAATTGGGGACTAAACGATCAGGTTTTTGGAAAAAATATGATTTTTTATTTTCACGTCTGGGAGTTATAAACTTCTGTGAAGCACTTGGGGATTCAAAGTGCTCAACACACATCTAGATAAGTTCCTTAGGGGGTCTAGTTTCCAAAATGGGGTCACTTGTGGGGGTTTCCACTGTTCAGACATATGGCGTCCAGCCAATTCTGCATTGAAAAAGTCAAACGGCGCTCCTTCCCTTGCGACCTCTGCAGTGCGCCCAAAAGTGGTTTACCCCCACATATGGGATATTGGGTATTCAGGAGAAATTGCACAACAAATTTTGTGGTTCATTTTCTCTTTTCACACTTGTGAAAATAAAAAAAATTGGTTCTGAAGTAAAGATTTTGCATAAAAAGTTAAATGTTAATTTTTTCCTTCCACATTGCTTTAGTTCCTGTGAAGCACGTAAAGGGTTAATAAACTTCTTGAATGTGGTTTTGAGCACCTTGAGGGGTGCAGTTTTTAAAATGGTGTCACTTTTGGGTATTTTCTATCATATAGACCCCTCAAAGTGACTTCAAATGTGATGTGGTCCCTAAAAAAAAAATGGTGTTGTAAAAATGAGAAATCGCTGGTCAACTTTTAACCCTTATAACTTCGTAACAAAAAAAATTTTGTTCTCAAAATTGTGCTGATATAAAGTAGACATGTGGGAAATGTTATTTCTTAAGACATTTGTGTGACATATCTCTCTGATTTCAGGGCATAAAAATTGAAAGTTTGAAAATTGCTAAATTTTCAAAATTTTCGCCATATATCCGTTTTTTTCATAAATAAAAGCAAGTCATATAAAAAATTTTTTTATCGCTAACGTGAAGTACAATATGTCACGAAAAAACTGTCTCAGAATGAGCTGGATTCGTTAAAGCGTTCCAGAGTTATAACCTCATAAATTGATAGTGGTCAGAATTGTAAAAATTGGCCCGGTCATTAAGCTGCAAAATGGCTCTGTCACTAAGGGTTAAAAGCTGACTTTGACAGTACAAAATTGCAAAATGATCTGGATAAGATGTTTGAATGGGCAAATGAGGTTTAATGTTGATAAATGGAGCAATGCACCCAGGATGGAGTAATCCCATTGCTGCATATACTGCATATTTAATGAAAGTATTCTCAGGAGTAAAAAACAGGGGAAGGAATTGGGTAGTCTGGTTACAAGTCAGCTGAGCAGCAGGACTCAGGCTATGTGCACACGTTCAGGAATCTTTGCAGAAATTTCCTGAGAAAAAACTGTCTTTTTCCCAGAAAATCCGAATGCATTTTTATCGCAGTTTTTGCTCGTTTTTTTGCGCGTTTTTACCGTGATTTTTTCCTGAACATTCCAGGTCAATAATATAGCGGGAAATACGCAAATTTACCGTGAAATTAATGAACTGCGTTAATTACCATGTGCACAAAAATTGCAGAATGCATTCTAATAATAGGAAGCTTACTGCATGCGTTTTATAAGCGTTTTTGCTGCGGAAAAAACGCGAAAAAAATGCGAAAAATCCTGAACGTGTGCACATAGCCTGAGTGTAAAGCAGCAGTTGCAAAAGCAAACAATATATCAGGGTGTATAAATATTAGTTAAAACTCATGATTCCAATGTAATATTACCCCTCCGTAAATCACTTGTAAGCTACATTTGAACATGGGAACCAATTTTGGTATCCACATTTTTAAAAAGGATATTAGAAAGCTAACTTGGGTTCAAAAGCGAAGCAACTAGATTATCAAATGAGATGGAAGGTATCTTCTGTAATGAGAAGATAAAAAAGTTGAGCTTGTTTAACTGAGTAAAAAATGTGTCAGAGGTGATCTAATTTACACGTATAAGTATATATGTGGTCAGTACAAAAGCCTGGCAAATTAATGTTAGCAATTGATAAAAAATGGAAACAAGATGCTCAAAGCGCCTAAATTTATTCAGTATCGAGTATGAACACTATATGCAGAAATACAAGCAACTACACACCTTGGTATACTTTCAATGAGGTTCTTAATGGTTGTCTGAGAAATGTTCTGCCATGCTGAATGCACTTGGGCACACAAATCATCAAGATCCGCTGCTGGCAGCTGCCTTTACAGGTGATGAATAACTACGTCCCAGATGCGCTTCATGGGTCACTGACAAGTTCAAAGACTCTACAGGCCATCATGGCATGTTTATGCCATGCCAGTTGCTCATACAAACATGAGCAACATGCGACCATGCTTTATCGTGTTGAAAAATAGCTTTTCTGGACACACTGGAGAAATGACCGTACTGCTGGTTCCATCACCAAATCAATATAACGACAAGATCTTAGTGTATCTGGAATGAAAACTAAAGGGTTACAGCTACCAATCTGGAGAGTAGGACCAGTGTGAAGCTCCATCGTGAAGACCTCTTCATGGTTTGGTCCACATGGCTGTAGACATTTCAAAGAAAACCATTAATAACCTTATTGAAAAGTACCAAGGCATAAGTATGTGCTTTTAAACTTGATACTAAATTAATCAATATAAAAATTTAGTTTCAATTTTTTTGTAAATTGCATATCATTAATATGTGTCATGATCTTGTGATTACCACAATTTCTTAACTTTTCCTTCTTGGAGCTGCAATTTCAACGTTGAAGAGTTTAAATGGCGTGCTATGCAAAATTTTAAGCAGGTGTGGAAAAATGTTGTAAAATAGAAGCTGTGTTAATAGTTAATGTGTTAATTAGGACATCATTAATCCTAACCAAATCCCAATCCCTATTTGCTGAGATGCAGCCCAAAGCTTGCAGGCAGTTAGTGCCATGCTTCATTGTTGTCTGCAGACACTTTTTATTGTATCGCTCTCCAGTCCTCCAGTGAACAAACTGCCCTCTATCACAGTCAAATATTTTTTAAAAAATAGTAGTACGGTAGTCTTGTTTGTGGCTCCCCCTGTCTCACGCCCACCAGTCAGGGGGTGAGCGTGACAGTTTGCACAGGCCCTGGTCCCTGTTGAGTCCCATGTCTTTCCACTCTCGGAGCGAGATGAACTTTTTTGCTAGTATGGGCAACCAAATAAATTTACCTGGTCTGAAGTTCAGACATTCACTGCTCCACAAACCATTGTGGGCTCTAATGAACTCTTTGCTCAACTTGAGGCTGGCATCCCTAAAGTTGAGCCCCCCTTCGGATCCGCCAAGATATGATGGGGATCTTAAGCAGTGTTGTGTCTTTTTGGAGCAGAGCTTACATTACTTTCAATGGCATGCTCCCTTCTTTGCCTCTGATCAGGTTAAGGTAGGATTGCTAATGACCTACCTAACAGGAGATGGCTTGGAGTGGCTTTGCCCCCTCTGGAAAGCAGGGGATCCCATCACCTCAAGTTTTCCGGCCTTTCTGGTGGCCTTCTGCAAAGCCTTCGACAAGTCGAGTACAGCGTCTCCTGAGAAGTCTTCCCCCCCTATCTTCCAGAAACAGACCAGACGAAAGAGACCTGTGGGATAATCCTCTCATCCGTCCATGACCGTCCATGATGCACCTGTTCCACAGCCTGCCAAGAGGGTCCCCCATGCAAGATCAAAGAAGTCTAATAAAAAGGGGCTGGCAAAGCTGCAGTCGGAGTCTAGTCCTGCGAAAGAACGTCCTGAAGGTCTCTGCCCTGTGAAGCCTATACTCCAAAACCCTGGGCCAGTAGAAGAGACTGCCCTGGGTGAGAGCACTTCCTATTCAATAAAGTCAATGACTGTTTCTCGACCCTCAGGGAGCTTTGGTGTGGTTAAGCCACCAGCCATACGAAGTCAGTGTGTGGTCTCTGTTTTGCAGCTCCCGAAACTGGCATGGGCGTTGTCTAGAGATGGCTGAGTCCTATTAGAGAACAGTCTAGTCCTGCAAGGACAACTACAGCTCCAGGTCAAAGCATTATACATGAAGAAGTTCATCTTCCATTTGCTGTCTTGTATGCCCATGAGTCATTCCATGTCAGAAATTCTTGTACCCATTTATGTCTGGAGACCCAGCAAGGTGCTTCGCTTGAAACAACCAAGTGACAAAAGGAGTCTGGTTCCATTGCATCAGTCATCAATGTCTTTTTCTACTTCTGGTCTGCTAGTCGCCGAGTCAAGGTGTTATGATGTCTCCGAAGAGGGGGAAGCGGTGGCATTCTCTTCACAAGTCTCCAGTGACTATACCAGTGATCAGCACCCAGGAGCATCCCTGCCTCTTGATTATCTTCCCCGGGATAAAGGGCTAAAGATGGATTCGGAATGTAAAGGGGGGGTACTGTAACAACCCTGCTGGCATCACTGCATGGTCTCCCGTTCCCCACTTACCAACTTGCTCACTGCTCCAGGTCATGCTGTGATTTCTCTCTGCTGCCAGCTCCATGTTTTGTGCCTCTTGTCTTCTATCTGCTCTCTGCTTGTCTCCTGGCTGTGTACATAGGGGGGCGGCACGAGAACTCTGGTTCTTTTGGAGTCAGGGTGCATCTGTTTAATTTGTCCCTAACCAATTACCATTAGCCCTCTAGTATTTAAGGCAGCTCCACCCTGTGGACCTTGCCAGTGCAATGTGTTAACTCAGTTAGTATCTTGCTACTGAGCTGCCAGGTCTTGCTCTGTGTTCCTCCATCTTGGAGGCTTCACTCCTAGCTTTGCCTTGTACCTGTTTGTCCACCCTCCAGGAGGCAGAATATCCTGGTCTCTGTGCTCTTGCTTCTTACCTTATCTTGTCCTTGCCGCCCTCGAGGAGGCAGAATATCCTGGTCCCTGTGTCTTTGTCCCTGTACCTTGTCTCGTGTCATTTCCTTGTCTGAACTCTGTCCTACCTCTGTCTCTTAGTCTCCTTGTCTGTGGTTTTCTTACCTGCTGTGTCTTGCCTAGTGTACTCTCTGAATCTCTTTCTGCCTCTTGTCCGCACTCTTGCGGTTCTGCTCAGTTCTACTCTGCTTTGTTCCTGCTGCTGCAGTAATCTCTTGCTGCAGCTCCTCTCTGCATATCTTGCGGTTCCGCTTTGCTTCACTCCTGCAGCTGTAGAACCTCTTGCTGCAGCTCCTCTGCGCATACCTTGCGGTTCCGCTTTGCTTTGCTTCTGCCGCTGCAGAACCTCTTGCTGCTTTACAGCCCTGTGTCCCATCCGTGCCTGCCAGCCCTGTGTCTCATCCTTGCCTGCCAGCCCTGTGTCTCATCCGTGTCTGCCAGCCCTTTGTCTCATCCATGCCTGCCAGCCCTATGTCTCATCCTTGCCTGCCAGCCCTGTGTCTCATCCGTGTCTGCCAGCCCTTTGTCTCATCCATGCCTGCCAGCCCTGTGTCTCATCCGTGCCTGCCAGCCCTGTGTCTCATCCGTGCCTGCCTGCCCTGTGTCTCATCCGTGCCTGCATGCCCTGTGTCTCATCTGTGCCTGCCAGCCCTGTGTCTCAGCCATGCCTGCCTGCCAGTGTCTCAGCCGTGCCACCGTCTCCCCAAGTGGAATCAGTAGCCACAGCCAGATACCACCCAGGAGTGGCACCTGGCAGCTGCCTGCCGCACAAGCCTGACCTCACCATCAGAGGCTCCAGTGAAGACCGAGGCAGCTGTCCTAGTCACGCCCCTTCCAGGGAAGTCTGGTTTGTGGCACAGTGGGGCCACAACCCCCTGGATCACGCCCACCAGTCAGGGCTTGAGAGTGACAAAGATTAAAATGCAGATAATTTTCGGAGGGTGGAGTCCACATTGGATTACTTGCTGAAGGGATTGCCTCAGTCCTAAAGGTACTGCCACACTTAGCGATCTGGTTAGCGATCTCGATAACGACGCAAGCTAACAAGATCGTTGGTGTGATCTCTTTTAGGTCGCTAGTAGCTGCTAAACAGGAGATTTCATAAACAACTCATCAGCGGTCAGCGATCTCTTTAACGACTTTGGCGGTCGTTAGGATCTATTAGCATGTACTGAGCGCTTCTGATTCATAGGAATTTCCAGCATCGCTCCTGCTCTCTGCATCCTGCTAGCCTGCTTTGCAACTTCTGCAATCCTCTCTGTGACGCAAAAGAGAACTTACAGATATTGCGATCCACTCCGTGACGCTAAAAACAGTCATATGCATCACAAACTAGGTCGCTCGTCGTTCGCAAAAGGTGCCAAACACAGCGATATAGGCTCACCAGCGGGACGCCAATGATCAAAAAACGGTCCAGAACACTAGTGAACGATCAGCGACATCACAGCAGGGGCCACATCGTTGCTACATGCCACACACAACGAGGTCGCTAACGAGATCGCAAAATAGTGACGTTTTAGTGATCTCGTTAGCGATCTCGTTAGTGATCTCGTTTAGTGCGGCATACCCTTAAGGTGTCTTTCCTCACTAGATGAGGAGAGGAAGGAAGAAAAACAAAGGAATGTGCCAGAGGCAAGGAAAGCGTATGCCTCCTCTGCTGAATAGCATCTCCTTGACGAATGGGCAATTTTTATTTTATTCTTCTAACCAGTGGGGATGTGCGTGTAACTGGTTCTTTTACATGTGAATTATGTGAGACATGTATAAAAGGTACTATTTATTATTAAATTTAAATGTAGAAGAAACACTTACCGTATATACTCGTGTATAAGCCGAGATTTTCAGCACCTTTTTTCGTGCTGAAAATGCCCCCTCGGCTTATACACGAGTCATAGGGCAGAAACCAGCGGGGGAGGGATGCCGCGGCAGGAGCCGGTGGCTGGGATCATACTCACCCCTCCCCGTGCCATCGCTGAGCGTCCCTGCAATCCTGCGTTCTCCCCCTCTTCCTGCAGCTCTTCTGCACTGAGCGGTGATGTAATACCCGCTCATTAAGGTCATGTAATATGGACGCGACGCCACTCCCATAGGCGTGGCCTCCATATTCATGGCCTTAATGAGCGGTATTACATCACCGCTCAGTGCTGAAGAGCTGCAGGAATACGGGGAGAACGCAGGATTGCAGGGACGCTCAGCGATGGCAAGGGGAGGGGTGAGTATGATGGAGGAGAGGACAAGGAGCACGAGCAGGACGGGGGGGGAGAACGGTGGACGGGGAAGCATAGAGGAGGACGGGGGAAGCTGGAGCAGGACGGGGAAGCATGGAGGAGGACGGGGGGGAGATCGGTGGACGGGGGAAGCATAGAGGAGGACGGGGAAGCTGGAGCAGGACGGGGGGAGATCGGTGGACGGGGGAAGCATAGAGGAGGACGGGGAAGCTGGAGCAGGACGGGGGAAGCATGGAGGAGGACGGGGGGAGATCGGTGGACGGGGAAGTGTGGAGGAGGACGGAAGAAGCATGGAGCAGGACGGGGGGGAGATCGGTGGACGGGGAAGCGTGGAGGAGGACGGAAGAAGCATGGAGCAGGACGGGGGGAGAATCGGTGGACGGGGAAGCGTGGAGGAGGACGGGGGAAGCATGGAGCAGGATAGGGGAGGATGGAGGGCACGGAGGAGCACTGAGCAGGACGGGGGCACAGGAGGACGGAGAAGGAATGGGGGAGCACAGCGGAGGACGGAGCAGGAGGGGGGAGTACAGAGGAGAATGGGGAAGCACAGAGCTGGATGGGGGAGCAAGGAGCAGGACGGGGGCAGCACAGAGCAGGAGGGCAGTTTATACACCCGGCTTATACACGAGTCAATCATTTTTCCCAGTTTTTTGTGGCAAAATTAGGGGGGTCGGCTTATACACGGGTCGGCTTATACACGAGTATATACGGTATATGGAAAAATTATAAAAGAAAATAAAAATCAGAAGTAAAAAAAAGTTTGTATAAGAAAATTTCGATAACATTTAATACACTAATGCGCTAGCTATGACGTTACAAGCTATTCTTTTTTGCGGCAAAAGAAAAACGGACATCACTTACACTGCAATGTGTGCTCCCCAATGCGCTAGCTCTGATGTTACTCAGTGCTAACTATTCTTTTTTTTCTGCAAAAGAAAACTCACATCACTACCACTGCGACATATGCTCCTCTAAAGCTCTAGCTAGGAAGTTACTTGGTCCTAACCTTTTTTTGCTAAATGAAAAATGGACTCCATTAACACTGCAACATACACTCTCATAATGCCCTACCTCCCTACCTGTAAAGCTACTCAGTACTAACTACTATTGTTTTTTCTTCAAGAAAATGGGACACCACTAACACTACGACATCCACTACTCTACCTATAGCAAAATAATAGAAAATGCCCTTTGGCGCTCACTCTGATCAACAGCAATACTGATCAAAGCACTGTGACTGCAGGAAGTGCACATGTTAGGGCTCATTCCTACTTGCGATAAAATCAGACAAATTCAATCTGATAAAAATTGGATTGAAGTCAGACCAATTTTAATCTATGTTGGTGTCTTCATCTGCATTTTTTTCCAGCTCGGATCGGATCAAGATCGGGCTGGAAAAAAATTGCAGCATGCTGTGATTATAATCGCAAATCGGATCACATCGGATCGTATCCCGCAATAGAAGTCAATGGGTGCGATAAAAAAATCGCACCGCAATTGTACCATGTGAGTGCTGTGCAATTTTTACACACTGGTGTCCTTTGAAAAGCCAGCGATTCATATCCGGCTACTGTAAAAATCACACTGACAGGTTAAAATAGAAAAGGTAGGGTAGAAATATATACATAGAAAATATATATATATATATATACTGTACATATATATATGTCAGTGACACACATATATATGTATTTATATTGTATAGAGAGATAAATAGAAGAATAGCCTGTAATTCATTTGTCGGCTTCTGTAAAATCAGTGCAGGAGCCGACAGTATAGAAGACAAGGATTACATACAGTAAATAGATGCAGAATAGGGAGCTTTATACATGTCAGTGACCAATACACTTATTTATTATTATTATTATTTATTTATATAGCACCATTGATTCCATGGTGCTGTACATGAGAAGGGGTTACATACAAATTACAGATATCACTTACAGTAAACAAACTAACAATCACAGACTGGTACAGAGGGGAGAGGACCCTGCCCTTTCGGGCTTACATTCTACAGGATGGTGGGGAAGGAGACAGTAGGTCGGGGGGTTGCAGCAGTTCCGGTGTTGGTTGAGGCGATATCTCCGGTAGTGGTGAGGAGGCAGCGGGGTCATTGCAGGCTGTAAGCTTTCCTGAAGAGATGGGTTTTTTAGTAGTGTGTGTGTGCAAATTAGGGGACATGTATGTAATTAATAAAAGACTATTTAAGGGAAAAAAATGGCGTAGGGTCCCCATGTAATTTATAGCCAGCAATGGCTATACAGACAGCTGAGGGCTCATATTATTAGCCTAGGAATGGGCCAAGAATACTGGCCCCCCTAGCTAATCATATGAGCCCTCAGCCGCCCCAGAAAACGCGCATCTATAAGATGCGCCAATTCTGGCACACAGCCTTGCTTTTCCCACTGCCCTGTTGCGGTGGCATATGAGGTAATAGTTGGAGTTAATAACGGGAGGCATCAATAAGATGACCCTATTACTAATCCCATAGTCAAATTGTAAAAAAAAACACAGAGACACTGAAAAAATTTATTTTATTGAAATAAACACACAGACTCCTTTATTATTCTTAATTAAACCATACTTACAAACTCTGCTAATTCCCCAAAGCCCTCGATCTCCTGTAATAAAAATAAAATAATAAACCAACAATATACCATACCAGTCTGCCGTTTTATCCCACGCCGTAATCTATATCTGGCCCATATGCAGTTTACAACCAGGAGCGGTGCCAAGATGCGACAGCCCCGGCTGTAAACTACTGAATGAATGAGATGATGCCAGCGCTTGCTTCAGAGACAAGAGCTGACGTCACTGAAGCTCCGCTCTCTCATAGCCTGACCTGCGGTAAGCTCTTGAGCGTGGGAAAATGCCAGATCATAGTTCAGCGGGGATCAGGCCAGCAGGGACGGTAGACTCAGTGATGTCAGCGCTTGTCTCTGAAGCAAGCGCTGGCATCATCTCATTCATTCAGCAGTAGTTTACAGCTGGGGTGGTCACATCTTGACACCGCTCCTGGTTGTAAACTGTATATGGCTCAGATATGGATTACGGCAAAATGCCAGATAGGTATGGTATATTGTTGGTTTGTTATTTTTTATTTATTACAGGAGAATGAGGGCATTGCATAGATTGGCAGAACAATAAAGGTGGGAAACTGTGTTGTGTATGATTTCATCAAAAGATTTGTGCTGCCTACCCGGCGCTCGAGTCTGACACATCGCTGTTCTGGTTGACAGGTTATTGGGAGGGGCTGGTGAGGATCCAGCAGTCATGGTGCACATTGGCACAAATGACAAAGTTAGAGGTAGGTGGAAGGTTCTTAAAGATGATTTCATGGAATTAGGCCACAAGCTTAAAGCAAGGACCTCCAAGGTGGTATTCTCTGAAATACTGCCTGTACAATGTGCCACATCAGAGAGGCAACGGGAGATTAGGGAGATAAATATAGTGCCTACAAGTAGTATTCAACCCCCTGCAGATTTAGCTGGTTGACACATGCGGAATTAACATTTGTACTGTAGATCAGCCTGGAAGTGGGAAATGCACTGCAGCAAAAATTTTTGTTTTAATTTTTTTTTTTTTTTTTTTTAAAAACGTTAAAAGTTAATTCAGAGTGTCATTTATTATTCAACCCCTCAAACCACAAGAATTCTGTTTGGTCCCCCTAATGTATTAAGAAGTAGTTCAGGCACCAAGAATAATGAGCTTAACATGTGTGGATTAATGATCTCTTTTGCCAGCCTTTTCTGACTATTTAAGACCCTCCCCAAACTTGTGAACAGCACTCATACATGGTCAACATGGGAAAGACAAAGGAGCATTCCAAGGCCATCAGAGACAAGATCGTGGAGGGTCATAAGGCTGGCAATGGGTACAAAACCCTTTCCAAGGAGTTGGCCCTACCTGTCTCCACTGTTGGGAGCATCATCCATAAGTGGAAGGCTTATGGAACTACTGTTAGCCTTCCACGGCCTGGACAGCCTTTGAAAGTTTCCTCCCGTGCCGAGGCCAGGCTTGTCCGAAGAGTCAAGGCTAACCCAAGGACAACAAGGAAGGAGCTCCGGGAAGATCTCATGGCAGTGGGGACATTGGTTTCAGTCAATACTATAAGTAACGTACTACACCGCAATGGTCTCCGTTCCAGACGAGCCCGTAAGGTACCTTTACTTTCAAAGCGTCATGTCAAGGCTCATCTACAGTTTGCTCATGATCACTTGGAGGACTCTGAGACAGACTGGTTCAAGGTTCTATGGTCTGATGAGACCAAGATCGAGATCTTTGGTGCCAACCACACACGTGACGTTTGGAGACTAGATGGCACTGCATACGACCCCAAGAATACCATCCCTACAGTCAAGCATGGTGGTGGCAGCATCATGCTGTGGGGCTGTTTCTCAGCCAAGGGGCCTGGCCATCTGGTCCGCATCCATGGGAGGATGGTTAGCACGGCCTACCTGGAGATTTTGGCCAAGAACCTCCGCTCCTCCATCAAGGATCTTAAGATGGGTCGTAATTTCATCTTCCAACAAGACAACGACCCAAAGCACACAGCCAAGAAAACCAAGGCCTGGTTCAAGAGGGAAAAAGTCAAGGTGTTGGAGTGGCCTAGTCAGTCTCCTGACCTTAACCCAATTGAAAACTTGTGGAAGGAGCTCAAGATTAAAGTCCACATGAGACACCCAAAGAACCTAGGTAACTTGGAGAAGATCTGCATGGAGGAGTGGGCCAAGATAACTCCACAGACCTGAGCCGGCCTGATCAGGTCTTATAAAAGACGATTATTAGCTGTAATTGCAAACAAGGGTTATTCCACGAAATATTAAACATAGGGGTTGTATAATAATTGACCCACACTTTTATGTTTAAAATTTATTAAAATTCAACTGATCAACATAACTTTTTGTTTTGTAAGATTTATGCTTCTGTTAATAAATCCTACTCTCGTTTGCAGTTTGAAGGCTCTAACTTATTTGCATCTTATCAAACCAGCTAAATCTGCAGGGGGTTGAATACTACTTGTAGGCACTGTAAGTGGCTCAGGAATTGGTGTAGGAATGAGGGGTTTGGGTTCCTGGAGAACTGGGCCGACTTCTCAGTTGGCTACAGGTTCTATGCTAGGGATGAGCTGCACCTCAATGGGGAGGATGCAGCTGTGCTGGGGGAGAAAATGGCTATAATGTTGGAGGAGTGTTTAAAGAAGATAGTGCAGATAGTGACCTGGGCACAAATAAAGAAATTGGGGTGGCGTGGGGGGTGGGGTTAGAACCGTTAAGATTTTAGAGAAGAATAGAGGTAATGAGAGATACATAAAGGGCATGTATACTAATGCCAGAAGCCTCATCAACAAAATGGAGGAATTAGAATTAACTTTGTTGGAACATAATTATGACATGGTAGGAATATCTGAAACATGGCTGGACAAGAGCCATGACTGGGCTGTTAATTTACAGGGCTATAATCTGTTCAGAAATGACAGTACAAATAAGCGAGGGGGTGTGTGTTTATTTGTAAAATCATCCTTAAAACCCATCCTTTTTAACCCCTTAATGACGAAGCCATTTTGTAGGTTAAAGACCAGGCCAATTTTTACAATTCTGACCACTGTCTCTTTATGAGGTTATAACTCTGGAACGCTTCTACGGATCTTGGCGATTCTGAGATTGTTTTCTCGTGACATATTGTACTTCATGATAGTGGTAAAATTTCTTCAATATAACTTGCGGTTTTTTATGAAAAAAATGGAAATATGGCAAAAATTTTAAAAATTTTGCAATTTTCAAAATTTTAATTTTTATGCCATTAAATCAGAGAGATATGTCACAAAAATTAGTTAATAAATAACATTTCCCACATGTCTACTTTACATCAGCACAATTTTGGAACCAAAATTTTTTTTTGTTACGAAGTTATAAGTGTTAAAAGTTGACCAGCAATTTCTCATTTTTCCAACAAAATTTACAAAACCATTTTTTTAGGGACCACCTCACATTTGAAGTGAATTTGAGGGGTCAATATGACAGAAAATACCCAAAAGTGACACCATTCTAAAAACTGCACCCCTCAACGTGTTCAAAGCCACATTCAAGAAGTTTATTAACCCTTTAGGTACTTCACAAGAATTGAAGCAATGTGGAAGGAAAAAATGAACATTTAACTTTTTTTCCCAAAATTTTTCTTTCGACACAATTTTTTTAAATTTTGTCAAGGGTATCAGGAGAAAATGAACCACAATATTTGTTGTACAATTTCTCCAGAGTACACCGATATACCATGTGTGGGGGTAAACCACTATTTGGGCGCATGGCAGAGCTTGGAATGGAAGCAGCGCCATTTGACTTTTTTGGCTGGAATTGAGATTGGACGCCATGTCGCATTTGGAGAGTCCCTGTGTGCCTAAACAGTGGAAACCCCCACAAGTGACCCCATTTTGGAAACTTGACCCCTCAAGGAACTCATCTAAATGTGTTGTGAGAGCTTTTAACCCACAAGGGCTTCACAGAAGGTTATAACGTAGAGCCGTAAAATTAAAAAATCATATTTTTTCCACAAAAATGATCTTTTCATCCCAATTATTATTTTCCAAAGGATAAAAGGACCCCAAAAGTTATTGGGCAATTAGTCCTGAGTACGCTGATACCCCATATGTGGCGGTAAACCACTATTTGGGCGCATGGCAGAGCTCGGAAGGGAAGCAGCGCCATTTGACTTTTTTGGCTGGAATTGAGATTGGACGCCATGTCGCATTTGGAGAGTCCCTGTGTGCCTAAACAGTGGAAACCCCCCACAAGTGACCCCAGTTTGGAAACTAGACCCTCCAAGGAACTTATCTAGATGTGTGGTGAGAGCTTTGAACCCCAAGGGCTTCACAGAAGGTTATAACGTAGAGCAGTAAAATTAAAAAATCATATCTTTTCCACAAAAATGATCTTTCCACCCCCAATTGTTATTTTCCAAAGGGTAACAGGACCCCAAAAGTTATTGTGCAATTTGTCCTGAGTACGCTGATACCCCTTATGTGGGGGGAAACCACTATTTTGACGCATGGCAGAGCTCGAAAGGGAAGTAGCGCCTTTTTCAAATGCAGACTTTGATGGAATGGTCTGTGGGTGTCATGTCACGTTTGGATAGCCCTGATGTGCCTAAACAGTAGAAACCCCCCACAAGTGACTCCATTTTGGAAACTAGACCCCCCAAGGAACTTTTCTAGATGTGTGGTGAGCACTTTGAACCCCCAAGTGCTTCACAGAAGTTTATAACGTAGAGCCGTGAAAATAAAAAAATCATATTTTTTTCCACAAAAATAATCTTTTTCCCCAAATTTTTATTTTTATAATGGTAACAGGAGAAATAGGACCCCAAAAGCTATTGTGCAATTTGTCCTGAGTACGCTGATATCCCATATGTGGGGGGGAACCACTATTTTGACGCATGGCAGAGCTCGAAAGGGAAGTAGCGCCTTTTTCAAATGCAGACTTTGATGGAATGGTCTGCGGGTGTCATGTCACGTTTGGATAGCCCCTGATGTGCCTAAACAGTAGAAACCCCCACAAGTGACTCCATTTTGGAAACTAGACCCCCCAAGGAACTTATCTAGATGTGTGGTCAGCACTTTGAACCCCCAAGTGCTTCACAGAAGTTTATAACGTAGAGCGTGAAAATAAAAAAATCATATTTTTTTCCACAAAAATAATCTTTTTGCCACAAATTTTTATTTTTATAATGGTAACAGGAGAAATAGGACCCCAAAAGCTATTGTGCATTTTGTCCTGAGTACGCTGATACCCCATATGCGGGGGGGAACCACTGTGATCGCCTTACTGCGATCTTTGGGAGGCACAATGAACAAATCTACCAAAGGTGAAGAATTGGTTTTCTTTTTTACGCCGTTCCTCGTGCGATATTAGTGATTAGGCGACTTTATTCCTCGGATCGGTGCGATTACAGCGATACCAGATTTACACCCTTTTTTCATGTTTAGCTTCTGTCACACACTAAAAGATGCTTTTTTTTGGAATAATTTTTTGTAAGAATTTTTTGCATCGCCGTATTTTGAGAGCTATAATTTTTCCATATTTCGGCCGACAGAGTTATCTGTGGGCTTATTTTTTGCGGGACGAGCTGACGTATTTATTGGTACCATATTCGGGCACATAACGTTTTTTGATCGCTTCCTATTCCAATTTTTGTGGAAGCAGAATGAACAAAAACCAGCAATTCAGGAATTGTTTTTTTTTTTATTTTTTTCCCCCGTTCTGCGTGTGGTAAAATTGATAAAGCAGCTTTATTCTTCGGGTCACTACGATTACAGCGATACCTCATTTATATATTTTTTTTATGTTTTGGCGTTTTTTACACAATAAAGAATTTTATAGAAAAAATAATTATTTTTGCATCAGTTTATTCCGCGAGCTATAACTTTTTTATTTTTTCGCTGATGATGCTGTATAGCGGCTTGTTTTTTGCGGGACAAGATTACGTTTTCAGCGGTACCATGATTATTTATATCTGACTTTTTGATCGCGTGTTATTGCACTTTTTCCAAGCGGTATAATGATACCGCTTGGAAAAAGTATAATTTACTACTTTTTTGTGTTTTTTTTTTACGGCTTTCACTGAAGGGGTTAACTAGGGTTACGCTTTTATAGATGGGATTTTTACGGACATGGCGATACCTAACATGTGTATTTTTTTTGTTTTTTATTTTTTTTATTACATAAAAATGTGTATTTTTTAGGGGATTTTTTTTAAATTATTTTTTAATATTTTTTTTACAATTTTTTTTAAAAAATGATTTTTTTCAACTTGTCCCTTTATGGAACTTTCACTTTTTTTACTTTTGATTGCAGTTACAATGCATTGCAATGCTCTGGCATTGCAATGCATTGCAACTATAATGGAAGCTGCTGTGACATGATCACAGCAGCTTCCCGTAGCTAGATGACCCGGAGGTTGTCATGACAACCCCCGGGTCATCAAGGCAGAGATCAGGCCCTGCGATTACATCGCTGGGACGCTGATCTGAGGCAGAGGGAGCACCCGACCCTCTGCCTCCCCCCCTGAGCTCTGCGATCGCGCTCGATCGCAGCAGTCAGGGGGTTAACAGCCAGGGGCGGTGGGGGCTCCGCTCCTGGCTGTCAGTGCAGGAAGCCTGGCCACTGCAGCGCCGGCTCCTGCACTGATCGCGCTGGGGAAGCTGAAATTTCAGCTTCTCCTGCGCGATCGCTGCTGTGTTTGGTCAGTCAGATTGACTGACCAACCACAGCGCTGTGAGTGCGGGGACCGACGGCAAAGGTCCCCGCACCGCTTGCCGTGCCTGTCAGCTGTCTGTGACAGCTGTCGGCACTGATCTACCACTGCGTGTTTACACGCAGTGGTAGATCAAAGGCATGACGTGCAGAGTCCGTCCTGGTGCCGGAACTGGCACCTTGTCATGACGGACTCTGCACGTCATTGGACATTAAGGGGTTAATAATAAATGTGAAGCTAATGAAAATGTAGAGTCCCTGTGGGTGGAGATAAGAGGAGTCGGAAAAAATAATAAATTATTGATAGGGGTTTGATATGTCTCCAAAAACAATGGAAGCAATAGAGAATATCCTCGTAAAGCAAATATATGAAGCAGCGACTCAAGGAAAAGTCATTAATATGGGGGACTTCAACTACCCTGAAATACATTGGGGAAACGAAACCTGCAGTTCTAGCAAAGGTAATAGGTTTTTGACAACTATGAGAGACAGTTACCTTTCACAACTAGTTCAAGACCCAACAAGATGGGGGCACTGCTAGACCTAATATTAACCAACAGGCCAGACCGCATATCAAATATAAGGGTTGGGGTCACTTGGGTAATAGTGATCTCCAAATAATAAGTTTTCATGTATCCTTTAATAAGATGTGTAGAAGAGGGGTTGCAAGGACACTAAAGTTCAGGAAGACAAATTTCCTACGGATGAGAGATGATCTAAGTGCAATAAACTAGGCGATATCCTGAGACATAAAAGTACACAAAGAAAATGGGAGACATTTATTAGCATCCTGAATGGTACTTGTGCAAAGTATACAGTGGGTTCGAAAAGTATTCAGACTCCTTTAAATTTTTCACTCTTTATTTCATTGCAGCCATTTGGTAAATGCAACAAAGTTCATTTTTTTCTCATTAATGTACACTCTGCACTCCATCTTCACTGAATAAAAACAGAAATGTAGAAAATGTAGCAAATTTATTAAAAAAGAAAAACTGAAATATCACATGGTCATAAGTATACAGACCCTTGGCTTAGTATTGAGTAGAAGCACCCTTTTGAGCTAGTACAGCCATGAGTCTTCTTGGGAATGATGCAACAAGTTTTTCACACCTGGATTTGGGGATTCTCTGCCATTCTTCCTTGCAGATCCTCTACAGTTCCGTCAGGTTGGATGGTGAATGTTGGTGAGCGGCCATTTTCAGGTCTCTCCAGTGATGCTCAATTAGGTTCAGGTCAGGGCTCTGACTGGGCCAGTCAAGAATGGTCACAGAGTTGTTCTGAAGCCACTCCTTTGTTATTTTACCTGTGTGCTTAGGGTCATTTTCTTGTTGGAAGGTGAACCTTTGGCCAAGTCTGAGGTCCAGAGCACTCTGGAAGACATTTTCATCTAAGATATCCCTGTACCTGGCCGCATTCATGTTTACTTTAATTGCAACCAGTGGTCCTGTCCCTGCAGCTGAAAAACACCCCCATAGCATGATGCTGCCACCACCATGTTTCACTGTTGGAATTATATTGGGCTGGTGATGAGCAGTGCCTGGTTTTCTCCACACATACCGCTTAGAATTTTCACCAAAAAGTTCTATCTTTGTCTCATCAGACCAGAGAATCTTATTTCTCATAGTCAGGCAGTCCTTCATGTGTTTTTTTTAGCAAACTCTATGCGGACTTTCATATGTTTGGCACTGAGGAGAGGCTTCCGTCGGGCCACTCTGCCATAAAGTCCTGACTGCATCACTGGAGCTCAGACACAGTGATCTTGGGGTTCTTCTTTACCTCTCTCACCAAGGCTCTTCTCCCACGATTGCTCAGTTTGGCTGGAGGGCCAGGTCTAGGAAGACTTCTAGTGGTCCCTCCCAAACTTCTTCCATGCAAGGTTTATGGAGGCCATTGTGCTCTTAGGAACCTTGAGTACTGCAGAAATTCTTTTGTAACCTTGGCCAGATGTGTGGATTGCCACAATTCTGTCTCTGAGCTCCTTGGCCAGTTCCTTTGTCCTCATGATTCTCATTTGGTCTGACATGCACTGTGAGCTGTGAGGTCTTATGTAGACAGCTGTGTGCCTTTACAAATCAAGTCTTATCAGTTTAATTAAACACAGCTGGACTCTAATGAAAAAATAGAACCATCTCAAGGAGGATCACAAGGAAATGGACAGCATGTGACTTACTGTAGATATGATTGTCTGAGCAAAGGGTCTGAATACTTATGACCATGTGATATTTCAGTTTTTCTTTTTTAATAAATTTGCAAAAATTTCTACATTTCTGGTTTTTATCAGTCAAGATGGGGTGCAGAGTGTACAGTAATGAGAAAAAAATGAACTTTTTTGCATTTACCAAATGGCTGCAATGAAACAAAGATTGAAAGATGTAAAGGGGTCTGAATACTTTCCGAACCCACTGTATACCCTATGGGGATAAACATGCTTGAAATAGGAGGAAACCACTATGGCTAAGGGGCTGTAAGGGGCGCAATAAGTGACAGAAAGAAAGCATTTAAAGAATTAAAGCAAGTAGGAAGTGATGAGGCTTTAAATAAATACAGAAAATTAAATAAATTCTGTAAAATGCAAATCAAGGCAGCAAAGATTGAGACAGAGAGACTCATTGTTAGGGTTTACGGATCGCACCAAATATAAATTGTGATAAGGTGCGATCGCATCCCGGGGTCCACCGCAGCTAGTAGACAATGGCAGGGCAAAGCTGTGAACAAGCACCGTAAACACACCGAGTTAAATGTCACTAGGTGTGAACAGTGTGCAAAATACCTGACTCAGAGCAGTACAAAGAGAAAGAACTCTAAGCTGTGCCGTTAGCCATCACAGGTGTACAGTAGGAATGATGCTAGTTGGGGTCCCTATAACTCACCCCCCACTATGCTGGTGGTTGAGCTTGTTCTGCGACTCAGCTGCGTTAACCACACACAGAACGGGAAGCAGTTACCAAGCTAAGCAGGAATTCCTACCCTACACTACCTGACCAGAAATACGCTCGTAGAGCAGGTAGCAGCACACGTATATACAGAGTGGTCATGCTTCCACCAACACAAACACAGCAAGTATAAATGATCCTAGCATGCCAACGGGCACCCCAAAGATCCTTTTATAGACTGCGTCTAAGTCCAGTCAGACAGGACCTTACTCGCAGACCAATCTGGAGCCGGCGCAGGACCTGAGCAGCTGACAGCCGACAACCGACCACTGTCACGAGCATGCCCAGTAGAGCAAATTCTGGACTTAGCCTCAGGAATGACTGATCGCCGATGTCTAGTGTTAGTTACCATAGCTGAACCTGTAAAGGCTGCGGTAACAACACGCACAGCCCAAGTCTGAGTAAGACACTGAGACCAACTTCTTTGCTGAGCAGTACCTACTGCGGTCAAAACTGAATGGGAGACCACAGGAGAAGACAAGGCTTGGGATCCATCCTGTGCAGAGGGAGAATCCTAGTGCCTAACACTCATTTCCATAAAAAGTAGAAATAATCCCAAAATATTCTTTAACTACAGGGTGGGCCATTTATATGGATACACTTAAACAAAATAGGTGACACCAAAGATAAAAAGTCTAATGGGGTCAGATCAGGAGACCTTGGTGGCCATTCAACTGGCCCACGATGACCAATCCACTTTCCAGGAAACTGAAGATGGCATGTTCCTGGAGTTTTTCCAGCAAGATGGTGCACCACCACATTATGGGTGTCAGGTCTGAACATTCCTACATGAACAGTTTCCTGGAAAGTGGATTAGTCGTCGTGGGCCAGTTGAATGGCCATCAAGGTCTCCTGATCTGACCCCATTAGACTTTTATCTTTGGGTCATCTGAAGGCAATTGTCTATGCTGTGAAGATATGAGATGTGCAGCATCTGAAACAACGAATACTGGAAGCCTGTGCTAGCATTTCTTCTGCAGTGTTGCTATCAGTGTGTCAAGAATGAGAGAAGAGGGGTGCATTGAAAATCCAACACAATGGGCGGAAATTTGAACACATTTTATAAGTGATCATAAGCTTGTAAATAACTCATGAAAGAATAAAGTTAAGTTAAAACCAAGCACACCATGGTTTTTCTTGTTGAATTCTCAATACGTTTGATGTATCATATGACCCTCTTCCTATTGAAAAAAATAAAGTTGGATCCAAAATGGCCAACTTCAAAATGGCCGCCATGGTCACCCACCCATCTTCAAAAGTTTTCCCCCTCCCATATACTAATGTGCCACAAACAGGAAGTTGATATCACCAACCATTCCCATTTTATTTAGGTGTATAAATGGCCCACTCTGTATATATGTGTGTGTCACTGACATCTATATATCTATGTATTCTATGTGTATATATCTATTCTTTTCTAACATGTCAGTGTGATTTTACTATATATGGCACATGAATCGCCGGTTTTCAAAGGACACCGATGCGTAAAAATCGGAAGCACTGGCATGGTCTGAGTACTGTGAGATTTTTTTCTTGCACTCATAGTCTTGCATTGGTGAGTCTTGGCCGAATCACAGTGACAGTCGCAGCATGCTGCGATTTTGCACACACGCTGAATATGCCTGAGAAAATAAAAGCTGATGTGAGCTGCCCCATAGATGAACAACTGGGCCGAGTGCTTTGCGATGTTTTCTCGCATAGCACTCGTCCGTATTCTACGGTAGTGTTACTCCAGCCTACATGTGATAATGATGGTCATTATCTGCTACTTGGAGTAACTAGTTAGTCATACACCTGACTATAATCTTAAAAAGTTCCTGACATTGAAAATATTGATTTGATTTGCATTTCCCTTTGTACATTCACTTATCATCTTGTTAATGGATAAAAAATAAACTAGTAACACTTACATTTTGGAAAGAATTCTAAGGCCTCTTTCACACATCAGCTTTTTACAATCAGTCGCAATCCGTCAAAGCGTTCAAAAAACGGATTCTGTGCAGATTGTGAAAAACTGAAGCAACGGATACTGTTTTTTGATGGATTCGTTACGGCTGCTGAGGTGAATTTTGTGTCATGCGCTTCTGGGAGGGGAGAGAGAGAGAGAGATTTTATGTCCCAGAATGGCTGTATGGGTTAAATTAAACGAATGGAAATTGTTCCGGCCATGCTCAGTTTCAAAAAATGGAATTCGTTGCTGGAATCCGTCTTTTGACGGACAGCGACGGATCCTGCACCCATAGGCTACCATTATAGCCCACGACGGATGGCGTTGGATCCATCGCTGTCCGACTTTTCGACGTACACAAAAAACATTCCTATGTCCATTGCCTCCGGCCGACGGACAGAGATTTTCCGATAGATCCGTCAAACGATGGATGAACCGCCCGGTCATCCGTCGCAATCCGTCACTAATACAAGTCTATGAGAAAAAAACTGATCCTGCAGCATCAATTGCAGGATCCGTTTTTTTCACAAAACCGCAGATTGTTACTGATGGCAAAAAACTGATGTGTGAAACAGGCCTTAGTGTTTTACATAATTTTTTCTACATTTGTCTAAATCTTTTGCACAGTACTTATTATGTGTACAATGCTTCAGAATGCAATAGCAATTATACAAAAATATATAAATCTGCCATAAAATGTACGTCTACGCATTACATATTTAGAAATTCAGGAAGAGATAAAATGCCACAGTCAGTTATTTTGTTCAGTACAAAATGTATCAAACAGCTGTGCATGGCCAAATACCGTATGTAACAATAAACAACAAGTTATAAAAAAATTAATCTTTAGAAGCTTTCTAAACTGAGGCGATAAATAGAATTTCAGAAACTTTAATTTTCATTGGTTGATTAATTTTTATAAACTTCTTGTTCAAAGAATTTGTGCACATAAAATTCCATCTGTTATAGAATTGTTTTTGCGCAATATACTGTAGGTATAGACTACAAGATATTGAAAAAATCATTTAAAGGGGTTGTTGCAAGAAAATAACTTTTGTCCATGATCTTTTGAGGAGAGGAACGCCCGCTTGAGAGCCCCTACTGTAAGACAGAGCAGAGCAGTTTTATGAGAGAGGTTACCTTCTGGCAGAATCATGCCATTGCTAAATTACATTAAAGGGGATTTCCCACAAGCAAACTTAATTTTAATTAACATTTTAATCAATAGATCTTGAAATAACAATAAGTTCCACAATTGGATGTGTTTCAAAAAATTGTTCCTGTACTTAGATAATCTCATAAATGTGCCCCTGCTGTGTACTGTGTAATGGCTGTGTCTGACTGTACTGGAACAAGGTCTGATCTTACCACAGCTCCTAGTTACAGGTAGGCAAATTATTTTTCTAATCAGTTTTCTTTATTCTTTGCTTTAGAACTCTGCATGAGAAAAATAAAGGTTAAACCTGTTTTCCTTTGTATACAAAGAAAAAAATGTCATGAGATGCTGAAAGGCTGTAGCTGATCAGCAGGCTCCCAGGACACGTCAACATTGTAGGAACAGCACCAGTCTAGGCCTCTTTCACACATCAGTTTTTTGCCATCAGTCACAATCCGTTGTTTAGACGGATTGACGGATCCATCGCAGATTGTGAATAACTGATGCAACTGATGCTTTTTTCGACGAATCCGACTGAAAAAACTGATCCATCGCATCAGTTTTTTCATCCGTTTCTCCCAGTTTTCGACGGATCTGTTGTTGAAAAGCCAGCAATTCAGTGCGCTGTACAGTAAAATCACATTGTCATGTACAGTACAGACCAAAAGTTTGGACACACCTTCTCATTCAATGATTTTTCTGTATTTTCATGACTATGAAAATTGTAGAATCACACTGAAGGCATCAAAACTATGAATTAACACATGTGGAATTATACATTACACTTTACAAAAAAGTGTGAAACAACTGAAAATATGTCTTATATTCTAGGTTCTTCAAAGTAGCCACCTTTTGCTTTGATTACTGCTTTGCACGCAGAAAAGGTGAACGGATAGACTCTACATGCCTGGTTCCCACCATGAAGCATGGAGGAGGTAGTGTGATGATGTGGGGGTGCTTTACTGGTGACACTGTTAGCCTACAAAGGAAAAATGAACATTGCAAATTGGTAAGTCTTACACCTCAAATTTGTTCCTTTTGGCATAAGGATTCACCATGTAAAATATGTTGACATTAAATTTAGATTTATCACTTGCTCAAGGCATGTTAATTATTCCATGTTTCTCATTTTCCACAATATTGTACACACAAAAACCACTAAAATTTAACCATTAATCATCTAGCCAAATCAGATCTCTCCTACTTTGCACTGACGAGGACCAACAGTCCGAAACACCATGTCTGCAAATGGAGATTCTGATTTGGCTTTTATCCTAAGTCATATTACAAGACTCGTTAAAGGGTTGATTGTGACTTGTAGGATCGCTGCTTCCAATAGGTGGCGCTATAGAGTACAAGTCCTCTTTGTTTGAAGAGGCAATTTGCATATTAAAATTTCCCAGAGGAGCATTGCACGGCGAATAAGCCTCCTTACCTCGACACGCCAGAGCTGGTATGTCACTCTC
The DNA here is from genome assembly GCA_033576555.1 of Oophaga sylvatica. Lineage (NCBI taxonomy): Eukaryota > Metazoa > Chordata > Amphibia > Anura > Dendrobatidae > Oophaga > Oophaga sylvatica. The sequence continues at coordinate 381,329,216 of JARQOD010000005.1, forward strand.
CACAAGGAGTAACCTTACCCCCCAGACCCCAGTCCAGAGCCTCTCATCCAGCCAAATCAGATCTCTCCTACTTTGCACTGACGAGGACCAACAGTCCGAAACACCGTGTCTGCAAATGGAGATTCTGATTTGGCTTTTATCCTAAGTCATATTACAAGACTCGTTAAAGGGTTGATTGTGACTTGTAGGATCGCTACTTCCAATAGGTGGCGCTATAGAGTACAAGTCCTCTTTGTTTGAAGAGGCAATTTGCATATTAAAATTTCCCAGAGGAGCATTGCACGGCGAATAAGCCTCCTTACCTCGACACGCCAGAGCTGGTATGTCACTCTCCACAAGGAGTAACCTTACCCCCCAGACCCCAGTCCAGAGCCTCTCATCTAGCCAAATCAGATCTCTCCTACTTTGCACTGACGAGGACCAACAGTCCGAAACACTGTGTCTGCAAATGGAGATTCTGATTTGGCTTTTATCCTAAGTCATATTACAAGACTCGTTAAAGGGTTGGTTGTGACTTGTAGGATCGCTACTTCCAATAGGTGGCGCTATAGAGTACAAGTACTCTTTGTTTGAAGAGGCAATTTGCATATTAAAATTTAACCACTAACATTTAAAAAAAATAATAAAAAAAAAACCTAAAAGTTGAAATCACCCCCTTTCGCCCCATTGAAAATTAAAGGGTTAAAAAAAATATATACAGTACAGATCAAAAGTTTGGACACACCTTCTCATTAAAGATTTTTCTGTATTTTGTATGAAAATTGTACATTCACACTGAAGGCATCAAAACTATGAATTAACACATGTGGAATTATATACTTAACAAAAAAATGTGAAACAACTGAAAATATGTCTTATATTCTAGGTTCTTCAAAGTAGCCACCTTTTGCTTTGATGACTGCTTTGCACACTCTTGGCATTCTCTTGATGAGCTTCAAGAGGTAGTCACCGGAAATGGTTTTCACTTCACAGGTGTGCCCCGTCAGGTTTAATAAGTGTGATTTCTTACCTTATAAATGGGGTTGGGACCATCAGTTGTGTTGTGCAGAAGTCTGGTGGATACACAGCTGATAGTCCTACTGAATAGACTGTTAGAATTTGTATTATGGCAAGAAAAAAGCAGCTAAGTAAAGAAAAACGAGTGGCCATCATTACTTTAAGAAATGAAGGTCAGTCAGTCCGAAAATTTGGGAAAACTTTGAAAGTGTCCCCAAGTGCAGTTGCAAAAACCATCAAGCGCTACAAAGAAACTGGCTGACATGAGGACCGCCCGAGGATAGGAAGACCAAGAGTCACCTCTGCTTCTGAGGATAAGTTTATCCGAGTCACCAGCCTCAGAAATCGCAGGTTTGCAGCAGCTCAGATTAGAGACCAGGTCAATGCTACACAGAGTTCTAGCAGCAGAGACATCTGTACAACAACTGTTAAGAGGAGACTTTGGTGAAATAGCTGCTAAGAAACCACTGCTAAGGACAGGCAACCAGCAGAAGAGACTTGTTTGGGCTAAAGAACACAAGGAATGGACATTAGACTCGTGGAAATCTGTGCTTGGGTCTGATGAGTTCAAATTTGAGATCTTTGGTTCCAACCACCCTGTCTTTGTGCGACGCAGAAAAGGTGAACAGATGGACTCTACATGCCTGGTTCCCACCGTGAAGCATGGAGGAGGAGGTGTGATGGTGTGGGGGTGCTTTGCTGGTGACACTGTTGGGTATTTATTCAAAATTGAAGGCATACTGAACCAGCATGGCTACCACAGCATCTTGCAGCGGCATGCTATTCCATCCGGGTTGTGTCTAGTTGGACCATCATTTTTTGTCAACAGTACAATGACCCCAAACACACCTCCAGGCTGTGTTAGGGCTATTTGACCAAGAAGGAGAGTGATGGGGTGCTACGCCAGATGACCTGGCCTCCACAGTCACCAGACATGAACCCAATCAAGATGGTTTGGTGTGAGCTGGACCGCAGAGTGAAGGCAAAAGGACCAGCAAGTGCTAAGCATCTCTAGGAACTCCTTCAAGACTGTTGGAAGACCATTTCCGGTGACTACCTCTTGAAGCTCATCAAGAGAATGCCAAGAGTGTGCAAAGCAGTAATCAAAGCAAAAGGTGGCTACTTTGAAGAACATAGAATATAAGACATATTTTCAGTTGTTTCACACTTTTTTGTTAAGTATGTAATTCCACATGTGTTAATTCATAGTTTTGATGCCTTCAGTGTGAATGTACAATTTTCATAGTCATGAAAATACTGAAACATCTTAGAATGAGAAGGTGTGTCCAAACTTTTGGTCTGTAGTGTATCCACACACACATTTGGTATCGCCGCGCTCAGAAACGCCCGATCTATCAAAATATAAAATAAATTAATCTGATCGGTAAACGGCATAACATACCATGCATAACGCGGGATATGTATGACGATTAATACTAAACAAAATTTAAAACTCCAATATGATGTGCCATTGAGCAACCAGTAAATGATAATTAATCTTAAAAAAAGAATATTATAAAATATCTATGACCAAAAAGGAACAAAATTAGGAGGTAAGACCTTCAAAAACTTGCTACTTAATTTTTACCATGCATTTCCTTGGCACCCTAGTGTATATATCTATTTTTTTAACCTGTCAGGAGCATGCTCTGTTAAGAAAAATCGATCCGTCGCCGGAATCCGTCATTTGACGGATGACGATGGATCCGGCGCCCATGGGCTTCCATTATTAAAAACGATGGACAGTGACGGATCCGTCACTTTCCGACGAAGACAAAAAGCGTTGCTTTGTGCGTCATCTCCGTCCGCCAGACACAAAATTTCTGACAGATCCGTCGAACGCACGGCCATCCGTCGCAATCCGTCGCTATTACAAATCTATGAGACAAAAACGAATCCTGCGGTATCAATAACCTGATCCGTTTTTTTCAAAAAACAACAGATTGTGACTGATGGCAAAAAACTGATGTGTGAAAGTAGCCTAAGAGAAGGTGTATATGTATATTTTTTCATTTGATGATAGACAATTTAGGTGTTGAAAAGGGATTGTCCATTAATGAAAAACTGCTTTATAGCTTTCAAGTGAGTGAAGAATGACAAGGTAACTGATAATCAGTACATGATTAGTAAAACAAATGGCTTCTCAAGGAATGTACACATGCTCCAATATGTATACTAGATGGCATGGGTAATCATGCAGCACAACACGCAATTTTACAATTGCTCTTTTTTTGCAATACAGCCAGCAGCACACTGCTCTGCTTGCAGTTATTTTCTAAGTAAATATATTTCTAGAGGTGCTAGCAACATGAAATTCTCACCAGATGTCGGTAACAACCCATCCAATCCACACAGGCAAAGAAACCAAACCTTAGATGTCCATAAATTAAGTGGAAGAATGGACCAAAGTCACATCTGAGCAATGCATGTGACTAGTTTCTCCATACAAGAGGCATCTTGAAGCTGTCATCACCAACAAAGCTTTTGTGCGAAGTATTAAATAAATTTCAGTAAGAGTGTTCAATACTTTTTTACTGAGTCATTTTTCAATAATACCATACCATAATTTATGAATATCTATAGTTTGAGTTCTTTGCTTATGTGGATTTGATGGGTTGTTACTGACAGCTGGTGAGAATTTCATGTCAATAGCACCTTTAGAAATACATTTACTTAGAAAATTGCTGACATGTTCAATACTTATTTCACTCACTGTATGCATTTTTTTAAAAAAATAATAGCTATACCTCGTGCTACACCAGTGAGGCAGCTGGGGATTAAGGAAGTAACTGGTGAGGAAGAGGCTACCAGGTTAAGGGATGACTGGTCCGTTTTGTCTGTTGACTACAAGCTCTATTGCAGAGATGGGCTGTATTTCAATGGGTAAATGAAAAGGGTGCAGCTGTGCAGTGGAAAAGAATGGCTAGAAGGTTGGAGACGTGTTTAACAGCTTCACAATGGAGCCCTTTATCGTTTTTGTGCTTGTTTTTCGCTCCCCTTCTTCCCAGAGCCATAACTTTTTTATTTTTCCATCAATATGGCCATGCGAGAGCTTGTTTTTTTGCGGAACAAGCTGTACTTTTGAACAACATGATTGGTTTTACCATTTCATGTACTCAAAAATGGGAAAAAAATTCCAAGTGCGGTGAAATCGAAAAAAAAGTGGAATTCCACAACGGTTTTTGGATTTTTTTTAAAAAATGTTCACCAAATGCTCAAACTTGCCTTTCATTATGATTCTGCAGGTCATTACAAGTTCATAGACACCAAACATGTCTAGGTTCTTTTTTATTTAAGTGGTGAAAAAAAATCCAAAGTTTGTTAAAAAAAAATTGCGTCATTTTCAGAGACCTGTAGTATCTCCATTTTTTGTGATCTCGGTTTGGGTGAGGGCTTATTTTTTTGTACGCTGAGCTGACGTTTTAATTATACCAATTTTGTGCAGATACTATCTTTTGATCGCCATTATTGCATTTTAATACAATGTTGCGGTGACCAAAAATACATAATTCTGGCGTTTTTAACTTTTTTTCTCATTATACCGTTTAGCAATCAAGTTAATTCTTTTTTTATATTGATAGATTGGGTGATTCTGAACGTGACAATACCAAATATGTGTATGTTTGATTTTCATTATTTTATTTTGAATGGGGCGAAATGGGGGTGATTTGAACTTTTATATATTTTTTATTTTTTTAAAAACATTTTTTTCACTTTTGGCATGCTTCAATAGTGTCCATGGGAGACTAGAAGCTCCCATAACTTGATCGGCTCGGCTACATACAGGCGATGATCAGTTCACCTGTATGTAGCGGAATTGCTCACTTGCTATGGGCGCCGACCACCGGGCAGTGCTCATTGCAATCAGGCATTAACAACCATAGAGGTCTGCAGGAGACCCCTTGTTGTCACACTGATCCATCAGTGACCCACGATCGTGTGACGGGGTCACCGATGGGCGGGATTTCTGGCGCGTTTGCCGGAAGTGCGAGATAAATGCTGCTGTCAGAGTTTGACAGCGGCATTTAACGGGTTAACAACCACGGGTGGATTGCGATTCCACCCGCGGCTGTTTCGGGCACATGTCAGATGTTCAAAACAGCTAACATGTGCCAAGAAAGATGTGGGCCCAGCGCCGGAGCCCACATCAAAAGGGGAGCCATGACATGTGCAGTACTAGTAAGGTGCATATCACACGAAAGTACTAAAGCAAGAAGACAGTAATGAGTCATTCAAAATTATTGAGTGAAAAAAATATTTTGCAAAGCAATCAGATACAACAAAGATTGAAGCAAAGAGAAAATAGTCCCAATGTATTCTTCAATTATATAAGAGACTAAAAAATTATATCAGTGGTTCCCTTAAAAATAATGTGAGTAAAATTGTGGGAAAGGATGAGGGAAAGGCTAATCTAGTAAATGTCTTTGTTGCTACAATGTTTACACAGGGAAATTCAATGACCTGAATAGGGAAATCTTAAATTCTCCTTGAAATGCTATCTGCGTATCCCAGCAAAAAATACAGTCCCATGGATGCTGTATATCTGGACTTTTGATACAGTGTTGCCTAAAGGTACTGCCACACTAAGCTATCCCGCTAGCGATCTCGTTAGCGTCGCATACTAATGAGATCGCTAGCGGGATTGTTTCTATATCGCTAAATGCGGCCACATTTAGCGATATAGTTAACGACGCTATCGCCGCTAGCGATCTTCTTAACGACTTTAGCGGTACAAAAGTACCGCTAAATCGCTAAGAAAAGGTGCCACACTAGCGATATATACTTACCCAGCGGGAGCGCCGACGAGAAAATAGGGTCCGGAACGATTCCAGCGACGAGCGAGATCACAGCAGGAAGCTCGTCGCTGGAAGCTGCCGCACACAACAACATCGCTAACGGGATCGCTAAATAGTGACGTTTTTTAGCGATCCCGTTAGCGATATTGTTTAGTGTGGCATACCCTTAAAAGGTTAGTAAATGAAATGAGAACAATGGGATTAGGGAAAACATGTGTAATTTGGTTAACAACTTGTTTATTGAAAGGCAAAATAGGGTGATTATGTATGAAATGCACTCTGATTGGGTCATAGTCAACTGTGGGTCAATAAAGTGTGCCCTTTATAATTGTGATTTTTATGAATGATCTTGTTGAGAGCATTGAGATTATTATTTTATTATTTACAGATGATACTAAGCTCTGCAAGGTAATCAACACAGGGGAGGATAATTACAAATTACAGGGGCATTTAGCGAAGTGGGAGGCTTGGGCGATTTAATTTATACTCTTGGGCAAAGCAAAAAAAATGCCCAATTGTTTACTAAATAGAAAACACTGGTTAAATCTGAAAAATATTAACAACAGACATTAAACATAAGATTAGAGACCATTGCCAGGCATCTGCTTATAAGGCTTTGGGCTCCACTGTGTAGAGAAGACAGGTGATCCAAATGAGTGGATGGCAGTAGCAAGAAAGGAAGTCAAACTTGGGATTATGCAGATGTGTGGCACAGCTGCTCTTGGTGACACATGTTCCCTGGAGAATGCACAGAAAGGTAATTACAAAGCACCTGATATTCATTCACACTCACACTTCCCTACAGTGCCACCAGAGGAAGCCTTAGACTATTTAAGGGTGTGGGAGACGTTAGCAGTAGTTCAGTTCAGTCTTCTGGAGTTCCTGTCAGAGCTTTGTCTTTTGTTATTCGAGTCCTGGGTGATTCAGGAGTGAGTCATTCTAGTCAGACGGATGAAGATTCCTGTCAGAAAGATTGCAAGCTGTTACCTCAGAACAGGCTGACTGTTAGTACCCTATGAATGTGGAAAGCGACTCTCGGAGCGAGCGTGAATTCAGTCTGACGGAAGGTCCTGAGAGCTGCTCTGGACAGAGTCTATGAAGGAAAAGAAGGAAGGGGACTACAGTTATTATAACAACGAGTCGACTGAGTAACGGTCAGTGAGCTGTGGAAGGAAGGAAGCTGACGACTACACCTACTGCTACCCGTGCTTATGTTAAGGGTGAGAGTAGGGCGACGGGCGAGTGGTGACAAAGGGAAAGAGTGACCGAGGTGATATAGCAACGGTAGCTGCCTCCACTCTGCACAACCGGACACCGGGTCCGAAGCTTGCTAGAACCTTCACGGCTAGTAGGAGAAAACCTGAATCCCTGCTGGACTTTAGGTCGCAGAGGGGCCCTATAGTGCTGATACGTAACCGGGGTCAGGAAGAACAGGAGTTGGGCCTGATCAGCCATAGACTTAGTTCTTGCCAAAAGAAGGCTCCACCACAATGTCGGCCGGGCGTAGCTGTTCTACACAGAGTTGAACTTAGCTTCATGCAGGTTGGAAACTCACACATTAAGAAGTAAGGAGGCCTTAAACCTACTCAGTGATTACCTGGATGTGCATCCTCCACCCTGAGCAGCTTCCCGGGACATACCTGCAATTACCACCAGTAAAGGTATGGAAAGAGACTGACTTGTGTGTGTCTGCCTTATTGCCTGCACCCTGCTCCGCCATATACCTAGAGGGACCAGTCTTACCTGTGGAAGACTTAACATCTTGCTGCCCAATAACAACCCCTCAGAGGATTCACCCTGCAGCGCTGGTCACCCTGATCAGGAACCACAGGTGGTGTCACGAACAATTACTACAATCCCCTGTAAATATCCCCCTTTGAATGAGCGCCCAGGGCAACGGACCGAGGTGCGCTACCAGTGACATTCCCCATAGACATCAACGGGCTCGGTGCTGAGTACCCCATAAGTCCTGGTACGTGAGCGACTCACAGCTAGGTTTGCATGTGATCTAACTATATTGATAATGGATGCCAATCTGGCACCACCGAGAATGGAGAAGCAAGCTGCCTATGAAGTTCTGCATATAAGTATATGAAACTTATATTGAAGTGCCAAAAATTCCAGAGCAATTTTCAAAAATCCTTTAGAAGATATATGGAATTTGCATCCATCAGACATTTATAGAATAGTCACAGGATATGCCATAAAATGTGAAAAAGGGAATACCCCAGTAAGTACTAAAAAAATATTTCTAAGGAGAATATATTTTTGCTGTGTTTGAGTAAAGTTGGTAGTTTAGCAAGATAAGCAACTTTGCATCATTAATGACAGGTCTTTTTAGAAGAATGCTAACAAAAGCAGCCCATAGTTCACCACATTAGTGACAGGTGACAGCCTCCTATTGTCTGTAGTTGAAATGCATGACACAGTTCACCCTGCTTATCAGTTCAGCTCCTAGTTATCGATCAAATATAAAGTCTTTACCCTTTCTTAATTGAATTAGACAATTTCTACTTGGAAGGCATTTCTAATGGGCCTTATCCAGCCTGGATAAGCTGACAAGAACCAGATAACACACTAAGATTAGTACTGTAAAGCTAATCTATAAAGTAATTGCACAAAGGAAAACATTATCTTAAGGTACTGCCACACTTAGTGATCTCGTTAGCGATCTCAATAACGACGCAAGCTAATGAGATCGTTTTTGTGATCGTTTTAATGTCTCTAGTAGCTGCCACACTTAGTGATCTCGTTAACGACTCGAAAGCGGTTAGCGATCTCATTAACGACTTTAACTGTCATTGCGATGTAAAAAACAGCGCACATCGCTCACAAAAGGTGCCAGACACAGCGATATAGGCTCACCACGGACGCCAACGATCTAAATACGGTCAGAACTCTAGTGAACGATCAGCGAGATCACAGCAGGGGCCACGTCGTTGCTACATGCCACACACGTTAGCGCACGAACGAGATCGCTAAAAGTGCCGTATTTTAGCGTATCTCGTTAGCGACGCTGTTTAGTGTGGCATACCCTTTACTCTCTTGACTCACAAACAGCATGTGTTGTGTCTTTTCAGTTCTGCAGATAGTTAAAGGTTTTGATTCATTTTAATAAAACTGACATTGAAAAACAGAAATAATTAATAAATAAATTAAAGAAATTAAAGACTAAAATGTATTTAATTTTATCATCTAATGCTAAAGCCACCATACACTTAGATGGCAGTTGGCCAAATGATGGTTAGGTTGATCATTTAGGTGGCAGCTATCTCGGCGGTCTCCCCCATACACAGGAGCACTCCCAGAGTGCTCTTTGTTCTCTTCTAGAGCCACTGCCAATTGTGTCTCACAACAGCTTATATCACGGTTGTTTCGGAGCTACGAAATGCAGCTTGTTACAGTTGTCTGAAACCAGCCTAAATGCATTTCCATCATTTTAAAAAAAATGTACTGCTTTAAAAAAAATTCAAATGATTAAAAAAAAATTGGCTTGTGTTGCAATTTTCTAAAATCAATAACTTTTATTTTTCCATCTTTGCTCGTGAATAAAGTGTTCATTGGCACTACTTTGAGCACACTTGACTTTTTATTTTTTTCATTTAAATTTTGGGAGAGGAGAGGTGAATGAAAAGTGGCAATTCTGTGATCTTTTTATATCATCCACTGTACGGGATGAATAATTTTAAGAATTTAATCCATGCAAATGTCAATACTAATATGCTTGTTTAAAAAAATTAGCATTTTAGAATTGGAAAAGTTAACTTAATAGAAAAAGAATAAAGTCAAAGTTTTGGAATGGTCTTGTCAAAGTTCCGACCTTACACCTATAGAAATACTGTAGAAATACCTATAGTTAGCAGTTCATTGGAGAACCCCAACCATCATAACAGAGTTGAAGCTGTTTTGTAGGCAGAGATTGGACTAAAATTCCTCTAAGCCAATGTGCAGAACTAATCAACAATTACGTTTAGATTATTATTATTATTATTATTATTATTTATTTTTATAGCGCCATAAATTCCATGGTGCTGTACATGAGAAGGGGTTACATACAAAGTTATAGATATCATTTACAGTAAACAAATTTACAATGACAGACTGGTACAGAGGGGAGAGGATTAGATGCAATTATTGTTGCACAAGGGGTCACATCAGATACTTAAAGTAAAGGTTCACATTTTTTTGTCACTCACAAATATCACAAATGTGATATTGGATATTTTTCTTCATTTAAAAGATTACAAAGTCTGGAATTGTTTGACTCTTTTGTTTAATTTGGCTCTCTAAATCAACTTTTAGATTTTTTTAAAAATCTGATGTAGTTTTAGATGAAATTTAAGCACAAATATAGAAAATGTTGAATGGTTCACAAACTTTCAAGCTCCACTGAAAGTGTGCTGTATGTGTTAACATCAGATAGCACACTAACCGCTGTTATTTCATAGAGATGAGCGGATCTTTTGAAATTTGAATTCGACAACTTTAGCGATTTTCCCCAAAAAATGCCATACACGTGAAATAAATTCATGCAAATGTCAATACTGGAAAACTTGCAGTTGCTCAAAAGATGGGGACGAGTAGAGAGAGGACCCCAATGACTATAAAAGCTTACATTCTACAGGAGAGAGAAAGGATCCAGATGTTATTAAGGAAATCTGACTGAAACTCCTGTGTCCGCGAATAGATAAGCTTATCTGTATTATTCTATAGGACTGTTCAAATTAGTTTTTTCACTCAGGCCAAGTGTCTGACTGTAAAAAATGGAAGCATGATATTAGTCCTTTCCATACTTCAGAGGAGACTTGCCTATTGAAGTCTATGTACGAAAAAAGAATCAGAACCCAGATCATCTGTTTTGTATACGATTTATTAACATAGAAAACTGTGATTGAGCTTGTGTATTTTTTTAAATGTTGATGTACTGTATAAAAAGAAATGCCATATGGGTGTCAATGGAATAATTATAACAATAAAGATTAAATCTGTATTTTTACTGGATGATGACAATTTGACAATTTTATACTCTTCTCTGAAAATGGCCCATGACACCTTTATAAATTGCTACTTTTTAACCCTTAGTGACTGGGCCAAATTTTTAAAATCTAACCAGTGTCATAGAATCATAGAATCATAGAATGGTAGAGTTGGAAGGGACCTCCTGGGCCATCTGGTCCAACCCTCTGCTCAAAGCAGGATTCACTAAATCATCCCACACAGATATCGGTCCAGCCTCTGTTTGAAGACTTCCATTGAAGGAGAACTCACCACCTCTCGTGGCAGCCTGTTCCACTCATTGATCACCCTAACTGTCAAAAAGTTTTTTCTAATATCTAATCGGTGTCTCCTCCCATTCAGTTTCATCCCATTGCTTCTAGTCTTTCCTTGTGCAAATGAGAATAAAGATGATCCTTCCACAATGTGACAGCCCTTGAGATATTTGTAGACAGCTATTAAGTCTCCTCTCCGTCTTCTTTTTTGCAAGCTAAACATTCCCAAATCCCGCAATTGTTCCTCATAGCACATGGCTTGCAGACCGGTCACCATTCTAGTCGCTCTAGTCTGAATTTACTCTAGTTTGTTGATGTCTTTTTTTAAATGTGGTGCCCAAAACTGGACACAGTATTCCAGATGAGGTCTGACCAAAGAGGAGTAGAGGGCAATAATGACTTCACGTGATCTAGACTGTATGCTTCTGTTAATACATCCTAGAATTGTATTTGCCTTTTTTGCTGCTGCATCACAGTTGACTCGTGTTCAGTCTGTGATCTATTAGTATACCCAAGTTTTTTTCACATGTGCTGTTACTTAGCCCTATTCCTCCCATTTTGTATATGCTTTTTTCATTTTTATTGCCCAGATTGTCACTTTATGTGGTAATAACTCTGGAATGCTTCAACAAATCCCAGTTATTTTGAAATAGTTTTTTCATGGCACATTATAATTTATGATAATAGTAAACGTAGGTCAGTTCAGCAAGGTTCCATGAACACATGCGGAATCACCTGCTTTCAAAAGCCGGCAGCGCTTTGGACGTAGTACATGCGTCCAAAGCGCTGCCTAATACTGAACGTGGAAACATTCCCTAAGACCATTATTTTGTCGTGTATTGCCATGGCAAACATCAAGACCACACAATCATGATCTCAGGGTGCAGATGGGGATAAAGGGGAAGCCCCCACACTCTGTTAACCATTTATATGATGTAGTCACTATTGCCAGCCGCATCTAAGGGGATAATGGATATGGATAGTGCCGACACTGATCTTTGCTGATGCAGCAAGTTGTCAGCTATAGTGCACAGCCGACAGGTGCTGAATTGTCACCTGTATGAGAATGCTATTCTTTTATATCTGAGGTCAATAAAAAGACATATTTGCAGTCATTAAGGGGTTTAGAAAAAAAAAGTTGCAAAACATGATTCAAATCCCAAAAAGTTGCATGTCTTCTCCACATGAACTCTAGAATAGAAGCCCACTCTTATTACCTCTTAAACCAATATCTGTCAAGAGCAGGTATTATTTCCAGCAAAATGGTAGATATATCCCCATGATGAAATCGTGACTAGAGCACACTGTACTCACAGGATTCCGGCTAAAGCACAGCCGTAAAACACAGTCAGGCTCCAGTTGTAGCTCCAGGCCAATTTTCCCCTAATGTTGGAACTTTACCCTGAAATACCTTGACTGTGGTAACTAAAGTGATGTGATTACAAGATGCTAATGGGATAGGACTTATTTAGATGTCAGGTTTTTTTTGGCGGAGGAGAATAATGGAGCTTCATGAGATTTTCAGAGTTTCATCAGATTTTCATAAGTTTTTTTCTGTGATCAGTAAAAAAAAGTTTCTCCACCTTTCATTGATTCATTGGCAGTATGCATCAGAGACTTCCTGCAAATATGTTTAACTCTGAAACGCTGCAGCATTTCAGAGGAAAATATAGTTTAAAATTCATCGGTGACGGAGCTACATAGCCAGTGATGTAATTAGAGTCTGATGGCCAGGGTGCTAGATTTGGACTGGGGGGCCACCCATCCTGATTTATAGGTCTCTCATCCTGGTATAAATATGTCCTCCATTGGGGCTGCCATCACGGCATTGCTGCTCTTACTATGGTATGGGGCTCGGTGAGCCCCCTCATTTGTGTCTGCACACCGGCCCCAGGAGCAGGGGAAGGTTGCAGCGCACATCTCGTTGCAGCAGGGAGCTTTCCTAGAGCTGCACGGATGTTAAAACAGACCAACCAATCAGCTCCAAGCTTCCTCCACTTCCTTTGTGACATGCTGGTGTCAGGTTACGATGTCTATGTGATGACTTCATCGCACCGGCGCCAACACATGCATGACCTGGATACCAGAAGTGGAGCTGCAGGGGATTGTATAAGAGGTAAGTATGATTTTTTTTAATGAAATGAATTAAATGGGTGTGGAGAGAAAATGATGCTGTATTGAGGATGGAGGGGACAGCAAATTATGCCATATTGAGGGTGGAGGATGGGGGGCAGAAAATGATGGTGTATTGAGGGTGGAGGATGGGGGGCAGTAAATGATGCTGTATTGAGGGTGGGGGACAAGGGACAGTATATCATGCTATATTGAGGGTGGGGGATGGGGGACAGTAAATGATGGTGTATTGAGGGTGGGGAAAGGGGGCTAGAACAAATTATGAATTAAGGGTGGAGGACTGGAGACATCAAATGATGACTTGAAGGTGGGGGTTGGGGAGAGTAAATGTTGATGAATTGATAATACTGGGGTGGTATATAGGAAATGGTGATGAATTGAGACTGGGGTAGGGGACAGCAAATGATTATGAATTGAGATGGGGTGTACATCAAATGATAATTTGAGACTGGGGAAAAGGGTGCAGCAAATGATGTAGAAATGACACTGGGAGTGGGTAACATCAAATGATGATGAATTGAGACTGTGGGGTGGGTTACAGCAAATGATGATGAATTGAGACTGGGGGTGGGGAATAGTAAATGATGATGATTTGAGACTTAGGGTAGGGAAGAGCAAATAATGATACATTGAGACTGAGGAGGGGGTACAGCAAATCATGAGTTGAGACTGGTGTATGGGATAGAGCAAATGGTGATTAATTCAGACTGGTAGTGGGGAACAGCAAATGATTATGAATGGAGACTGGGAGTGGTGTATAGCAAATGATGAATTGAGACTCAAGTGGTGGAGAGTAAATGATGATGAATTGAGACTGGGGGATGGGGTGCAGCAAATGAAGAATTGAGACTGGAAGTAGGTAACAGCAATGATGATGAATTGAGACTGGGGGATGGGGTACTGCAAATGATGATGAACTGATACCGTGGGGTGGGGTACAGCAAATGAGAAGAGCAAATGATGAATTGAGACGGGGGATGGTGGAGAGTAAAGAATTATGAATTGAGACTGGGGGTGGAGAACAGCTGATGGTCTGCGCTGAATGAAGAATAAAAGTGAAGATGAAGAACTTCAGCTACAGACGTTACTGGTGAGTGAGTGTATTATCTGTACACTGACACTATACACTGACACTATATACAGAGCTCCTGTGTTTAATGTCACTGGTGATCACTGTATTACTTGTACACTGACACTATACACAGAGCTCCCGTGTATAATGTCACTGGTGATCCCTGTATTATCTATACACTTACACTATACACTGTGTACTATACACAGAGGTCATGTGAATAATGGCAATTATGCTAATATTAGCATTGCACTTTTTACTAATGATCAGTATTGTAGTATTTGGTCTCTATATGGTGGTAATATGTGGTCTGTTGTGGTGATATTTGTTGCTTATATGTGGTATTATTAGGTCACTATGTGATGGTAATATGTGGTCTGGTCATGGTGTGGTGGTATTTGTTCCCTGTATGTAGCATTATTGAGCCTCTATGTGGTTGTAATATGTGGTCTGGTCCTGGTGTGATGATTAGTGTTGAGCATTCCGATACTGCAAATATCGGGTATCGGCCGATATTAGCTGTATCGGAATTCCGATTCCGAGTTCCGATATTTTCGTCTTATCGGATACCGGAATCGGGATGTCACTGTCACTGTCAGTGTCCGTCGGTCGGGTCTGTCAGGAGTCAGCGGCACTTACCTGGCAGAAGATCTCCGGCGGTCACGTCCTGGACTGCTTCATGGCCGCCATCCTCTTCTCCCCGGCGGTCACATGCAGTTTCTCGCGATAACTGCAGTGACTGCTGGGTAATCCCGGCCGTAAAGCAGTCAGTCCGATGACGTCACCGCCGGGGAAGCAGGTAATCAGCTGTGCTGCGTCGCGATGTCAGGCTCTGCCTGTCATTGCGATGTAGCAGAGTTGGATCGTCGTGGGACAATCGTTACTATGGACTGCGTCGGACAGGTGGTATACTGTTGGTTTGTTTTTTTTCTTTTTTTACAGGAGATCGATGGCGTCGCAGGAATGAGTGTATAATAAAAGAAATGAAAACTGTGTTGTCTCTTTTATTTCATTAAAATACTTTTTTCTTGCTTTGTCTTTTTTTTACACATTTAATAACTTTGGGATTAATAATGGATCGGTGTCTTATTGACACCTCTCCATTATTAACCGGGCTTATTGTCACCGTGCAATCAACGGTGACAATAACCCCTTATTACCCCGCTTGCCACCGCTACAGGGCAAGTGGGAAGAGCCGGGTAAAGTGCCACAATTGGCACATCTTTTGATGCGCCAAATGTGGGGCTGCTGTAGCCTGGTATTATCAGGCTGTTGAGGGCCAAAATCCATGGGCCTTGACAGTCTTTTAATACCAGGCCGCAGCAGTCTGCATTTTACTTGGCTGGTTAACAAAAATAGGGGGGATCCCCACGCCGTTTTTTTTTTTCGAGGGGATCCCCTATTTTTGTTAACCAGCCAAGCTAAGCAGACTGCTGTGGCCTGGTATTATCAGGCTTGCAAGGTCCATGGATATTGGATCCTTACCAGCCTGAAAATCCAGGCCTCAGCGGTCTGCTTCATCTGGCTGGTTAACAAAAATAGGGGGGACCCCACGCCATTTTTTTTTCGAAGGGAACCCCTATTTTTGTTAATCAGTTCCCTCTGACGTCACTGATTGTGTCCCTGGCTGACCTGAAGTGAAAGTGGAAAGCAATCAATTAAGCTTTCCACTTAAGGGCCCGTCTCACATAGCGATATCGCTACCGAGATCGCTGCTGAGTCACTAGTTTTGTGACGCAGCAGCGAGCTCACCAGCGATATCGCTGTGTGTGACATTCAGCGACGATCAGCCCCCCTGCCGGGTATCGCTGATCGTCGCTGAAATGTCAGGACCTTTGATCGCTGGTTTCCCGCCTGTCACACGCAGCGATGCGTGCCTGTCAGAGGGAAACCAGCGATCAAAAAAAGGTCCTGACATTTCTGCGATGATCAGCGATACCCGGCAGGGGGGCTGATCGTCGCTGAATGTCACACACAGCGATATCGCTGGTGAGCTCGCTGCTGCGTCACAAAACTAGTGACTCAGCAGCGATCTCGGTAGCGATATCGCTATGTGAGACGGGCCCTTAAGCGATGTTACCCGCAGTGTCGCTGTCCCAGATCGCTGCCTGAGCTGCCTGTTTGGCAGCTCAGCAGCGATCATGTAGCGATACACCAGCGATCCTGACAAGTGCATATCGTTGTCGGGATCGCTGGTGTATCGTTATGTGACACCCAGCCTTTACTCTCCTGTCAGGCAGGAGAGGAACTCATTCATTTGGGGTTTACTGTGAGGCTGCAGCATTAGCTGCGGTCCCTGCAGTAAACATTAACCCTTTCTGAAGGATTACACCGTGGGACCTGACTGTGCATGGGATAGGTAAGAATAATTTTGCTTTTTTATTTTATTTTTATTACAGGAAATGGTTTTTGCAGTAAAATAAAAGATGGTCAAAAACATGTGTCTTTATTTCATTAAAATGATTTTTAATTAAAGTGTGTGTGTTTTATTTTTATTTCATGCAATAGGATTAATAATTGATAGTTGTCTAATTGACAGCTCTCAATTATTAACCTGGCTTAAGGTCACCTTTCAATAGCAAGGTGGCTTTAACCCCATATTAACCCATTCGCCACCGCTACAGGGCAATGGGAATAGACGGGCAAAGTGCCAGAAAGGGCGAATCTAATTATATGATTTGTCTTTCCTGGGGTGTCTGGGGGCAGATGTTAGTAGCCGGGGGGGGGGCAAAAATAATGGTCCCTCTCTGGGCTATTATTATCTGCCCCCACTCACTGGCTTTGTCTGTCTGGTTGCGAAAATAGGGCGGGAGCCCACGCATTTTTTTTCAGCAATTTTACACCTCATATATATATATACATGTCATTGAATTTGTGACACATATATATATATATATATTTATATTTGTAGTTCATACACTTCTACATAGTATAATAGCCGCTAATTCAATTGCCGGCTTTTGTGAAAATGCAGAACCGACATGAAATGACACTTGGTGTACATAGGGTTAACCATGTCTTTTCATGTCCTTTGCTATCTAATTTGCACAAACAATTAAATCAGACTATGTGTGCAAAATTTCACACCTCTAGGGGTTAATTAAAGGTGTAAATTCGTAGCAAAAAAGTCCGTTTTTTTTACAACGAATTTACACCTTTAATTAACCCCTACAGGTGTGAAATTTTGCACACATAGTCTGATTTAATTGTTTGTGCAAATTAGATAGCAAAGGACATGAAAAGAAATGTTTAACCCTATGTACACCAAGTGTCATTTCATGTCGGGTGCTTCTGTCTTTTCACTGAAGCCGGCTTTACCCGGCAATTGAATCAAAGGATATTTTACTATGTAGAAGTGTATAAACTATACATATATGTATATATATATGTCACAATGACATGTATATATATATATATATGTATTCTATGTGTGTATATTTAGTGTTTACAAGGAAAGAATGGGGTTTTTTTAGTTGCGATATTTTGTTCCCATAGACTTACATGGGACTTCCGGTATCGGTATCGGGTATCGCCGATATTTTAGTGATATCGGCGATACCATTCCGATTCCGATACTTTAGCATATCGGAAAGTATCGCTCAACTCTAGTGATGATATTTGTTCATTGTATGTGGTATTATGCAGTCATTATGTGGTGGTAATATGTGGTCCGACCATGGTTTGAGGGTATTAGTCCCTTGAATGTGGTATTATTGATCATTTTAAAAAAGTATGTGACACACTCTCTAAAAGAAAAATAAATAAAAATATACCTAAAAAGAATAATGGATATTTTAAGAAATGTTAAATAGGTTATAGTAGAGTAGGACCTTGCCAAAAGAGTCTACCTTGTCGTGGTCATGGCTTAAAAAATCTTTTGGCCAAAACAAAAGCTGCTGGCCATGTATGTCATATTGTATTCAATGGGAACTGTTAAGTAATTGGTGAGGATTGGTGCAAAAGAGGAGTTTTTCCAAGAGTGGGTGGTGGGACTGTGTAAGAGGTGGAGGCGTAGCTGTGGTGGAGCCTGGGAGGAGTCTCAAGGGGGCCTGAAAATGTTGCCAGTATGGGGCCCTGAAATTCCTGGTGGCAGACCTGCCCTCCATCCTGGTATATACTGTATGTCCCTCAACCTGGTATAAATGTCCCTCATTCGGGCCCCATCTGGTAAATACATCCCCAATTCTGCTATATATTTATCCCATCATGGTATAATGTCCCTTATTCTAGCTCCCAACCTGGCATATATTTCCCCCACCCTGGTATATATATCACTTATCCTGGTCTCATCCTGGTATATATATCCCCATCCTACTATTTATGTCCCATATCATGGGAATCATCCTGATATACAGTACAGACCAAAAGTTTGGACACACCTTCTCATTTAAAGATTTTTCTGTATTTTCATGACTATGAAAATTGTAAATTCACACTGAAGGCATCAAAACTACAAATTAACACATGTTTAATTATATACGTAACAAAAAAGTGTGAAACAACTGAAAACATGTCTTATATTCTAGGTTCTTCAAAGTAGCCACTAGAGATGAGCGACTTTGCCTCTGGGAGGGTCGAGTCGGGTTTCGGACCACCCGACTTTATCAAAAGTCGAGTCGCACTAAATCGGCCGACTATCGGAAAAAGTCGGCGTTTCGACCGAAACCCGACCCGACCACAATGCAAGTCAATGGGGAAGAAAAGTCGGCAGTGAGTGGAGGACAGTAAACACACCTACAGTGCACATTTTCAATGCCAATAACATCAATTCTTATTACTTAAGCTTGTCAACCTTAATTTACTTTATAATACAGTCATGGACAAAAGTTTTGAGAATGACACAAATATTAATTTTTACAAAGTCTACTGCTTCACTTTTTCTAATGGCAATTTGCATATACTCCAGAATGTTATAAAGAGTGATCAGCTTAACAGCAATTACTTGCAAAGTCAATATTTGGCTAGAAAATGAACTTTATCCCCCAAAACACATTTCAACATCATTGCAGCCCTGCCTTAAAAGGACCAGCTAACCTCTTTTCAGTGATTGCTCCATTAACACAGGTGTGGGTGTTGATGAGGACATGGCTGGAGATCAATCTGTCATGATTAAGTAAGAATGACACCACTGGACACTTTAAAAGAGGCTGGTGCTTGGCATCATTGTTTCTCTTCTGTTAACCATGGTTATCTCTAAAGAAAAACGTGCAGCCATCATTGCAATGCACAAAAATGGCCTAACAGGGAAGAGTATCGCAGTTAGAAAGATTGCACCTCAGTCAACAATATATCACATCATCAAGAACTTCAAGGAGAGAGGTTCCATTGTTGCCAAAAAGGCTCCAGGGCACCCAAGAAAGACCAGCAAGCGCCAGGACCGTCTCTTAAAAGTGTTTCAGCTGCGGGATCGGACTACCAGCAGTGCAGAGCTTGCTCAGGAATGGCAGCAGGCAGGTGTGAGTGCATCTGCACGCACTGTGAGGCGGAGACTTTTGGAGCAAGGCCTGGTCTCAAGGAGGGCAGAAAAGAAGCCACTTCTCTCCAGAAAAAACATCATGGACAGACTGATATTCTGCAAAAGGTACAGGCAGTGGACTGCTGAGGACTGGGGTAAAGTTATTTTCTCTGATGAATCCCCTTTTCGATTGTTTGGGACATCAGGAAAACACCTCATTTGGAGAAGACAAGGTGAGCGCTACCACCAGTCTTGTCTCATGCCAACTGTTAAGCATCCTGAAACCATTCATGTGTGGGGTTGCTTCTCAGCCAAGGGAATCGGCTCTCTCACAGTCTTGCCTAAAAACACAGCCATGAATAAAGAATGGTACCAGAATGTCCTCCAAGAGCAACTTCTCCCAACCCTCCAAGAGCAGTTTGGCGATCAACAATGCCTTTTCCAGCATGATGGAGCACCTTGCCATAAAGCAAAGGTGATAACTAAATGGCTCAGGGAACAAAACATTGAGATTTTGGGTCCATGGCCTGGAAACTCCCCAGATCTTAATCCCATTGAGAACTTGTGGTCAATCATCAAGAGACGGGTGGACAAACAAAAACCTAAAAATTCTGACAAAATGAAAGCATTGATTGTGCAAGAATGGACTGCTATCAGTCAGGATTTGGTCCAGAAGTTGATTGATAGCATGCCAGTGAGAATTGCAGAGGTCCTGAAGAAGAAGGGTCAACACTGCAAATACTGACTTGCTGCATTAACTCATTCTAACTGTCAATATAAGCTTTTGTTACTCATATGTTTGCAATTATATTTCTGTCTGTGATAAAAACATCTGTCAAACACACATAAAAACCAGAGGGCAGCAGATCATCTGAAAATATAATATTTGTGTCGTTCTCAAAACTTTTGGCCATGACTGTAATAGTTACGCATTGAAAACTGGGGGTTATTTGGCTAAAGTTGTGGGGGGGGGCAGGGCTGGCTCCAGGCTTTCGTGGGCCCCGGGCGAAATAATCTCAGTGGGTCCCTTTAACACATACCACAATTCACGATGCTCCGATATGGCAGAGAAATATAGGTATAGTACAATTCCAAATACTTCACTTCTTACATTACATGAGTGATATCTATTGTAAATTCTACTATAGCTCAAAAACCGGACAGTATAGTCCTCCATACAGTATTATGGGCACCACATAGTGCGCCATACAGAATAATGAGCCCCATTGTAATGTATGTAGTACAGTTCATATAGCGTCTTGTGCTTGGGTGCGATGAAAACACAGGAGTCACAGGTTTGATATAGAAAAGTCCTGTATTACTTCATACAAGTTGGCAGAAATAGTCACACAGTTTGCAGACACAGAAACAGGAGACACAGCAGGCCAGAGTAATCCAAGCACAGCAATCACTCTCCAATACAGATTCAGGATCTTCTTCTCTGTTACCGTAAGTCCATGCAAACGTGGGTCTTTCAAAGAGCAGGGTTCAGAGTCCACAAGTGCTTCAGAGTTCCTCAGTAGGAATAGCTGGAGTACAAGGTCCAAGGCTTACAGGAGTCAAGTCACAGGTTCACTGCAGGCTAGATTCTGAAGCACTGATTGCTCAGCTGTGGCTGCTTAAGAAGCAAAGGAAAAGAATCAGGGCGGGAACATGCAAGCTGGAAACTCCATTTTGACTGAGGGCAAGATAGCTGCAGCAAGACAGAAAGTAAAATGGCTGACGAAAAAACTGAGTTTCAGGAATATATACATAGAACCTTAGATTACTCCCCCCTTAAGGACAACCTCCGGATGACCTTAGACCAGGCTTGTGTGGGTACCTCTGATGAAACTGACGGAAAAAGCGAGGAGCATTAACGTTATTGACCGGTTCCCATGAGTTGTCCTCCACTGGGTAGCCCTGCCATTTAATCAGATATTGTAACTGATTTCTATACAACCTGGAATCTAAAATCCTTTCCACCACAAATTCTTCCTGACCATCGACTAGCACTGGGTCAGGGTAAGGAGAGGAACGTCCAGGAAACGTATTGGGTGTCGCAGCCTTTAGTAGGGATACATGAAAGACAGGGTGGATTCTCATAGTTCTGGGCAGTTGAAGACGACAAGCAACGGCACTTATAATTTTACTGATTTTATAGGGTCCAATGTACTTATGTCCCAACTTAGACGATGGAATCCTTAACTTAAGATTTCTGGTTGACAGCCAGACCAAGTCTCCTACTTGAAAGCTGGTGCAGGTTTACGAAATTTATCTGCTGCTTTCTTGTACCTTTCTTGAGCCGATTCCAGATTTTCCTTTAGAAGATCCATATTCTTCTGTAAAGACGTGATTCTTTCAGCCACTGCTGGTAAAGGCGTTTCTATGGGAAATCGTGGTAGAATGTTAGGATGATAACCTAGATTAGAGTAAAAAGGAGACTGTTTAGTGGAGGCACTCTGAGAGTTGTTATACGAGAACTCAGCTAATGGAAGTAGATCCACCCAATCATCCTGTAGGTGGCAGATAAAGCAGCGGAGATACTGCTCCAGGGTTTGATTGGTTCGTTCGGTCTGTCCATTAGTCTGGGGATGAAAAGCAGAAGAAAGGTTTACTTTAATGTCCAATGCTGCACAGAAATTTTGCCAAAACCTAGAAGTGAATTGCACCCCTCGATCCGAAATAACCTCATCCGGTACTCCATGTAAGCGAAACACATCTTTAATCATCAAATCTGATGTCTGTTTTGCAGTGGGTAAGCGACACAAGGGATAAAATGAGCTGCCTTTGTTAGACGGTCAACCACCACTAGAATGGTGTTCTTCCCCTGAGAGGTTGGTAACTCCACAATGAAGTCCATAGAAATGGATCCCCACGGGCGGGACGGGGTGGGAAGAGGCTGTAACAGACCAGTTGGTGAGGAGCGAGGTGTTTTGCATCTTGCACAGACCTCACATGAAGTGACATAATTCAAAACATCCTTCCTGCAAGTGGGCCACCAAAAGAAACGAGAAAGAAATTCCTGTGTCTTTAGAATTCCTCTATGCCCAGCTATCTTGGAATCGTGAATGAGTTGCAATACTCTTAATCTGACTGTTTCAGGAATATACAGACATTGTCCCTGAATCCACACACCATTCTTAAAGACAAGACTTACGTCCCTTGGGGGTTGTGCCAAAAAGGAATCCGCATGGTATGCTTCCTTGATGTCCTTAAGTAGGTCTTGATTATGAATTACTCCTAGGAATCTAGAGTCAGGAAGAATAGTCTTAGGAGGAGTAATTGGACGTGTCTCTGCTGAGTAAATCCTAGAGAGTGCATCAGCCTTTCCATTGCGCGATCCTGGTCTATAAGAGATGATAAAATTAAATTGGTTTAAGAAAAGATTCCAGCGAGCCTGGCGAGGAGTCAGGCACTTAGCCGACCTGATAAACTCAAGGTTACGATGGTCTGTCAGGACGACTATTTGCTGTGCAGCTCCCTGAAGAAGGTGTCTCCATTCTTTGAAGGCGGCAATAATGGCCAACAACTCTCTATTGCCCACATCGTAGTTCCTCTCAGCCGAAGACAACTGCTGGGAAAAGAAGGCACAGGGATGCAAGACATTCTTCTCACCTGTTCTCTGAGAGAGTATAGCTCCAACGGCACAGTCTGAAGCATCCACCTCTATTATGAAGGCAAGCTCGGGGTTGGGATGTACTAGGATAGGTGCAGTGGTAAATTTATCTTTTAGACGGGAAAATGCTTCCTGGGCTTGGGGAGTCCAGGAAAACCTAGACTCTTTCCGGGTAAGTTGGGTGATAAGTGACACTACCTCAGAGAAATTTCTAATGAAACGTCTATAGAAGTTGGCAAACCCGATGAAGCGCTGCACCTCCTTCACATTTCTAGGACTTGGCCAATCCTTGATGGCTTGGGTTTTGCTTCCATCCATACTAATTCCTTGTGTAGACAGTACATACCCAGAAATTGAATTTCGGTCCTATGGAATTCACACTTTTCAAGTTTGATGTAAAGATGATTTTGTCTTAGACGTTCCAAGACCATTCTCACATGTCCATGATGTTCCTCTGTGGAGTTAGAAAAAATTAGAATATCATCCAAATAAATTACCACGAATGTATCTAGGAGATCCCTGAAGATGTCATTCACCAAGTGTTGGAAAGTGGCTGGGGCGGTACTCAGACCAAAAGGCATAACTAGATATTCAAAGTGTCCATAGCGTGACCTGAATGCAGTCTTCCATTCATCCCCAGGTCTAATACGGACTAAGTTATAGGCCCCACGAAGATCTAGTTTAGAAAAAATTTTGGCATGTCGCACTCTCTCCAATAACTCAGGGATTAAAGGCAATGGATAACGGTTTCTAATAGTAACCTTATTGAGTTCCCTATAGTCTACGCATGGTCTCAGAGATCCATCTTTCTTCTTTACAAAGAAGATGGGTGCACCTGCAGGAGATGAAGAGGGGCGTATGAAGCCCTTGGCTAGATTTTCATCTATGTAATCCTTTAAAGCCTTTAGCTCGGGCCCCGCCAGGGGTAGATCTTACCAAAAGGTATCTCTGCTCCAGGCAATAATTCAATTGGACAATCATATGGACGGTGAGGAGGAAGCTGGTCAGCGTTCTTCTTGTCACATAAATCCACATAGTCCTGGTATACAGCTGGTAGTTCAGGGACTGACATGATTCCTTTAGGAACAGAGCAAGCTGAAACTTTTGGACTCATCTGTTTCTCTGGAAAGTGTAATTCCTTGGTCTCCCAGTTAATGGTAGGATTCTGAGCCTGCAGCCATGGTAGCCCTAGAATAATGGGAAAGTGGGGAGAAGAGATAAGCATAAAGGACAGTTTCTCTTGATGATCTTTCCCCATAAGAACCCTCAAAGGCTCTGTTTCCTGATCCACTGGTCCAGAGGTCAGCAGGGAGCCATCCACAGTTTCCATCTGTACTGGAGTAGCCTTCTTCACTGAACGTATTCCCTGTTTCAGAGCAAAGGAGACATCCATAAAATTTCCACTTGCCCCTGAGTCGATCATAGCAGAGCTAGACACCCAAGCTGAGTCAACCCAGAGTTTGATGGAAAGAAAGCAATGAGAATTGTTTTTCTTACAACTCAGCTGGGACACCGCTGAGGAAACTTGAAAAATGGCAGCGTTTACACAGTCAACGTCCTCAGAGGTAACGGAGTTTAAGTCCGAGAAATCAAGATCTGTTGCTGCAGATCTCTCTGGAGCCTGAGGCTCGGACCTGACAGATCCCCTCTCGCAACACTCACAATGAATGAGTGCTGCAGTAGTCTTACGAGAACGGCTGGGGCAGTTTATAATGAAGTGCCCTGACTTACCACAATAGAAACATAGATTCTCCTTAAAACGATGTTCCTTGCGTGCATCACTAACCCGTCGTTGTAAAGAGTCTACCTGCATGGGTTCAGGTTCAGGTTCCCGTGTAATCCTACTCAAAGGTTCCTTAGCTGGAGAGGAAGGTAGGAAAAGGTTAGTACGATTGCTTTCGAACCATCTCTCTTGCCTGCGTTCAGTCAGACGAGTATCAATACGGATGCAGTAGTTAATAAAGTCACCTAACGCAGTGGGAGGGTCGGCACGAGCAAGTTCATCCTTAATCAGTGGAGAAACCCCTTTCGAAAAATAGATTTTTTGGCGGAACTGTCCCAGGTGGTATCAAGGGCCCATCTCCTGAAATCCAAGGCATATTCAGCTACCGAGTGCTTACCTTGGCGCAAAGCTAACATGGCTGCTTCAGCTGTTGCACCTTGATTGGGGTCATCAAACACCTGCCCCATGGCTGAAATAAAATCATCAAGGTGATTCAAACAATCATCCTCAGTCTCAATCAGAGGGTTTGCCCACATTAAAGCCTTGTTGGTAAGCAACATAATTATAGTAAGCACCTTAGATCGTTCAGTGGGAAATTGTGAAGCATGTGCAGAAAAAAAAAGATTGCATTGATTAATAAATCCCCTGAATTTCTCACGTTCACCGCCAAAACGAAAAGGGGGCAACTTGGGAATCCCAGCACTCGGGGCTACGGCAGGAGCCTGGACTCGCCCCTCTAGAACCTCAATCCTGGCTCGCAAATCCTGGGTAGTCTGTCCAACCACTTGCAAGTTGTGATTATTGAGGTCCTGTAGATTTGTAAAACGGGTCTTTATATTCTGCAAATCTGCAAGGATATTATCAGTCACTCCGCAAAGTTCCTTTATGCGGGCCTCCATTTTCCAGATCTTTTAAGACAGGATTACTGGAAGAAGAGGAGAAAAAAAAACAATAGTGTTCACCTGTGGCAACACTGCAGAGAGAAAAAAAAATTAAGGGAACTGCTCACCTGGAATGGTTGTGAGAAGTCACAACCACTATCATCACAGAAAGTACAAAACCGGACGTCTGATATCACAGTACAGCAGATCACAGCCTTTCCAGACCCAGCAGACACTAACGTTTTTTGGCTTCAGAATCTTGTAATGTATGTAGTACAGTTCATATAGCGTCTTGTGCTTGGGTGCGATGAAAACACAGGAGTCACAGGTTTGATATAGAAAAGTCCTGTATTACTTCATACAAGTTGGCAGAAATAGTCACACAGTTTGCAGACACAGAAACAGGAGACACAGCAGGCCAGAGTAATCCAAGCACAGCAATCACTCTCCAATACA
Organism: Oophaga sylvatica; assembly: GCA_033576555.1. NCBI lineage: Eukaryota > Metazoa > Chordata > Amphibia > Anura > Dendrobatidae > Oophaga > Oophaga sylvatica. The sequence continues at coordinate 381,355,596 of JARQOD010000005.1, forward strand.
GATTCAGGATCTTCTTCTCTGTTACCGTAAGTCCATGCAAACGTGGGTCTTTCAAAGAGCAGGGTTCAGAGTCCACAAGTGCTTCAGAGTTCCTCAGTAGGAATAGCTGGAGTACAAGGTCCAAGGCTTACAGGAGTCAAGTCACAGGTTCACTGCAGGCTAGATTCTGAAGCACTGATTGCTCAGCTGTGGCTGCTTAAGAAGCAAAGGAGAGAATCAGGGCGGGAACATGCAAGCTGGAAACTCCATTTTGACTGAGGGCAAGATAGCTGCAGCAAGACAGAAAGTAAAATGGCTGACGAAAAAACTGAGTTTCAGGAATATATACATAGAACCTTACACCCATATATTGCTCTATACAGAATAATGAACCCCATATATTGCTCCATACAGAATGAGTCCCATATATGATGCTCCATACAGAATAATGGGTCCAATATAATGCTTCATACAGTATAATGAGCCACATATATTGCTCCATACAGAATAATGAAGTCCATATATTGCTCCATACATAATTGGTCCCATAAAATGTTCCATACGGTATATGATGAGCTCCACAGAATGCTCCAGTATATGATGGTCCCCATATAATGTACCATACAGTATAGGACGGTCCCCATAGAGTATAATGAGCCCCACATATTGCTCCATACAGTATAATGAGTCGCATATAAAGCTTCATACAGTATATGATGGGCCCCATATATTGCTCCATACAGAATGGGCTCCATATATGCTCCATACAGAAAATGCCCCATACAGTATGTGCTCCATATGATGCTCCATATATAAAGGGCCCTATATGATGCCCCATAAATAATAAACCCCATATGATGCTCTAGTATATGATGGGCCCCATATATGATGCACCAGTGTATGATGAGCCCCATATAATGCTCCAAATATAACCGTCCCCATATATCATGCTCCACATATAATGGGCACCATGTATGCTCCATATATAATGTGCCCCATATGATGCGCCATATATAATGGGCCCCATATGATGCTCCAGTTTATGATGTGCCCCATGGATGATGCTCCAGTGTATGATGGGCCTATATAATGCTCCATATATAATGGGCCCCATATGATGCTCCAGTGTTTAATGGGCCCCGTATATAATGCTCCAGTATATGATGGGCCCCATTTATAAAGCTCCAGTGTATGATGGGCCCCATATATAATGCTCCAGTGTAAAATGGGCACTATCTATGATGCTCAAGTGCATGATGTGCCCCATATATAATTTTCCAGTGTATAATGCTCCCCATATATTGCTCCAAACATTAAAAAAAATGAAATACCTCTCCTCGCTGGGCACTGCTCTACTCTGGACTTCTCAGTGTCGCTATCTTCCAGCTCTCTGCACTGTGACTGTTCAGGCAGAGGGTGCACAGACGTGATGTCATCGCGCTCTCTGACCTGAATGTCACTGTCAGTAAACGCGGAAGATGTCACAGCGGTGGAGCACGGAGAGGTAAGTATGGCAAGTGCTGGGGCCCTGAGCAAGCAGGGGGGCCCACTCGTGGGTGCCGGTACTGGCACAGGGCCCCTCATAGTACGTCAGTGTCTCTGATGGCGAGTGGGCCCCCCCACCTGCTCATGGGAGGGGTGTAGCCCAGTTAGGGAGGTGGAAAAACTGGCATATGTTGAGGTGTAGGCTGGACGTTCAGCAGCTGCAAATGGAGGAATTTGAGAAGTCGGAGGAAGAGGAGGACAAAACGAGCCATTTTGCTGGCAACCTATGTGTCATCAGGGGAAGGTGGTACAAAATCCTTTGAAACCCAGGCATGGTTCATTTTAATGAAGGTGAGCTCACCAACATTTTTGGTCGACAGCCGGGTCCTTCTTTCTGTCAGGATTGATCCAGCAGCACTGAAGACTCTTTGTGATAGCACACTACCAGCAGGGCAAGCGAGCTCCTGTAAGGCATATTGTGCCAATTCAGGCCAGGTGTCCAGTTTACAGGCCCAGCAGTCAAAGGGGAATGAACTGTGAGGGAGATCATCGATAGGGGAGGAGAGGTAATTTTGAACCATAGTTGACAACTGCTGTCTCCTGTCTGTTGCAATCGATTAAGTATTACCAGTCGTGTGAGCGGTACTCGAGAAATCAGTCCACAACATGGTCATGAAACCCCTGTCTCCAACACCACTTTGGCTGTGTGCACCACGAACACCTCTTCCATGTTGCCCAGAACTGCTCGTGGTAGAACCTGCACCGCTGCTGTGTGCTGGGAATGCCTCTAACAAATGGTTTACCAGAGTTGCTTGTTTGTTTGCCAATATTAGCTCTAGGTTCTCCTGTGGCATGATGTTCTGTAATTGGCCTTTATAGCGTGGATCGAGGATGCTGGTCAACCAGTAGTCGTCATCCTTCTTAATTTTGGCAATGCGGGGGTCCCTTTTTAGGATCCGCAAAACATAATCACACATGTGCGCCAATGTTCCAGGTGTCAATGATGCACTGCCAGTAGTGGGTGGAGGAGCACTTTCTGCCAAATCCACATCCCTCCACTCACGCACAAACCCTGTACCTAACCTTGGCAAGACAACATTTTTGCTTGCCCCCTGAGAAGCATCCTCCTCCCCAAAATAATCATCCCCCTCATCCTCCTCCTCTTCTTCCTCCACCTCATCCAGGACAGTTCCCTGAGCAGACAATGGCGGACTGTCATCAAGGCTTCCCTCCTCCTCTTTCTCCTCCGCTGCAGATCCCTGATCCTTAATGTGCGTCAAAGTTTGCATGAGCAGACGCATAAGTGGGATGCTCATGCTTATGATGGCGTCGTCTGAAGTGTGAAGATTCTGGCTCAGTAGACTGCGAGGGCAATGTAGTACTCTGGGTCAATGTACCAGCAGAATCATATAGCACTCCATGTCATATTCATCTTGGACTGGGGAATTCAGGATTTGACTTGATAATTAGGCATGGTATGTGAAAAAAGCTCCAGGGAATAATCTGAAGTGTGGCCTGACGCATCCTTCACTTTTGGTAGGGGTGAAGGACACAAGGAAAGATGCTGTTCCTGACCAGGAGCCTGCACAGACAACTCAGTATTTGCATTTTTTGAAACTTCAGAAGAGGAGGCGATAGAGCTGGAGGCTGTTTCGGCAATGTAAGCCAAAACCTGTTCCTGATGCTCCGGCTTTAAAATCGGTTTACCTACTCCCAGAAAAGTGAGCCTTCCAGGCCTTCTGGAGCCAGACGATGACGCAGACTCAACACCTCCTACCTTAGGTACTATTGTGCTTTTGGCACTACCAACACCATCAGTACCAGCTGGCCCCCCCGCCCACGTCCGCGGCCTCTTCCACCATACTTCCTCATGTTTGGGAAAATGTACCAAAAATACCACCAGATATATGGTACTTCATGAGGAGCATACAGGTGTACACAGTGTAGGGGAAAATTTAAATCTCCGTATATATTTCCAGAGTCACACACAGACGCTCACTCAGTATGGATTTGACCGTAATGCAAAAAAAAAACAAAACGGTACTGTATCAGAAGGGTACAGCTGTATACAGTGTAGGGGAAAATTTAAATCTCCGTATATATTTCCGGAGTCACACACAGATGCTCTCTCAGTATGGATTTGACCTTATAACAAACAGCAGAAATATGATACTGTATCAGAAGCGTACAGCTGTATACAGTGTAGGGGAAAATTTAAATCTCCGTATATTTTTCCTGAGTCACACACAGACGCTCTCTCAGTATGGATTTGACCATAATACAAAAAGCAGAAAAACTGTACTGTATCAGAAACGTACAGCTGTATACAGTGTAGGGGAAAATTTAAATTTCTGTATACATTTCCGGAGTCACACACAGACGCTCTCTCAGTATGGATTTGACCTTAATACAAACAGCATAAATACGATACTGTATCAGAAGTGTACAGCTGTATACAGTGTAGGGGAAAATTTAAATCTCCGTATATATTTACGGAGTCACACACAGATGCTCTCTCAGTATGGATTTGGCCTTAATACAAACAGCAGAAATATGGTACTGTATCAGAAGCGTACAGCTGTATACAGTGTAGGGGAAAATTTAAATCTCTGTATATTTTTCCTGAGTCACACACAGACGCTCTCTCAGTATGGATTCGACCTTAATACAAACAGCAGAAATACGGTACAGTATCAAAAGCGTACAGCTGTATACAGTGTAGGGGAAAATTTAAATCTCCATATATATTTATGGAGTTACATACAGACGCCCACTCAGTATGGATTTGAACGTAATACAAAAAGCTGAAAAACAGTACTGTATCAGAAGCGTACAGCTGTGTACATTGTAGGGGAAAATTTAAATCTCTATATATATTTCCGGAGTCACACACAGATGCTCTCTCAGTATGGATTTGACCTTAATACAAACAGCAGAAATATGGTACTGTATCAGAAGAGTACAGCTGTATACAGTGTAGGGTAAAATTTAAATCTCCATATATATTTCCGGGGTCACACACAGATGCTCACTCAGTATGGATTTGACCATAATACAAAAAGCAGAAATGCGGTACTGTATCAGAAACGGACAGCTGAATATGGTGTAGGGAAAAATTTAACTCTGCATATATATTTCCGGTGTCACACACAGATAGTCAGCATGTATTTGTCCGTGATACCAGCCGGTACAAGGTAGTGTGTGAGGAGCGTACAGCTCTATACAGTGTGGGAAAAAATGAACGGTCGGTATCTGTACAGAGAAAAAGAAAAAAGTATTAGTGCTGTGTAAAAAGCAGTCTGCACAGCAGTGTACACACAACAATACAGCTTTCAGGCAGCCTAATAACCAGCGCTGCTGCACTCAAGAAAATCCTCCCCTGTCATTGCACACTAACTGTACAGCACAATTGCTATCAGCACAAGCACATAAGAACTCTTTCCAGCCCTAACTCTCTCCCTACTTATAAACAGCAAGGCTACTTTCACACATCAGTTTTTTGACGTCAGGCGCGATCCGGCCTTTTTTTTTAACACCAGATGCGGCGAACTGACATGCCGGATCCGGTGTTTTAAACATTGACTAAATATAGCGCCGGATCACGCCCCATGTACCTGCGTTTTGTCCGTTTTCTGCCGGATCCGGTGTCTGGTCTCTTTCCGGCGTCTAGGAAAAACGTCTACTGTAACGTTTTTTGTCTCCGGCCAAAAAGCCGGAAGTGCCGGATCCGGCGCTTCCGGCCTTTGTCCCCAATGAAAGTCTATGAGCGCAGCAATGCGCCGCATCCGGCAAAAACCTGATCCGGTGGCCTGATCCGTTTTTTTTGTCTGAGAATGTTAATTAGCCCAGTCAGAAGCAAACCTATATATACCACGCCAGTGGGACACTCTGCCACATGCCATGCAAGCATCAAGAAAGAGCCATCAGCAAATTGAAAAGGATTTTGAGCCAGCAACACCACCATCCATACAAATGGAGTCCGGGGACCACGAGACGATGGAGCCGAGGAGACGGGAGCAAACGCCAGACGGTAAATATCACACACCCCATTATACTATGAGTGTATTGCTATGTAATGTGTTTGCATTGTTGTATACTTTGTGGGTTGTGCTTTAATACAATGTGGGTATTGCTATATTCTGTTTTGGCGTACTTGTATACTATGTGGGTAGTGCTTAATACAATGTGGGTATTGCTATATTCTGTTTTGGCGTACTTGTATACTATGTGGGTAGTGCTTAATACAATGTGTTTATTGCTATATTCTGTTTTGGCGTACTTGTATACTATGTGGGTAGTGCTTAATACAATGTGGGTATTGCTATATTCTGTTTTGGCGTACTTGTATACTATTTGGGTAGTGCTATATATAATGTGGTTATTGCTATATAATGTATTTGCATTGTTGTATACTATGTGGGTAGTGCTTAATACAATGTGGGTATTGCTATATTTGATTTGGCGTACTTGTATACTATGTGGGTAGTGCTTTATATAATGTGGTTATTGCTATATTCTGTTTTGGCGTACTTGTATACTATGTGGGTAGTGCTTTATATAGTGTGGTTATTGCTATATTCTGTTTTGGCGTACTTGTATACTATGTGGGTAGTGCTTTATATAGTGTGGTTATTGCTATATTCTGTTTTGGCGTACTTGTATACTATGTGGGTAGTGCTTTATATAATGTGGTTATTGCTATATTCTGTTTTGGCGTACTTGTATACTATGTGGGTAGTGCCTAATACAATGTGGGTATTGCTATATAATGTGTTTGCATTGTTGTATACTTTGTGGGTAGTGCTTAATACAATGTGGGTATTGCTATATTCTGTTTTGGCGTACTTGTATACTATGTGGGTAGTGCTTTATATAATGTGGTAATTCTATATAATGTGTTTGCATTGTTGTATACTTTGTGGGTAGTGCTTAATACAATGTGGTTATTGCTATATTCTGTTTTGGCGTACTTGTATACTATGTGGGTAGTGCTTAATACAATGTGGCTATTGCTATATAATGTGTTTGCATTGTTGTATACTTTGTGGGTAGTGCTTAATACAATGTGTGTATTGCTATATTCTGTTTTGGCGTACTTGTATACTATGCGTGTATTGCTATATACTGTGTTGGCATAGTAGCATACTATGTGGGTAGTGCTATATACTGTTTTGGCATTGATGTATACTATGCGTGTATTGCTATATACTGTGTTGGCATAGTTGTATACTATGTGGTTAGTGCTATATAATGTTTTGGCATTGATGTATACTATGCGTGTATTGCTATATACTGTGTTGGCATAGTAGTATACTATGTGGGTAGTGCTATATACTGTTTTGGCATTGATGTATACTATGTGTGTATTGCTATATACTGTGTTGGCGTAGTAGTATACTATGTGGGTAGTGCTATATACTGTTTTGGCATTGATGTATACAGTCATGGCCAAAAGTTTTGAGAATGACACAAATATTATATTTTCACATGATCTGCTGCCCTCTGGTTTTTATGTGTATGTTTGACAGATGTTTTTATCACAGACAGAAATATAATTGCAAACATATGAGTAACAAAAGCTTATATTGACAGTTAGAATGAGTTAATGCAGCAAGTCAATATTTGCAGTGTTGACCCTTCTTCTTCAGGACCTCTGCAATTCTCACTGGCATGCTCTCAATGAACTTCTAGACCAAATCCTGACTGATAGCAGTCCATTCTTGCACAATCAATGCTTTCATTTTGTCAGAAATTTTAGGTTTTTGTTTGTCCAACCGTCTCTTGATGATTGACCACAAGTTCTCAATGGGATTAAGATCTGGGGAGTTTCCAGGCCATGGACCAAAAATCTCTATGTTTTGTTCCCTGAGCCATTTAGTTATCACCTTTGCTTTATGGCAAGGTGCTCCATCATACTGGAAAAGGCATTGTTGATCACCAAACTGCTCTTGGAGGTTTGGGAGAAGTTGCTCTTGGAGGATATTCTGGTACCATTCTTTGTTCATGGCTGTGTTTTTAGGCAAGACTGTGAGAGAGCCGATTCCCTTGGCTGAGAAGCAACCCCACACATGAATGGTTTCAGGATGCTTAAAAGTTGGCATGAGACAAGACTGGTGGTAGCGCTCACCTTGCCTCCTCCGAATGAGGCATTTTCCTGATGTCCAAAACAATCGAAAAGGGGATTCATCAGAGAAAATAACTTTACCCCAGTCCTCAGCAGTCCACTGCCTGTACCTTTTGCAGTATATCAGTCTGTCCATGATGTTTTTTCTGGAGAGAAGTGGCTTCTTTGCTGCTCTCCTTGAGACCAGGCTTTGCTCCAAGAGTCTCCGCCTCACAGTGCGTGCAGATGCACTCACACCTGCCTGCTGCCATTCCTGAGCAAGCTCTGCACTGCTGGTAGCCCGATCCCGCAGCTGAAACACTTTTAAGAGACGGTCCTGGCGCTTGCTGGTCTTTCTTGGGCACCCTGGAGCCTTTTTGGCAACAATGGAACCTCCCTCCTTGAAGTTCTTGATGATGCGATAGACTGTTGACTAAAGTGCAATCTTTCTAGCTGCGATACTCTTCCCTGTTAGGCAATTTTTGTGCATTGCAATGATGACTGCACGTGTTTCTTTAGAGATAACCATGGTTAACAGAAGAGAAACAATGATGCCAAGCACCAGCCTCCTTTTAAAGTGTCCAGTGGTGACATTCTTACTTAATCATGACAGATTGATCTCCAGCCATGTCCTCATCAACACCCACTCCTGTGTTAATGGAGCAATCACTGAAAATAGATTAGCTGGTCCTTTTAAGGCAGGGCTGCAATGATGTTGAAATGTGTTTTGGGGGATAAAGTTCATTTTCTAGCCAAACATTGACTTTGCAAGTAATTGCTGTTAAGCTGATCACTCTTTATAACATTCTGGAGTATATGCAAATTGCCATTAGAAAAAGTGAAGCAGTAGACTTTGTAAAAATTAATATTTGTGTCATTCTCAAAACTTTTGGCCATGACTGTACTATGCGTGTATTCCTATATACTGTGTTGGCATAGTAGTATACTATATGGGTAGTGCTATATACTGTTTTGGCATTGATGTATACTATGCGTGTATTGCTATATACTGTTTTGGCATAGTAGTATACTATGTGGGTAGTGCTTTAGTGGTGGCATAGTTGTATACTATGTGGGTAGTGCTTTATACAATGTGGGTACTGTCTTGGCATACTTGTATACTATATGGTTATTGCTATATACAGTGTTGCCATTTTTGTCTATTATGTTGGTATTGCTGTATGCTATGCTATGTATTTTTTTCTATTTTTTTCTATTTATTCCACAGCAGAGGACATCATCGGAGGCAGGAGGCTGAGACTGCACCACCCCAAGATGATAGTCAAGCAGGAGAACAGCAGCGTGACATTGCAGCATACATCAGACGGTAAATATCTCACACCCCATAACCCCAAACGGAACTTTTGTCTTTCAGCACGGGCCATGATTGTATACATTTTTTTTTTGCATTTTTTTTAAATTTTTATTCCACAGCAGAGGACATCATCGGAGGCCGGAGGCTGCTACAGCACCACCACCAGATGACACTGAAGCTGGAGAGCAGCGTGACATTGCAGCATCCAGCAGACGGTAAATATCTCACACCCCATAACCCAAAATGGAACTTATGTCTTTCAGCAGGGGCCATGATTGTATACATTTTTTTTTTTTGCATTTTTTTTATTTTTATTCCACAGCAGAGGACATCATCGGAGGCCGGAGGCTGCTACAGCACCACCACCAGATGACACTGAAGCCGGAGAGCAGCTTGACATTGCAGCATCCAGCAGATGGTAAATATCTCACACCCCATAACCCAAAACTTAACTTTTGTGTTTCAGCCAGGGGCATGATTGTGTCCATGTATTCATTGCCCTTTTTTTTCTGTTTACTGCACAGCAGACTACCAGCACAGGCACCAATGGAATACGGCCAGCAGCAGGACAGTAGTTCTTCTGGGAGCCCTCCCACTCATCGGCAGCATTTAGCGGTATTTTTTAAAAAATATATTTCCACAAACCATCTTTTTTTTTTTTTTCACAATCCATCTCTTGGATATGTTTATTAAATTATTTTTTTTATCTCACAATGCATCTTTGGTATATGTATTCCATTTTTTTTTAAAAAAAAACAGGAATCTGAAGCTGAGGAGCTCCCAGAAGAAGGACGGGGTGGACAGATACCCAGAGTGGGCTCACAATTAGTAAGTTTCCTGCATCCATCACTGCAACACAACATCACACTACACACAACACATCCCGAAAAAAAAAAAACACTGCACACAACCGAAAACCAACATCAAAGAAACCGTAATTTTTTTTTTTTTTTTAGTCTTCCGCACCTGTGGCTTCAAGAGGTCCTCGCAGTGCCTCCCAGAGTCGACGTGAACAACGCGGCGGTCTACAACCTGTAATTATTTTTTTTTTAGTTTTTTTAATTAAATTTGCACTGTTTTTTTTACTTAATGTATTTTTTTCTCATTTCATTTTAGGCTTCACAGCATGCTCCCGACTCAGACGGTGAGGAGGGTATCGATGTGGACCTCCTAATTGATTTGATCAGAGAGCGGGAGCCGCTGTGGAACATGGGGGACCACCACCATTCGGATCAGATAGTGACCCGTTGGCTCTGGGATGAAGTCTGTTCCCAACTTGTGGGCTACTGGGAGGACCTTGAAGCTCGGTCACAGTCTAAAATGCGTAAGTATATATAGTTCATTAGGGCTGCTGGATTTAAAGCAGTGTTTCCACAACTCCAGTCCTCGTGAACCCCAAGGGGTCATGTTTTCAGGATTTCCTTTGGTACAACACTGTGGAAATCCTGAAAACATGACCCGTGGGTGACATGAGGACTGTAGTTTGGGAAACACTTATGTTGTATACTAACCAATTTGTGCTATCTCGTTTCAGGGGAGAGAATTGTGAAGCGGTGGCGGTCTATCAGGGATCGCTTCAAGAAGGGGTTCAACAAAGAGATGCGGGCCCCGAGTGGTTCTTCAGGACGCCAGATCAAATACAAATATGCAAGAGCCCTGGCGTTCCTGCGGGCAACAATGGTCACCAGAAGGTAAATATTCAAAAGGAAATGTTTACATGTGTAACTAAATTTTTTTTCCAGCCAGGGCCATTCAAATATAGTATATTAATTGTATTTTTTCTCTTTATTCCATAGCACGGTGACCAGCACTCGGGCGCCCGCAGAGTTGGGCCCTTCTGGGGCGATCCCTGAGGAGACCGGCACCGAGGGACACTTTGACCGCCCCGACCCATCCGCACCCACACGTGAGCCCTCTTTCCCCTCCACCAGCGCTGCAGCATCGTGGCCGAGTGCATTGCATGAGGCTGCTGGTCAGGAGATAGATTTCCCTTTACCCCACCCTTCTGTCCCTGCCACCTCTAGTACACCTGTCAGGTGGTCAGGAAAGGAACTGCGCCCGAGTTCTTGCATTTGAATGCATCTTTTCAGAACTGTCTTAAAGTATTATCTGAACAAGTTGCCACAGGCATTAATCAGATAACCTCCGCAGTTTTGGAGGTAAAGACACTTCTGCAAAACATGCATTCGGAAGCAAGAGCATCACCTAATCACAGCTTTTTTAGGTCTGTGGCGGAGCGCATAGATACGCTATCTCTTGACCAGCAGATGTATGTAATGCATATGTGCCATCTGCTGTAGTGCAGGTTATCTCCCATCCTCCTCCATCCACCCCAGTCGTTCCTCCACCTCCCCCCCCTCCAGCTGCCGTCCCTCCTCCCCCTCCTATTCATAATCAGCCACCTCCCCAGTTCCAGCAACCTCCCCACTATCACCAACCTCCCCAGTACCAGCCACCTTCCCAAATACAGCCACTTTCCCAAATACAGCCACCTTCCCAACTCCAGCCACCTCAACAACTACAGCCACCTCCCCAACTACAGCCACCTCCCCAACTTCAGCCATCTCACCAACTACAGCCACCTCACCAACTCCAGTCTCCTCAACAACTCCAGTCACCTCTCCAGTACCAGCAACCTCCCCAGTACCAGCCACCTACCCCGTACCAACCACCTACCCCGTACCACACTCCCACCTCTTACCAATCTCCTTCCCCCTTCCAATTCCCTACCATATCACCTGCTCCTCCAGTCCCTGCCCCACCCTCCACTCCACCACCCATCACCGATTCTGCCTCCAACTTGTCCTCCCATTCTTTAACTCTTTCCACCCCTTCACCTCTTACTGTTCCTTCCCCACCAGCATCCCAGTCCTCTCTACACACTCCCACGGTCGAAGTGTCCCGCAGACCCTCCAATAGTATGTCCACCCCACACTACACTACGTTGTAACATATTTAACATTTAAAAAAAAAACAATCAGTCATTTAATGCAAAATTCCAAATTTTATTAAAAAAAATTTTCAAGTAAAATTTTACAAACTGGTTAAAAAAAAGATGGTCAATAAAAGTTGAATTGGTTGTTTAAAATTTTGTCTGTCATTTCTTTCTAATGTACCATATTATGTAAGGTTACATCTGTAAAAATAAAGATAAAGTACAGTAACAAGGTAAAAGACAGTAACAACATTACATATATTTAGGGTATAAAAAACACAAGCATAACATAGAGAAAAAAAAGAAAAAACAAGTTAGACTTCTTTTTACAGTACATGACTTTGGTTACAGTAATCACAAATTTCTCAAACACGGTCATCCTGCCAGTCTACTAGTCCTTCTGGTGAAATAAAATATTCTGCAAATCTGTCCCTCATCCTTGAAACAGTCAGTGAACTGCGATTGGTATTGTTCTGATAATCGTGTAATGTGGTTTCTTGCAAGTGGTCCTCAATGGTAATCTGTTATTTGCATATCACAAAATTATGCAGGACCACGCAGGATTTAATGACTTCATCCACAGTGTCAGTCTTCAAATTTATGGCTGTCAATAGTACACGCCACTTTGCAGTGAGGATTCCAAAAGTGCAATCCACCATTCTTCTTGCTCTTGTGAGCCTGTAATTAAAAATATGTTTGGTATGGGTCAGTCCTCTGCTGGCATAAGGTTTTAAGAGATGTTCAGAGAGCTGGAATGCCTCATCACCAACACACACAAAAGGCATAGGTGGCCCAGTGGTTTGAGGCAGCAGCCTAGGGGCTGGGAAATGGAAGGTGTTCCCATACAGTCGACGTCCCATCGCAGAAAGTTTGAACACCTGGGAATCATTAGATCGTCCATATGCCCCAATGTCCACAGCTATGAACTTGTATTCTGCGTCAGCAATGGCCATCAGGACAACCGAGAAATATTTCTTGTAATTAAAATATTCGGATCCTGTTCCCGCTGGCTTGACAATCCGGACATGTTTCCCATCAACAGCTCCAAGACAATTAGGAAACTGGCAGATCTGTTGGAACTTCTCCGCAATTTGTACCCACCGTTCTGTAGTAGGTTCAGGCAGAAATTCAGTGACCAAACAGTCCCACAGCGCACGGCATGTGTGCTTGATGATGCCCGATATTGTAGAGATTCCCAGTCTAAATTGAAAATGTAGTGAGGAGAGCGATTCTCCACTTGCAAGGAATCTGTAAACAAAAAAGAAAAAAACATTTAGCTCACAATCACAGCATTACATTGCAGAATTCAGGTATAACAATTGGAGATACACAAAAAATGCATTGGAATGAAAAAACACACACAAGTTTTTGACCATTTTTTATTGCATTGGTAATCCTTCAATTCCCTTTTTGTCCTATAATAAAAAATAACAACAATACAAGTGTGTTCAAGGAAGCAGATCCAATACATATAGCTTACCTTATAGTGACCATGAGACGCTCCGCCGGAGAAATCGAGAAGCAGCAGTAGGTGTCACATCTCCTGATCTGGTCTTCAATCCGCTCCACCAACATATCAAAAGTTTCCTTCTTCATCCGTAGATGAGAAAAAAAATGTTCTGGATTTTGTCGCAGCTCCATGTTTAGTGTACTATACACACCACGGGTTAATCTCTGTGCCGTGATGGGGTGGATCCACATACGGCGTCGTCGCTGGCGCTGGCGCATAATGCGCTGCTCGATCTTTCTCTCCTTCTCCATAACAATAATCTTCAAGCGATTCGCCTCCGCAGTGAAATCCACAAGATTCTTGAAAATATTCCCAATAATCACATCCATCTTCACCAGTCACTTGCTCTTCTCTCCAACCTGCACTTTGCTCCTCTACAACCTGTCAAAGATGGACTGTAGGAACAGTGTATAATAAAAGGGGCGTTTTGAAAACCGGATCCGTCGTAATTCGTCAAAAAACGGATAAAAAATGGATGAAACTGATGCGCCGGATCCAGTTTTCTGCCTGAGCCGCTAGATGGATCAGGCAGAAAACCGGATCCGGCGCATCAGGTTTTTCATTTAATAGCCGCATCCGGCACTCCGGCGCGACGCTGGATCGTGCCTGACATCAAAAAACTGATGTGTGAAAGTAGCCTTAGATCGGCAGAAGTAAACTGGAGGTCGGCGGTCAGGGCTTTTATAGACACTATGACGCCCCCCAAAGCAAGCCAATCACTGCAATGCCCTTCTCTAAGATGGTGGTTGACGCTGCACATGTCATCTCGTTGCCCACAGTGTACGCCCTTGCTCATTGGCTGAAAAAGAGGCACCTGCAAGCAATCTGGGAAATCCTACTTTGGCGCTTGTTTTGCGACCTCATGGCCGACCTCACGCTATGGTCCGGTTTTGGTCTGCGAAACCCGACTTTGGCGAAAGTCGGCAACTTATGAATCTGGCCGACCTGTTTCGCTCAACTCTAGTAGCCACCTTTTGCTTTGATGACTGCTTTGCACACTCTTGGCATTCTCTTGATGAGCTTCAAGAGGTAGTCACCGGAAATGGTTTTCACTTCACAGATGTTCCCCGTCAGGTTCAATAAGTGGGATTTCTGGCCTTATAAATGGTGTTGGGACCATCAGTTGTGTTGTGCAGAAGTCTGGTGGATACACAGCTGATAGTCCTACTGAATAAACTGTTAGAATTTGTATTATGGCAAGAAAAAAGCAGCTAAGTAAAGAAAAACTAGTGGCCATCATTACTTTAAGAAATGAAGGTCAGTCAGTCTGAAAAATTGGGAAAACTTTGAAAGTGTCCCCAAGTGCAGTTGCAAAAACCATCAAGCGCTACAAAGAAACTGGCTCACATGAGGACCGCCCCAGGAAAGGAAGACCAAGAGTCACCTCTGCTTCTGAGGAGAAGTTTATCTGAGTTACCAGCCTCAGAAATCGCAGGTTTACAGCAGCTCAGATTAGAGACCAGGTCAATGCCACACAGAGTTCTAGCAGCAGACACATCTCTACAACAACTGTTAAGAGGAGACTGTGCAGCAGGTCTTCGAGGTAAAATAGCTGCTAGTAAACCACTGCTAAGGACAGGCAACAAGCAGAAGAGACTTGTTTGGGCTAAAGAACACAAGGAATGGACATTAGACCAGTGGAAATCTGTGCTTTGGTCTGATGAGTCCAAATTTGAGATCTTTGGTTCCAACCACAGTGTCTTTGTGCGACACAGTAAAGGTGAACGGATGGACTCTACATGCCTGGTTCCCACCATGAAGCATGGAGGAGGAGGTGTGATGGTTTAGGGGTGCTTTGCTGGTGACACTATTGGGGATTTATTAAAAATTGTAGGCATACTGAACCAGCATGGCTACCACAGCATCTTGCAGCGGCATGCTATTCCATCCGGTTTGCATTTATTTGGACCATCATTTATTTTTCAACAGGACAATAACCTCAAACACACCTCCAGGCTGTGTAAGGGCTATTTGACGCAGAAGGAGAGTGATGGGGTGCTACGCTAGATGATCTGGCCTCCACAGTCACCAGACCTGAACCCAATCAAGATGGTTTGGGGTGAGCTGGACCGCGGAGTGAAGGCAAAAGGGCCAACAAGTGCTAAGCATCTCTGGTAACTCCTTCAAGATCGTTGGAAGACCATTTCCGGTGACTACCTCTTGAAGCTCATAAAGAGAATGCCAAGAGTGTGCAAAGCAGTCATCAAAGCAAAAGGTGGCTACTTTGAAGAACCTAGAATATTAGCCATATTTTCAGTTGTTTCACCATTTTGTGTTAAGTATATAATTCCACATGTGTTAATTCACAGTTTTGATGCCTTCAGTGTGAATGTACAATTTTCATAGTCATGAATCATAGAATCATAGAATCATAGAATCATAGAATGGTAGAGTTGGAAGGGACCTCCTGGATCATCTGGTCCAACCCCCTGCTCAAAGCAGGATTCTCTAAATCATCCCAGACAGATGTCTGTCCAGCCTCTGTTTGAAGACTTCCATTGAAGGAGAACTTACCACCTCTCGTGGCAGCCTGTTCCACTCCTTGATCACCCTAACTGTCAAAAAGTTTTTTCTAATATCTAACCTGTGTCTCCTCCCATTCAGTTTCATGAAAATATAGAAAAATCTTTAAATGAGAAGGTGTGTCCAAACTTTTGGTCTGTACTGTATATACCCCATCCTGGTATTTATGTCCCTTATACTGAGCCTCATCCTGGTATATATATATCACACATCATGGTATATGTCCCTCATCCTGGGCTCCATCCTGGTATATATATTCAGCATTCTGATATACATTGCAAAAAGGGTACAATGTTTTGAACTTTTGACTTTCAGGCTCTATATCTCATCATGCATTACTGCTTTGAACGTGAGACTACCATTATATTATAGACAATCAGCTTGGCTATCTCACATATAAATTTGACTTGCAACTAATTTGCATATGATTATTTAAGCAGATTCTTGTCATGTCACTGTTCCTGTTTTGCTCCTAAAATGTAAATTTAAATTTTTATTATTTTGTTACTATTTTGTAAATCCACCTTTGGCTTTCAGCACTGCCTGAATCCTTCGGGGCATGTTCTCAAAAAAGATTCATGCATGTCTCAACCGAAATCTGTTCCTAGGTCTTTTCTGCACATTCCCAAAGTTGGTGCATACTTGTCAATTCACTTGGTTTATCCATACAGCTTTTGTTTCAACTCTACACACAGTGTTCAATTAGGTTGAGGTCTGAGGACTGTGAGGACATGTCCAGCACCTCTACTTCATTGTCACTGAACCATTTCTTTGCCAACCTTGACGTATGCTTCGGGTTAATGTCCTGCTGGAACACTATGTCGTCCTTTTCATATCCATAGTATTCGAGTGTACGAAATAAATCGCCTTGTAGAAAACTACATATAGCTCAGCATTGAGACCACCATTGATCCTGGTCAAGTATCCAATGCCTTTGGCAGTGAAATAACCCCAGATCATCAAGCATCCTCCACCAAACTTGACAGTTCCTTCAATTTCTCAATTTGCTGGCCATATATCCCCTTGTTTCCTCCACATCCATTTGCAACCATCAGAGCCTAGTCTATTGACTTTCGTCTCATTGCTCCAAATCACCAATTTTCAATCTTTTACCGTCCACTTTTTTTACTTTTTTGCAAACGGGGGCTGACCCTTCTTATGATAATATTAAAGTTGTGGTTTTTTCACCTTTTTTCTATTCACTATTCCAGACTTCTGTAACATGCGTTGCACAGTACTTGCATGGACATCTGTGTTCTCACTATTAGAAAGCATACGAGCCATCTCCACTGCCATGTTTGTTGCACCAGAACTGATGAGCCAACTTGTTGATTCCAATATTTGCCTGGACGTCCACCTCTTGTCTTTTGAAATGATGGACAGAATTAATTTTGTATTCTTCCAACTGTCATGGCACTCACGTGATGCAGTTTGGTAATTTTCTTGGCCGAGAGACTGCCGTCTATGAGCTTTTCTCTGCTCCCGATTCGAACCAGTGACCTTTCACTTGGAAATCAACTTAATAACACACTGAACTATCAGGAACTGTGAGAACAGGTTGTAATTTGTAGTATACAGGACGAAAGATTTTTCCACCACCATGAGCAAAACAGTAACAATGCAGTCACATGACAAGAATCAGCATAACTAATCATATGCTAAATACTTGTAAGTCAAATTTGCATATGAGATAGCCAAGATGATTGTCTATAAAATCATGGTAGCCTCACGTTTGAAGCTGTAGTGGATGGTGAGATATAGATCCTGAAAGTCAAAAGTTCAAAACATTGTTAACATTTTGTTCAGCAGTGTATGTCCCCCGTTATGCTGCTGTTCTTAAATTGTATAGAAAAAAATAAACCATTATAATCACCTCCCATCCGCTCCCTTGCCTCATAGCATCCTCTTCTGAAGTCAGTAGCTGACTTCAGCGTGCAAGAAATATTAGCGCATGACATCACTGCCATGCGCCCCCACTAACATGCATGTCGATGTCATCTGCTGGCCTCTGATTGGCCGGCATTATGCATCATGGTGCATGGACCTGAGGGGTCTGTGAACCGCAAAACACTTTATTACAATATGCGTCTTAGGACACACATCCAGCTGAAGAATTTGCTGGTGCTGGCAAGCTCCTCACCAACCAGGCACATTCACAGTGGCAACCTCTGCAGTAGTTATGCCCCTGCACATAGGAGACAAATTGAATAGGCAAGTTCCCAATGGCTTATCTCTGCCAGCTGTCAATGACTGGTCTCTCCGTATACATACAGCGTTTTGGTGTTAAACATTTATGGCTGAAATCATGTAGCCAAGCCAGTCTTTGATACATACTGTGTGTGGATCAAATGAAAAATTTAAGCCACTTTGTATTGTTAATTTTGCCACAAATGTATTCCAATACTTCTTTACAGTTGTAAGAGGCACCTAGTTAGTTAAGTGGTATGCATTTGTCAATAAATTACATGCACCTTACTCTAGTAGTTTCAAATTTATCATCCATCGAGTACATCTGGGATGTCTTTGATGAGCAACTACATATGGAACTGCTAGCAGCAAATCTTAAAGATTTGCCCAATTGTATTCAGCATGGCAGAACATTCCTCAGACAGCAATTTATAACCTTATTTATAGCAGCCAAATCATGTAAGTACTTGTATTTCTAGTCATGGCATTCATACTTGCTTCTGTACAAATCAATATGTTGTGGAAGGTCAGCTTACTTAGCTGCTCCCTGAGGAAGAAACACGAAAACGTTTGGTTAAAGTCTCTGGTTGTTTATTGCGTTATAAACCAAAAAGCCCAAACTGGTAACAGAAAACAGCTCAAATGAAAGTAAAAAGTTCATATAAAGTCCTTCCCAGTAGGCTTACGCCTTCTGGGACAACACATATGTCAGCTTATACAGGAGCTTCAGTCTGGACTGGAGGCTTCTTTCCTCCACACAACACAGACAGAAAACAAAACACTGACAACATTTTACTCCCTCCAACCACACGCTTGAGTGTTTTGAGCATGTTGGAAATTACTTCTGAGTTGGGGCTCCCTCTGGTGGTTGCTGAGGGTATTGAACCAGTGTTGAATAGTAGAAGTCTATCACCTGCGAGCGATGACTGGCAATCAGGAGAGATGGACTGGGCTGATATAAGTGAGCTGCTTTACCATGAACCTCGCCGGTGATCAATTGTTGTTTCCTGGTTCATTTGGATGTCAGCTGGTGTCTTGCATTCGTCTGCTACTTTCAGATAAGATGTTTTCTGCTTGTTTCTATCGTGTTTGCTATTTCCATTTTTTGTCTGTACTTTTGTGGGAGGTTAGCCGGGTTCCCCTCCAGGAGCCTGTGCTACTCTCTGTTTTTCAGTAGCCACTGTTTATTTGTTCCATTGCTGTGTCCCTGCCATTTGAGTGGCTGCGGGTTAGCCGCTTGTTCACACCGGAGATCTGATTTAGCGGGTTGCGAGATCGTGTGATCTCAGCATTTTTTAAATCAGAAGTGTTGGAACTTTTTCTAGGGTTTTGCTGGGTTGCAGATAGTATTGTGTCCTGTCCTATCTAGGCAGTGTTTGGCCCCAGCGTTTGCTCACTCTATTTTCTGCCTGCGTTTGTATTTCGTCTTGTCTAACCGTCATTGTATGTGTGGGGCTATCTATTCCTTTGGGGCTTTACTCCGGGGCAGTTAGCTTTCCTGTTTCTATCTTTAGGTGTAGCTAGCTCTCCGGCTGTGCTGAGGCATCTTGGTCACCGTAGGTACGTCCCACGGCTGCTTCTAGTTGTGCGGTTAGTTTAGGGATCTGCAACCCATTAGTTCCCAACCTCTCTGGTGTTCTGCTGCCTTGGCTGTTTTTTGCTCCTATCCTCCTCAGCTACCAATTCATAACTCTTGAGGTGGAGATATGGCGAGTAGGCATCACGCCCATCTCTTGTCTACTCACATGAAAGTCAGACCCTAGGAACGACTGACTTACCCACTGCACCTATTATGCTGAAGGAAAACTTATGGCTTTCACATCACGCAGGATAATAACCGCTGCAACAAATATCTCCCCTCACATACGGCGACCCAGTCACAATGTTTTGAAAATTTTGCTTACATTTTTTCATCATTTGCATATTATTAACATGTCTATTGATCATGTGAGCTTTATAAATCCACAACTTTTCCTTCTTTATTTTGCAATTTAAATATTGAGTGTAATACAAAATATATCACAGGCAGGAAGCTGTTAGGAAATGCATTCTTTGATTGAAATAATAAGTCCAGCAGAAAAGAAAACCCATTTGAAGACAATGACCACAAATATGGTGGTTGAGCATGTGAACCGTCTCTGTTCAAAGTCTATGGGATTGCTGGAGATTTCTGGCAGTCTCTTCAAGTTTAAAAATAACTGCAATGCACACCATGACCTCAACTCCATTGAAACAGCGGAATTTGTGCCTATCTTCACACAATTGCTTGGTGCCCTAGTGATCGGCAAGCTTTTTTTCTATCATCTGGATAAGTGGTAATTTGTAATTTTGATTCATTAGTTTTAGAACAATCTTTATATGTGATGCAGCTCTCTCAGGAAGTCAATAGGTTCCTGAGAATTAGGAGAATGGCTTTGACTGATATGTTTTACCACTTCCAGAAAGATCTGTGTGTTCACCCAATCAACAGTAATTCGCATATTTTATTATATACAGTTGTGTAAAAAAAGTGTTTGCCCCCTTCCTAATTTCCTATTCTTTTCCATGTTTGTCGCACTTAACAAATGAGAATCAAAGTAATTGAGATCTATCAGTCTGGAATAGGTTATAAAGCTGTGTGGCCCAGCTGCGCTTGGTACACATGTTCCCAGGAGAGTGCACAGAAAAGGTAATTGCAAAACCTGATATTCATTCACACTCACATTTCCCAACATTACCACTAGAGGGAATCTTAGACTATTTAAGGGTGAGTTAGGTAGCAGTAGTCATTCAAGTGTTCAGTCTGGTTCAAGCCAGATCAGTTCCTGTCAGAGCTCAGTTAGAGCTGAAGTGATTCCTGTCACAGACAGAAGGAGAGAGATTGAGCTGTTACTCAGAACAGACAGATTGCTAGTACCCTATGTATGTGGAAAGTGACTCTCGGAGCAAGCGTGTATTCAGTCTGACGGAACGTCCTGAGAGCTGCTCTGGACAGAGTCTTCGAAGGAAAGAAGGAAGGGGACTACAGTTTGCGGAACAACGAGCCAACTGAGAACAGTCAGTGAGCTGGGAAGGAAGGAAGCTGACAACTACACCTACTGCTACCCGTGCTTATGTTAAGGGTGAGAGCAGGGCGACAGGCAAGTGGAGAAGAAAGGAATAGTGACCTGAGTGATAATCACCGTCACGTGTTAACCGGACGCCGGGTCCGAAGCATTGCTAGTACTTCACGGCTAGTGATAGAAAACCGGAATCCTTGCTGGACTTCAAGTCACAGAAGGTAGCCCTAAGTGTTGATACGTAACTGGAGTCAGGGAGAACAAGGACTTTTAGCAGTGCACTGCATAGGAGGACTTCGTTCTTGCCAACATCTGAGTACCAGAGACAGAAAAGGCTCCACCACAATGTCGACCGGGCGTAGCTGTTGCATTACGAGTTAAACTTGACTTTATGCAAGTTAGGACTCACATACATTTTAAAGGGAAAGGAGGCCTCAAACCTGCTCAGCGATTACCTGAATGTGCATTCTCCACCCTGACCAGCTTCCCGGGACATACCTGCCAACAACATCAGTAAAGGTATGGAAAGAGACTGATTCTGTGTGTGACTGCTTATTTGTCTGCACCCTGCACCACCATAGACTTCGAGGGAAAAGTCTCACCTGTGGGAGACTTAACATCCAGCTGCCCCATAACATCCCCTCAGAAGATTCATCTTGCAGCGCTGGTCAAATTGATCAGAAACCACAGGTGGCGTCACGAACTGTTACTAAAATCCCCTGTAAATATTCCCCCATTGTATGAGCGCCCAGGGCCACGGACCGAGCTCTGCTGCCAGTGACATCCCCCATAGACTTCCATGGGCTCGGTGCCGAGTACCCCATAGCCCTGGTACCATGTGCGACTCATTTTTGGCGTCACGAACAGGATACGAAGCTTACTGGATGTGAGTCCTGTGTGCCTAATTGAACTGTTTTTGTGCAAAAAGACTGTGTGCAGTTTTTGTGATTTTTGGCGCCATTTTGCCGCCATATTCGCGCCCTGAGGGCTGGTGAAGAAGGTGGGCGTGCCTTAGTGGGCGTAGCCCTCCCTGTGGCGCAAAAGCAATGGGCGCCCCCTCTAAATGTTATTACAATACGAAAGCCTGCCCCACTGCAAGGGAGATACGCCTCCTCTTCATCCTCTATGCCAAGAAGAGGAAGTGAAAGTCCCGCCTCCACGGAAGAGACCAGATTGTTCCAGATGGAAACTACAGTCTGGCCTGGAGAGAGATGGCGGAAGGACAGGAGATGCTGTGTGGAGGAGCGGCGGGGCGCAGACCCAGTTCCCCAGAAGAGCTACTGCCTGTGCCTGAGCCGTCCCCAGGTCGGGAGACCGACCAAACCATGAAGGAACTGGAGGAGGTGGATGCGGTGTTAAGGGACCTGGCCCGACACAGTGAAGAAATGAAGGAGATAGAGCAGAGATGGCGTGCCCGGAAACAGCGGCTGCTGTGGGACGCAACGCTCTCCCCTCCAGGAGCGCAACCATTACCTGTGTCACCAGTGCCAGCGGCTGATGAGAAACCGGAGGCCGCCTCCAAAAGTGCTGATCCCGACTCCACCGATGAAGCGGCGGGAGAGAAGGAGGCTGAGGATTCCCTGCCCGTTCCGGAGTACCAGCCAGGCCTGGAGGCCACAGCGGAGTGCAGTCCCCCGGTATGGACACCGGAGGGGACCCAGCCGTCCATGATGGAGGTCGACTGGGACGAAATGGAGTACCTGGACGACGTGGAATACGCCGCCCAGATAGAGAATGAGTGGCGACGCCGCGAGCAGGAGCAGCGACGACAGAAGGAGGAGAGAGAGGTGCAACAGTTCTGTCAGCGGTACCAGGAGGAGTTTCTCGCTGATAAAGAAAGCGTCAAGAGAGACAAAGGTACGCTCCGGGAACCGCGGCGCCAGGGTGCGTTAGTGACTTTAAACTCCGCAAAGGCTGGGGTTTCATCCATAAGCCAGGCCTGTACCAAGGGGTATTCGTCAGTCGCAGGGATGTGGAGTCTCATCTGCCCATTGGTCACCCGGGAAGGGATCTCATCAATGGGGATATAGTCTCCTATACGGGCACTGGGTCTTAAAGGGTGGTATGCCTTAAACGTCTTCCGTGTCAGCGACCCCGTCCCTGACGCCGGTAATGTGCATCATGCCTCAGCGACCCGGGCCCCGTCCCCAGCAGCGCCAGGCCGCACACCAGCATCGTATACTGCGAACTCCTCTGCATCGCAACCTCCATCCTATTCTGAAGTGCATCAGGATTGTGCGTCCTATTCTGCAACGCAACCGGATGGTGCGTCCTCAGTTAAATCACAGCACAAGCCTGCGTCATCAATGGAAGATCTGTACCTGAACGAGGCACCCGTGGGGTCCCAAGAAGATCGCTCAAATGCGACAAGGACTGTGGCCACTCAAACACAGATTGCAGGCCATGACATGTTAGTGATGCGTTCCAGATCGCACCGCGTGCTTCCAGCCCCAGGAGTGGAAGACGTCACTATTATCTGCAAAGAAGAAGAACAGTAGGACCCAAAGAGGGTTTACTGCAGCTGTATAAAGTTGAAGATTTGCACTTTATTAATATTGTAATGATGTTTGCATAATTTTGCATAGAATACCCCAGTTGGGTAATGTGAAGTATACATGTGATTTTTCTTCTAATTGAAATGTTCTTAGCAAAGACTGCGTGGCTGAGGACTGTGCTAGCCCAAAAACTTTAGATGTAAATAGTTAGCACTTAGGTGCCCCATCTTGGTTTTACATAAAGCCATATCTATCTACCTCTGAAGAAAAACCCGTGTGGTGTGATGGTTTGGGGGTGCTTTGCTGGTGACACATATTAAACACATGACCATTATACAGAGAAAACAAAAAACAAGAAACAAATATCCTTTTAGGTTATTTGTTTCTTGTTTATTGTTTTCTCTGTTTAATGGTCATGTGTTTAATATGCATTTACATTTTGCATACACATCAACTTACTTTTTCAGTTCAGACCCAGTTTTTCATTTAGTTCTTAGTGCATCTTGTGCATATAAGGGTGTGACCGCCCTGCTTCTGAGCTGAAAAATCCTTCCTGTCTGGCCTATGCTTTTACTGGTTGGTTGGTTCAGTCTCTCTGTCCTTGTTCACATTTGTCACTTGACAGGTGGAAAGGTTTTTAATACAAGAGTTAGGACTGTCCCACAAAGGGTTGCCTTGACGTGGCGGGATAGCTTGTACATTCTTTTGATCAAAATTATGTTTACCAAATACCCTTATTATTATTATTACAACCTCATGCATGTTTTGCAATATACTTTTTATTTTATTTTATTTTAGGATATTTGTTTCTTGTTTTTTATTTTAAAACGTGTGTTTTCTTTGTCTGATATTTAAATTTGTTTGGTGATCTGAAACATTTAAGTGTGACATGCAAAACATGAATAGGAAATCAGGAAGGGGGAAGCACTTTTTCACACAATTGTATATGCTATAGTTGATAAAGCATAAAAGGTTAAGGAAATAAAAATTGTTTTGAATATATATATATAATAGAATGCTTTTTCTATTATCTTAGTAGACACACATCAGTGTATTAGCACAGCTAAGAAATAGGATTAGAGCTCAGGGACCAAGTGTTTCATTAATTGCCATCCAATTGACCTTTAAGAGCTATACCCATGAGAATATAGCTACATGCTACCTGAACAGAGAGACCTGAGAAGCTATGAGAATATTCCCCTTCCCTGACAGTGGTTTTTGTGGTGTATTTGATTAACATCTGAGTTATTCCAGAACTTATTATTTTGTCTCTAAACAAAGCATTTGCACTTCAGTTTCCTCATGAAACCTCTTTGGATGTAGAAGTACCCGTAGACAAATTCTGCAAAATGCTCATTTTTAAACATCTATTATTCAAGACATCTCTGTTTAGTAGTAGAACCGATGTGGGATTCACTAGCTAAGATAATAAGACTTAAAAAGACTGTTTCAATCTCTTTACACTTTCTGATTTATTGTTTTCCTTTATTACACATCAACAACACACAACAGTTTTCAACATTCTGATACCAATCATTAAAGTACCGTATATACTCATGTATAAGCCGACCCGTGTATAAGCCGACCCCCCTAATTTTGCCGCAAAAAACTGGGAAAACTTATTGACTCGCGTATAAGCCGGGTGTATAAACCGCCGTCCTGCTTTGTGCTGCCCCCGTCCTGCTCCTTGCTTCCCATTCTCCTCTGTGCTCCCCCCTCCTGCTCTGTCCTCCGCTGTGCTTACCCCTTCCTGCTCCGTCCTCCTGTGCCCCCCTTGTCCTGCTCCGTGCTCCTCTGTGATTTCCATACTCCCCCTTGTCCTGCTCCGTGCTCCTCTGTGCCCTCCATCTTCCCCCTGTCCTGCTCCGTGCTCCTCTGTGCCCTCCATCCTTCCCCCGTCCTGCTCCGTGCTCCTCTGTGCTTTCCATCCTCCCCGTTCTGCTCCGTGCTCCTCTGTGCTTTCCATCCTCCCCCTCATCCTGCTCCGTGCTCTCCATCCTCCCCCCGTCCTGCTCCGTCCTCCTGTGCCCCCCTGTCCTTTTCCGTGCTCCTCTGTGCCCTCCATCCTCCCCCCGTCCTGCTCCGTGCTCCTCTGTGCTTTCCATCCTCCCCCGTCCTGCTCCGTGCTCCTCTGTGCTTTCCGTCCTCCCCCGTCCTGCTCCGTGCTCTCCATCCTCCCCTCGTCCTGCTCCGTCCTCCTGTGCCCCCCCGTCCTGCTTCGTGCTCCTCTGTGCCCTCCATCCTCCCCCCGTCCTGCTCTGTGCTCCTCTGTGCTTTGAATCCTCCCCCTCGTCCTGCTCCGTGCTCTCCATCCTCCCCCCCGTCCTGCTCCATGCTCCTCCGTGCTCTCCGTCCTCCCCCCTTTTCTGCTCCGTGCTCATTGTCCTCCTCCATGCTTCCCCCGTCCTCCATTCTCCCCCGTCATACTCACCCTCCCCGTGCAATCGCTGAACGTCCTGGCAATCCTGCGCTGTACCCAGCTTCCTGCAGCTCTCCTGTGCTAAGCGGTGACATAATACCGCTCATTAAGGTCATGAATATGGACGGCACGCCTATGGGAGTGGCGTCGCGTCCATATTACATGACCTTAATGAGCGGTATTACATCACCGCTCAGCACAGGAGAGCTGCAGGAAGCCGGTACAACGCAGGATTGCTGGGACGTTCAGCGATGGCACGGGGAGGATGAGTATGATGTCCCAGCCACTGGCTCCTGCCGCGGCCCCCCCTGCCCCGCTGGTTTCTGCCCAATGACTCATGTATAAGCCGAGGGGGCATTTTCAGCACAAAAAAAGGTGCTGAAAATCTCGGCTTATACACAAGTATATACGGTAACCCTTATGACATAGCTTCATTTATAACGTGGATTTTCTTGGATAGAAACACTTTTTAGAGACTAATTGAAGAGTTTGAATATTAGATTTATACTTAATTATATTTTTATTAATAAACATAGTGGTGCTTAAGTGTGATCCCGTCATAATTTCTATATTTATGCATAAATTTGACTTAAACTTACATTAACTTGTCAAGTCCTAATAGTAAATAATGAGAACCAAATCCAATGAATGAGTCAAAATCTTAGACTTTGTATTTTTTTATTGAGAAAAATTATCCAATATCATATTGTCTCTAACAAGCAAAACTATTAGTGTTGAACACTCTGATACCGCAAATATCGGGTATCGGCCGATATTCGCAGTATCGGAATTCCGATTCTGAGTTCCGATATTTTTTGCATGTCGGATACCGGAATCGGAATTTTCCTGTAAAGTATATGGGGAGTTCCTGTGTCACAGAAGGAAGTACGTGACACAGGAACTTCCCAAAAGTGTCACTGTCAGTGTCGGTCGGGTCTGCCAGGAGTCAGGACTCAGCACTTACCTGGCAGAAGATCCCCGGTGGTCAAGTCATGGATGGCCGGCCATTGCCCTCTCCCTGGCGGTAACGTTCAGCTTCTCGCGATAACTGCACGTGACTGCCGGGTACTGGGTAATCTCGACCAGCTGTACTCTTGCGACAGCTGGCCGTAAAGAAGTCCGGATGACGTGACCGCCGGGAATCTCCTCCGGTAAGCAGCTCTGCTGTGTCTGGATGTCAGGCTGAGCCTGGCATCCAGATGTAGCAGAGCTGGACTCGTCGTGGGACACTCGTTATCTTGGACTACGTCGGACAGGGAGTATTTGTGTTGGTTTGTTATTTTTGTTTTTTTACAGGAGATTGATGGCATCGCAGGATGAGAGTACAATAAAAAATAATGAAAACTGTGTTGTGTCTTATTTCATTAAAATACTTTATTTTGACTGTGTATTTTTTTACAAATTTACAAACTTTATGATTAATAATGGATCGGTGTCTTATTGACGCCTCTCCATTATTAACTGGGCTTATTGTCACCGTTCAATCAAAGGTGACATTAACCCCTTATTACCCCACTTGCCACCACTACAGGGCAAGTGGGAAGAGCCGGGTAAAGTGCCACAATTGGTGCATCTTTGGATGCGCCAATTGTGGGGCTGCTGCAGCCAGGTATTTTTAGGCTGTTGAGGGCCAAATCCATGGGCCTTGACAGTCTTTTAATACCAGGCCGCAGCAGTCTGCTTTTTACTTGGCTGGTTAACAAAAATAGGGGACCCCACGCCATTTTTTTTTTGAGGGGATCCCCTATTTTTGTTAACCAACCAAGATAAGCAGACTGCTGTGGCCTGGTATTATCAGGCTTGCAAGGTTCATGGATCTTGGATCCTTGACAGCCTTAAATACCAGGCCTCAGTAGTCTGCTTCATCTGGCTGGTTAACAAAAATAGGGGGACCCCACACCATTTTTTTTTTCGAGGGGATCCCCTATTTTTGTTAATCAGTTCAGTTCAGGTCTGATTAGTTCCCAGCTAATCATTTCCTTTCTTGTCAGCCGGGAGAGGAGCTCATCATTCGGGGGTTTATTGCGAGGCTGGCAACATTAGCTGCGGTCCCTGCAGTAAACAACCCTTTCAAAAGGAATACATCGGGGACCTGACTGAACACCGGATAGGTAAGAATAATGTTGCTTTATTATTTTAT
Organism: Oophaga sylvatica; assembly: GCA_033576555.1. Classification (NCBI taxonomy): domain Eukaryota; kingdom Metazoa; phylum Chordata; class Amphibia; order Anura; family Dendrobatidae; genus Oophaga; species Oophaga sylvatica. Next base: position 381,383,725 of record JARQOD010000005.1, read on the forward strand.
TTTTATTACAGGAGAACAAGGGCTTTGAATGGATTTACCTGGAAAATAAAATATTGTCAAAAACTGTTTCATTATTTCATTAAAATGATTTTTAATTAAAGTGTGTGTGTTTTATTTTTATTTCATACAATAGGATTAATAATTGATAGTTGTCTAATTGACAGCTCTCAATTATTAACCTGGCTTAAAGTCACCTTTCAATAGCAAGGTGGCGTTAACCCATTATTAACCCATTCGTCACCGCTACAGGGCAATGGGAATAGACGGGCTAAGTGCCAGAAAGGGCGAATCTAATTATAGATTTGCCTTTTCTGGGGTGGCTGGGGGCAGATGTTAGTAGCCAGGGGGGCACTAAATAAACGCACCCTCCCTAGGCTATTATTATCTGCCCCCACTCGCTGGCTTTGTCTGTCTGGTTGAGAAAATAGCGCGGGAGCCACGCATTTTTTGTCAACAATTTTACACCTCATATATATATATATATATATATATATATATACATGTCATTGTGACACATATATATATATATATTTATAGTACATACACTTCTACATAGTATAATAGCCGCTAACTCAATTGCCGGCTTTTGTGAAATTACAGACCCGACATGAAATGACACATGGTTTACATACAGTTAACCATGTCATTTCATGTAGTTTGATATATGGTTTTTGTCATGATCCATTCCTGGGTTTAGTCTGTCTGCCCTTGGTCCGGGCGGATCATGTCAAGGGTTAACTTTGCTCTGCCTCATTCTGGGTTCAGGTTGGCTATTTAGCTCTCACACATCCTGCTAGCAGTGTGAGCTATACTGCTACCTTCGGCTTGTGAACCTGACTGGTAACCCTTGATTTGTCCTGCTGTTATCCCTGACTTGTCCCGTGTCTGTTGTTTCCCTCTGTCTGCCCTGTTCCCTGCATTTCCCTGCTTGTCTGTTTGATTCTCTGGTTTTTGACTCGGCTTGTATTCGGACTCGTTTCTGCTTTCTGTCTTTGTCTTATCTGCTTCTGACCATTGCTGACCTCCTGGCTTTCTCCTGACCACGCATATTGCTTATTCCTTTTGTCCTGCTGCCTCCGTACGGTTTTGACTTGGCTTGCCTGACCACTCTCACGCCACTTGGTGGCGCCTGTGTTTCTGCTCTGTAGAGGACTTGCTGAGACCTGTGATTCTTCCTGACTCAGTTTTGGATGTTTTTGCTGCCACCTGGTGGTGGTTTTGGCTGCTGCAGTGCAGGCCTACTCTGGTAGTGTGTAATCCCTTCTCCCCTCTGTAACCTACAGGTGGAGCACACACTACCCTGCATTACAGCTGCTTGACATTATAGCTCACCCCTACATATACATATAAAGGGATTTCTGCATTTTTTTTTTCTCTGCTCTGTTTGCTATGGATCCGCTCCATACCTTGGCAGATCACATGAATAGTTTGGCATTAATTATGCAAGACCTATTTGTGCAACAGAGGGAGCTTTCTAACACAGTAATATCGTTGCAGACTGACTGTAAGCACTCTAACACTGTCGATGTTTCTTTGCACTCTCCTGAACCTACAGTAAAGCTCCCAGATACCTTCTCCGGGAGAGGGAGAAATTCAGTACCTTTAGGGAGAGTTGCAAACTATGGTTTTCACTTAGACCCCTATCTTCTGGTGATGAGAGTCAGCGGGTGGGGATAATCATTTCCTTATTGCGGGAGGGACCTCAGTCATGGTCTTTCTCTCTACCTGCTTCTGCCCCTGAACGTGTGTCTGTGGACAGATTCTTTGAGGCTTTGGGACTGATTTATGATGAACCAGACCGGGTCAGGGTAGCAGAGGACATGATCATGGGTCTCTCTCAGAATGAACTCACTGCTGAACAGTATTGTTCTGAGTTCAGGAGGGGTCTGTTGAGGTGTCCTGGAATGACTCTGCTCTAAGACGCCTGTTTGAGAGAGGATTATCGGATCATCTCAAGGACGCGCTGGCCCTTCATATGCCGCCCAGTTCCCTGGAAGAGGCCATGACCCAGGCCATTCGTATGGACCGGAGGTTACGGGAGAGAGGAATTATCCAGCATGAGATTCACGTATTGCCTGCCAAGTCTGAGGTGGTGTCATTCAAGGAGACTATGGAAGTTGGTACCATTAATTTCAAGGAGAAAGAGAGGAGACGGCGACGAGATGAGAAATTATGTTTTTATTGTGGAGATCCGGGACATTGGAAGACGGACTGCCCCTCTTGTCCATCAAATAAGGAGCTGCCGAGTCTGGTGATGATCTAGGAGGTCATCCAGACTCTCAGGTACCATTTTCATCTTTTCAGAAAATTTTATTAGAGGTGGAACTGTGTTATGGAGGTGGTAGTGCTTCCACTTCAGCATTTGTGGACTGTGGATCTTCCATGAATTTCATTAACTCTAGTATGGTGTCCAAATTAAAGTTAGGGACAGTCAGGCTAGAGACTCCCATCTATATCGTTGCAATTGATAAGACACCGTTGGCTCAAAATGTCATTAAGTTTGTCTCTGAGGAGTTCCTCCTCAAGGGGGTTCCTTACATCAGGAACGAATTTCGTGTTATGTTATGAATAATCTTCCTGCAGGACTGGTGTTGGGGTTCCCCTTGTTGCAGAGGCATAATCCTGTTATTGACTGGGATCTCGTAATATTGTTAAATGGGGTCCTAATTGTTCCAATATTTGTCTTTCTGCTGTTTTTGTGTCTGCCATTAGTCCGTAGGGTATTCCGGAGTACCTGAAGGACTTTGGGGACGTGTTCTCCGAAAAAGAGGCTGAGGTTTTGCCACCCCACCGTCCTTATGATTGTGCAATTAATCTTATTCCAGGTTCTAAATTGCCCAAAGCCCGTTTGTACAATCTTTCTGACCCGGAACGTACTGCTATGAAAAACTATATCTCTGATAGCCTACGCAAAGGTCACATCCGTCCCTCTGTCTCACCTGTGGCCGCAGGATTCTTTTTTGTTAAGAAAAAAGATGGTGGTTTACGCCCATGCCTCGATTTCCGAGAACTAAATAAAATTACGGTGAGAAATACCTACCCTCTCCCACTCATTCCTGATCTTTATAACCAAGTGTCTGGGGCTAAGTGGTTTTCAAAACTTGATCTCAGGGGAGCATATAACCTTATCCGTATTCAGGAAGGGGATGAGTGGAAAACGGCATTTCTCACCTCTGAAGGTCTGTTTGAAAATTTGGTCATGCCCTTTGGTCTCACGAATGCGCCCGCAGTATTTCAGAACTTCATGAATGATGTTTTCTCTGATTTTATCGGGCGCTTTATGGTTGTATACTTGGATGATATCCTTGTTTTCTCGCCTGACAAGAAATCTCACATTGGTCATCTACGTGCTGTTCTTCACAGGTTACGGGGTAATTCTCTGTTTGCTAAACCCGAGAAATGTTTGTTTTGTGTCCAGGAGCTTTCCTTTCTGGGGATCATCCTTTTGGCCAATGGGTTTCGGATGGATCCTGGAAAGGTACAGGCCATTGTTGATTGGGTGCAACCCAGAGACCTCAAGGGGTTGCAGCGTTTTCTGGTTTCGCCAATTATTATCGAAAATTCATCAAGGGGTTTTCTCAGGTGGTCAAACCACTCACCGATCTCACTCGCAAGGGGGCTGATCTCAAAGTTTGGTCAACCTTAGCAGTTGAAGCATTTGTTACACTAAAGAAATGTTTTATGTCTGCTCCTGTATTGGTTCAGCCCGATCCATCTGAACCGTTCATTGTAGAGGTGGATGCATCTGAGGTGGGAGTGGGGGCTGTGTTGTCACAGGGACCCGTTACCTTAACTAATTTAAGACCATGTGCCTTTTTCTCCCGGAAGTTCTCTTCTGCAGAGAGGAACTATGATGTGGGTAACCGGGAGTTATTGGCCATAAAATTGGCTTTTGAAGAATGGAGGCATTTTTTGGAGGGGCGGTTCATCGGATCACGGTTATCACGGATCACAAAAACTTGTCTTATCTTGAATCTGCTAAACGGTTGACTCCTAGACAGGCTAGGTGGTCGCTTTTTTTTCTCGTTTTCATTTTTCAATCACTTTTCGGCCTGGTTCCAAGAATGTCAAGGCTGATGCCTTATCTCGCAGTTTTGATTCAATATCACCCCCTGAACCTCCTTCCTCCATTCTTCAGCACGGGTGGTTGTTGCGGGGGTATCCTCTGAATTGGAACAGGAAATTCAGAAGGCTCAGTCTCTTGCTCCTTCCTCTTTGCCTGATAATAAACTCTTTGTTCCCGTTCAATACAGGTTGAGGGTTCTCCGGAATTCCATGATTCTGCTCTCAGTGGACACCCGGGGATCTCAGCCACTCGGAAAGCCATTGCTAGGCTATTTTGGTGGTCCTCCATGAACTCTGATATCACTATGTTTGTGTCTGCTTGTGATACCTGTGCCCGTGCTAAGAGCTCACATAACCGGCCGGCCGGGAATTGGTGCCATTGCCAATTCCAGATAGACCTTGGACTCATGGGTCCATGGACTTCATCACTGATCTCCCTCCTTCTAATGGCAAAACTGTAATCTGGGTAGTGGTTGACAGATTCAGTAAACAGGCGCATTTTGTACCTCTGGCAGGATTGCCTAATGCTGAGACACTATCTAGGTTGTTTGTTGAGCACGTTGTACGACTGCATGGCGTGCCTTTGAGTGTGGTTTCTGATAGAGGGGTACAATTTGTGTCCAAATTTTGGAGGGCATTTTGTAAAAGACTGGGTATTTGCTTAACCTTCTCCTCTGCTTACCATCCTGAGACCAATGGGCAGACGGAGAGGACCAATCAGTCACTCGAACAAATTTTGAGGTGTCTTGCTACGTCTCAGCAGGATGATTGGTGTTCTTCATTGCCCGTGGCTGAATTTGCATTCAATAATCGGATTAACCAGTCCACTGGCACCTCTCCATTCTTTTGTAACTATGGTTTTCACCCCCATTTTGGCGAATTTTCTAGGCTGGATTCAGGATGTCCAGGGGCTGATACGGCAGTACAAAAATTGGGGAGGTGTGGAGGGAGGTCCAAAAGAACATTGGGGAGGCTCAGGGCAAACATAAATTTTTTGCGGATAAGCGACGGTCTGTAGGACCTATGTTCCTGGTGGGAGATAAAGTATGGTTGTCCACCAAGAATATTCGTCTAAAGGTTCCCTCTGCTAAGCTAGGTCCCAGATTTATTGGTCCTTACGAGATCATGGAGGTGGTCAATCCTGTTGCCTTTCGGTTACGCCTTCCTCCGTCACTCCGGATCCCCAATGTGTTTCATAAATCCCTTCTTAAGTCATTTGTACCATCTTCCACAGGGCCTCCATCCCCTCCGCCTCCTGTCTCTGTGGATGGTCAGACTGAGTTTGAAGTGGAACGGATTGTGGATTCGCGTAGGGTCCGTAGTTCACTTCAGTATTTGATCCATTGGAAGGGTTATGGTCCTGAGGATCGATCTTGGGTCCTGGCACGATCGGTACATGCTGATCGATTGGTTCGGGCATTTCACGCACGTTATCCTGGGAAGTCTGGGGGTCTGGTGGCCCCCCCTTGAGAAGAGGGTACTGTCATGATCCATTCCTGGGTTTAGTCTGTCTGCCCTTGGTCCGGGCGGATCATGTCAAGGGTTAACTTTGCTCTGCCTCATTCTGGGTTCAGGTTGGCTATTTAGCTCTCACACATCCTGCTAGCAGTGTGAGCTATACTGCTACCTTCAGCTTGTGACCCTGACTGGTAACCCTTGATTTGTCCTGCTGTTATCCCTGACTTGTCCCGTGTCTGTTGTTTCCCTCTGTCTGCCCTGTTCCCTGCATTTCCCTGCTTGTCTGTTTGATTCTCTGGTTTTTGACTCGGCTTGTATTCAGACTCGTTTCTGCTTTCTGTCTTTGTCTTATCTGCTTCTGACCATTGCTGACCTCCTGGCTTTCTCCTGACCACGCATATTGCTTATTCCTTTTGTCCTGCTGCCTCCGTACGGTTTTGACTTGGCTTGCCTGACCACTCTCACGCCACTTGGTGGCGCCTGTGTTTCTGCTCTGTAGAGGACTTGCTGAGACCTGTGATTCTTCCTGACTCAGTTTTGGACGTTTTTTGCTGCCACCTGGTGGTGGTTTTGGCTGCTGCAGTGCAGGCCTACTCTGGTAGTGTGTAATCCCTTCTCCCCTCTGTAACCTACAGGTGGAGCACACACTACCCTGCATTACAGCTGCTTGACAGTTTTCACTAACAATTACATGACTGTATGTGTGCAAAATTTCACACATGTAGGGATTAATTAAAGGTGTAAATTCGTTGAAAAAAAAATGCATGAGCTCCCGTTCTATTTTCTCAACCAGACAGGCAAAGCCAGCGAGTGGGGGCAGATAATAATAGCCGAGAGAGGGACCATTATTTTTGGGCCCCACCTGGCTGCTAACATCTGCCCCCAGACACCCCAGAAAAGGCAAATCTATAATTAGATTCGCCCTTTCTGGCACTTAGCCCGTCTATTCCCATTGCCCTGTAGCGGTGGCGAATGGGTTAATAATGGGTTAAAGCCACCTTGCTATTGGAAGGTGACTTTAAGCTAGGTTAATAATTGAGAGCTGTCAATTAGACAACTATCAATTACTAATCCTATTGTATGAAATAAAAATGAAACACACACACTTTAATTAAAAATCATTTTAATGAAATAATGAAACAGTTTTTGACCATATATTATTTTCCAGGTAAATACATTCGAAGCCCTTGTTGACCTGCAATAAAAATAAAATAATAAAGCAACATTATTCTTACCTATCTGGTGTTCAGTCAGGTCCCCGATGTAATCCTTCTTTAAGGGTTAATGTTTACTGCAGGGACCGCAGCTAATGCTGCCAGCCTCGCAGTAAACTCCCGAATGAATGAGTTCCTCTCCCAGCTGACAGGAGAGGAAGTGATTAGTGTGGAAAGTTTAATTGATTGCTTCCCACTTTCACTTCAGGTCAGCCAGGGACACCGCACAGCATCAGTGACGTCAGAGGGAATCCTGGCTGACCTGAAGTGAAAGTGGGAAGCAATCAATGTAGCTTACCACAGTAATCAGTTCCTCTCCTGTCGCTGGGAGAGGAACTCATTCATTTGGTAGCTTACAGCTGAGCAGGCAGCATTATCTTCACTGCTTGGCTGTAAGGCAGTTAACCCTTTGTGAAGGATTACATCGGGGGACCTGACAGAGCGGCGGATAGTCAAGAATAATGTTGTTTTATTATTTTTTCTTTATTACAGGAGACCAATGGCTTCGCAAGGATTACCAGTTAAATAAACGATGGTCAAAAAAATGTGTGTTTATTTCATTAAAATTATTTACTCTTCATGTGTGTGTGTTTTTTATTTCCTTCAATAGGATTAATAATAGAGAGTTGTCAACTTGACAACTCTCAATTATTAACCTGGCTTAAAGTCACCTTTAAATAGCAAGGTGGCTTTAACCCATTCACCAACGCTACAGGGCAATGGGAATAGACCGGCAAAGTGCCTGTTAGGGTTCGAGTTCCCGCTGCTGCACAAGGGGAGTCTCGAACCAGTCCTGCTGCGGTCCCCCATTCATCTCCGGCCGCAGTGGAGCCTGCTCAGTAGAGACGTCGGTCCCAGCATCTTGCCCATTCCAATACTGTGCAGAGACTTGCTGCTGCCTCTCCTGGATCTGCTATTATAGCCAGTGGTGGAGCAGACGTCTTTGGGATGAAGTCCTGCGTTTCCCCTTCTGAGCATGCCCAGGGTAAGATCTCTCATTGGAGATCAGGGGTCACATGTTCAGGTACTGCAGCAGCTCCTATTGGTCCGCCAGGAAGGTCCTGAAACTACATGTGTTTTGGAACAGTTTCTCATTGGTCCTTGTTTCTGGCAGGTCCTGTAGCTGTTACTATAAAAGGGTGGCATGGCTGGGCCGCCATGCGCTAATATCAACCGTTATATGCTTTGCGCCAGTGTGGTCATGCGTGTGTGTGGTTAGGGCGGCTGAAATACGCCATTACAATACCGACTTAATCGGTGAGGAGCTTGGTATGCTAGCTGGTCAGGGTCGGTGTCCTAGATGCCCTAGATTACCGGCATAACCGGTGAGGAGTTTGACTGCCGTATTCAGGGCCTGGGGTTCAGACGCCATAGATTGCGGGTGACTCCCCCGAGGACATTAGCGCATGATCACGTTCTGTTCGCTTAGCAGTCAACTGTGTACCTGGGTGCCTGACAGGACACAGAAGATGGTCTCAGCGGCTCTGTGACGCAACAGGGTTCGCTTTCAACGCTAGACAGCACCCTAGCGTGTTTATTTTGCGACTCAGTGGTGTTAAGTGAGTTCGCACATATTGCCACAGCGCGTTACGGCGTTTATTTTGGCGACTCTGCGGGATAACAGAGTTCGCTACTTGCGCCATTTTACTAGCAGCAGGCTCCGCCTGCACGGTGGACCCCGGGCTGTGAACGCACCTCTCTACATCATATATTTGGTGCGTTCCGCAGACCCTAACATAATATTAGCGCCAGGGTCTGGCTAGTAAATTGGCAGATGACCAGCATCTACCGCAGTACATCCAGCAGCTGGAGGATAGGTTGGTGGCTCTTGAGCACACAACCTCAGCTGTGGATGTTACCGCAGTCGCTGTTCAGGCTGCTAGCGTGACTGCAGCCAGTTTGTCCTCTGCCACCTCTGCCCCTACATTATCCCACCTCCCGCTTCCTGACAAGTTTGCCAGTGACAGCAAGCAATGTCGTGGATTCGTGAGTCAGTGCTCTATACAGCTCGAGCTTCTGACTGCACGTTTCCCCACGGATCGGGCACAAGTGGGTTTTGTACTGTCTCTACTCTCGGGCAGAGCGTTGGAGTGGGCAACGCTGCTGTGGGAGCGCGACGATTGTGTGGTGCGGAGTGCTCCTCGTTTCCTGGAGGCTCTTAAAAAGGTCTTTTTAGGACCTCAGGTCATCCACGATAAGGCGCTACAACTGCTGGCATTGGCACAGGGTTCGTCTTTGATCAGTCAGTTTTCCGTCCAGTTTCGGACTCTGACCTCAGAGCTATACTGGACGGATAAAGTTCTCATTCCAGTCTACTGGCAAGGACTGGCTGACCATGTTAAAGACGCTTTGGCTACCAGGGAGATTCCCGCCACACTGGAGAAGCTTATCTCCATATCTACAGTCATGGACAAAAGTTTTGAGAATGACACAAATATTAATTTTTACAAAGTCTACTGCTTCACTTTTTCTAATGGCAATTTGCATATACTCCAGAATGTTATAAAGAGTGATCAGCTTAACAGCAATTACTTGCAAAGTCAATATTTGGCTAGAAAATGAACTTTATCCCCCAAAACACATTTCAACATCATTGCAGCCCTGCTTTAAAAGGACCAGCTAACCTCTTTTCAGTGATTGCTCCATTAACACAGGTGTGGGTGTTGATGAGGACATGGCTGGAGATCAATCTGTCATGATTAAGTAAGAAAGACACCACTGGACACTTTAAAAGGAGGCTGGTGCTTGGCATCATTGTTTCTCTTCTGTTAACCATGGTTATCTCTAAAGAAACACATGCAGTCATCATTGCAATGCACAAAAATGGCCTAACAGGGAAGAGTATCGCAGCTAGAAAGATTGCACCTTAGTCAACAATCTATCGCATCATCAAGAACTTCAAGGAGAGAGGTTTCTTTGTTGCCAAAAGGGCTCCAGGGCACCCAAGTAAGACCAGAAATACAGCAAAAAAAGGCAGAGATGCTCACCTGCCCAGGCCTTCAAACAAATGCACTATCAGGATGCAGTGGACCCACATAGTTAAGATGACGGCAACACAGGTGCAAGAATACCGATGAGGCAACCGCTCACAACCTACCAATACATGGAGGGGGCGGCTGCTTGGTATATTGATGTACAAAGAAGACTTGTATGCAGCGCCGTTCACATTATGGCAATGCACAGCATCCAGTTAAACAGCCTAGTATTTACAGATCAGGCGGGCTGCCCAGCGCTATTAAAAAGCATGCCATGTGAACAGACACCACAGTTTACAAGACCAAATGGGCCCACATGCACCCTGTAAAATAAAGTGCAAAAAACACATTAAAAAATATATTAAATAATGTGAGGTATTAGTTGGTATTTTGGCCAAAGTACGTAAGCTTGTAATCCACTTCACGGATCCTCACGTTTACAAGTAACTACACTAAACAGCAATAGCACATTTTACAGGGTGCATGTGGGCCCATTTGGTCTTGTAAACTGTGGTGTCTGTTCACATGGCATGCATTTTAATAGCGCTGGGCAGCCTGCCTGATCTAATAGAAGGGTGTAAATACTAGGCTGTTTAACTGGATGCTGTGCATTGCCATAATGTGAACGGCGCTGCATACAAGTCTTCTTTGTGCATCAATATACCAAGCAGCCGCCCCCTCCATGTATTGGTAGGTTGTGAGCGGTTGCCTCATCGGTATTCTTGCAACTGTGTTGCCGTCATCTTAACTATGTGGGTCCACTGCATCCTGATAGTGCATTTGTTTGAAGGCCTGGGCAGGTGAGCATCTCTGCCTTTTTTTGCTGTATTTTTGAATCTAAGTCCTCTTTCTGTGCTATTGCTGTTTAGCCAAGTAAGACCAGCAAGCGCCAGGACCGTCTCTTAAAAGTGTTTCAGCTGTGGGATCGGGCTACCAGCAGTGCATAACATGCTCAGGAATGGCAGCAGGCAGGTGTGAGTGCATCTGCACACACTGTGAGGCGGAGGCTCTTGGAGCAAGGCCTGGTCTCAAGGAGGGCAGCAAAGAAGCCACTTCTCTCCAGAAAAAACATCATTGACAGACTGATATTCTGCAAAAGGTACAGGCAGTGGACTGCTGAGGACTGGGGTAAAGTTATTTTCTCTGATGAATCCCCTTTTCGATTGTTTGGGACATCAGGAAAACGCCTCATTCGGAGAAGACAAGGTGAGCGCTACCACCAGTCTTGTCTCATGCCAACTGTTAAGCATCCTGAAACCATTCATGTGTGGGGTTTCTTCTCAGCCAAGGGAATCGGCTCTCTCACAGTCTTGCCTAAAAACACAGCCATGAATAAAGAATGGTACCAGAATGTCCTCCAAGAGCAACTTCTCCCAACCCTCCAAGAGCAGTTTGGCGATCAACAATGCCTTTTCCAGCATGATGGAGCACCTTGCCATAAAGCAAAGGTGATAACTAAATGGCTCAGGGAACAAAACATAGAGATTTGGGTCTCCGGCCTGGAAACTCCCCAGATCTTAATCCCATTGAGAACTTGTGGTCAATCATCAAGAGACGGGTGGACAAACAAAAACCTAAAAATTCTGACAAAATGAAAGCACTGATTGTGCAAGAATGGACTGCTATCAGTCAGGATTTGGTCCAGAAGTTGATTGAGAGCATGCCAGGGAGAATTGCAGAGGTCCTGAAGAAGAAGGGTCAACACTGAAAATATTGACTTGCTGCATTAACTCATTCTAACTGTCAATATAAGCTTTTGTTACTCATATGTTTGCAATTATATTTCTGTCTGTGATAAAAAACATCTGTCAAACACACATAAAAACCAGAGGGCAGCAGATCATGTGAAAATATAATATTTGTGTCATTCTCAAAACTTTTGGTCATGACTGTACCCGCATCGACCTCCGTTTTCACGAGTGGAGGTTGGAGCGGGCCCAGTGTAGGCAGAGGATTCGGTTGGCTCCCACCTTTGCCAAACCTCTCGAAATCCCCCGATCTGACGTCTGAACCCCAAAAGGCCATAGAGGTTCCTCGTGCAGGACCTAAGTCTCGAGTCGTCCGAGTATCTGTGGTCTGTAACCTTTGTCAGCAGACAGGACACTATGCCAACAAATGTCCACAGCAATCGGGGAAGCGATCGTGTCTAGTGGCCCTGGGAGGAGGTTCACTAGAGACAGCGGCATTTTCCTCCAAGATGACATTTAAACGGACAGTCACTGTAGACTCTTCCACACTTACAGTCGAGCTTTGTGTGGACTCAGGAGCAGAGGGGAATTTCATGTCATCCACCTTTGCTCGTCGCCACGCAATACATCTGGTAGTGCTCAACAAACCAGTGACTGTCCGGGTAGTGAATGGGTTGACATTGCCCTCGCCAATTACACATCAGACTGTCCCTCTTACTTTGTGTGTACCCAATTCCCATCAGGAAATTATTTCCCTTCTGGTCCTTCCCGAGGTAATAGACGAAATCCTACTGGGAGTACCCTGGCTCCGTTCCCACTCCCCTCATATTGAGTGGTCCTCCGGTAGGATACTGGGTTGGAGTGAGTCATGTAAGGACAGATGTGTCAGGGAGTGCATTCAGGTTACCACTACAGAGATACCCGCAGATCTTTCTCCTCTTCCCAAATGCTATCAGTCATATGCAGACGTGTTCTCTAAAAAGGCTGCAGAGACTCTGCCACCCCATCGTCCCTACGACTGTATGAATATCTCTTGATGCCCTTTGGGCTCTGTAATACCCCAGCCGTTTTCCAAGATTTTGTCAATGACATCTTCCGGGATATGCTTTCCACCTCTGTAGTAGTCTATCTGGATGATATTCTCATCTTTTCTCCAGATATTGACTCTCACCGGAGGTATGTCTGCAAAGTCTTCGACCTGTTACGGGTGAACTCCCTCTATGCAAAGTTGGAGAAATGCATGTTTGAGCAGGAGTCTTTACCTTTCCTGGGCTATATCATCTCCGCCCAGGGATTGGCTATGGGTCCTGCCAAACTACAGGCTGTGATGGATTGGCAAGAACCCCATTCTCTTAAAGCGGTGCAGCGCTTTATGGGGTTCATTAATTATTATCGCCAATTCATTCCCCACTTCTCCACTTTGGTAGCTCCCTTGGTAGCCCTCACCAAGAAGGGAGTCAATCCCAAATTGTGGTCAGAGGAGGTCTCCAAGGCCTTTACTTCAATTAAGTCCCATTTTGCTAGCGCTCCCATCTTACATCGCCCCGATGTTGATAAGCCTTTTTTATTGGAGGTCGATGCCTCGTCCGTTGGTGCTGGAGCAGTCCTTTTCAAAAGGATGCTCAAGGTCGGAAACATCCTTGTTTCTTCTTTTCCAAGACCTTCACACCAGCGGAGAGGAATTATTCCATTGGGGATAGGGAGTTGCTAGCCATGAAGTTGGCCTTTTCCGAGTGGAGACATCTCCTGGAGGGGGCTCGCTTTCCCTTTCAAGTTTTCACTGACCACAAAAATTTGGTCTATTTACAGACCGCCCAGCGGCTAAATTCTCGTCAGGCCAGATGGTCCCTGTTCTTCTCCCGGTTTCATTTCACCCTCCATTTCCTCTCCAGTGAGAAGAACATTCGGGCCGATGCTCTTTCTCGCTCCGTGGTGTCCTCTGAGAGGTGGAGGAGGAGCCTCGGTTGATTGTCCCCACTGAGAGCCTAAGAACTGTAGCCCCGGTTTCGCTTGAGTCTGTGCCTCCGGGCAAGACTTTTGTGCCCACCAATTTGCGACCGGAGGTACTCTCTTGGGCACATTCGTCCTGGGAGGGTGGACATTTTGGGGCTAAAAGGACATCTGAGTTGCTGGCGAGGACATACTGGTGGCCACATATGGTCCGTGACGTCAGGGAATACGTTCAGGCTTGCGTCTCCTGCGCCAAGAATAAGTCCCCTCGACAACGGCCAGCTGGGCTACTTTTCCCTTTACCGGTGGCAGACAGGCCTTGGGAGATGTGTTGTGAATGGGTTTGAGATGAGTTCTGAGCAGAGATTCCCTCTGGTGGTTACAAGCGGTACTGGTCTGTTCAGTGAAGATTGTGAGGACTGGGAATCAGGTGTTACTGACTGGTCTTATATAAGGGAGTCACCTTCCCATCAGGGTTGCCGGTGATCAATTGTTCTGGTCTGAATACTTCATTCCTGTTTCCCTTGTAGCCTGCTGTGTCGTGTCTGCATCTCCTGCTAACAGATAAGACATTTTCTTCTTTTTGTTTTTGTACTATATTTTTGCATTTTGTCCTGCACTTCTTTGGGGGCCTTCTGGGTCCCCTTCGGGGGCTTTTGCCCTCTCAGTTTAGTTCAGCCACTGATGTTTGTACTTTTGCTTTTTCCAGTTTTTTCAGTGGCTGCTGTTTTGATTTTGTTACACCAGAGAACTAATTTAGGTGATAGAGGTCGTGTGATCTCAGGTGATTTTGAAATTAGTAGAGTTGGTTCTTTTCAGGGTTTTCTGGGATTGCAGTAAGTACCCTTCCTATCCTTTTCTATTTAGTTAGTTTGGGCCCCAGCATTTGCTCATACTATTTTCTTTCTGTGTCAGTATTTCTTCTTGTCTAACTGCCATTACTTGTTTGGGGGCTTTCCATTATCTTTGGGGTTCTGCTCCGGGGCAGATAGCTTTCCTATTTCTATCTTTAGGTGTAGTTAGTTTCTCAGGCTGTGACGAGGCGTCTAGGACCAACGTAGGAACGCTCCACGGCTGCCTCTAGTTGTGGTGGTTAGTCAGGTACTGCAATCTCATAGATTCCAACTGCTCTGGTGTATTGCCTTTTTTACCTGCACTCCTCAGCTACCGAAACATAACAGAGATGGTCGGGATGGATTTTGTGGTGGGCTTACCCAAGTCTCGGGGCTGCACCATCATCTGGGTGATAACCGACCACTTCTCCAAAATGTTGCCCTTAGTGCCGTTACCACGGTTACCGTCTGCATGGGCCTTGGCAGCATTATCCATTAGGCATATTTTTCGCCTACACGGTATGCCAGACAAAATTGTCAGTGATTGAGGTCCCCAGTTTGCGTCTCGGTTCTGGAGAGAGCTGTGTCGTTTACTCAGCATTGAGTTGAATCTCTCCTCTGCATACCATCCCCAGACGAATGGGTTGGTAGAGAGGGCCAACCAGACCTTGGTCACATACTTGTGACATTTTGTCTCTGCCAGGCAGGATGACTGGGCATCCTTGCTACCGTGGGCTGAGTTCGCTCTAAATAATGCTGTGGCTGACTCCACCGGACAGACCCCATTCCTCCTGAACTACGGTCAGCATCCACGGATTCCAGTGCCCATGCCCATGTCTTCCGCCGATTCCAGGGTGGCAGACTGGGCTGTGGAGGCACGGGACATTTGGGACCGCACCCAGGATGCCATTCAGGCCTCCAAAGAGAGGATGAGGTCTTCGGCCGATGCCCATCGGCACCCCGCTCCTACATTTACTCCGGGTGACCTAGTGTGGCTTTCTGCCCGAAACATCAGGCTACGTGTAGAGTCCACCAAGTTGGCACCTCACTTTTTGGGCCCCTTTAAAGTTCTTGAGCAGGTGAACCCGGTGGTTTACCGCCTAGCCCTTCCGCCTCGCCTTGGTATCACCGACGCCTTTCACGTGTCCCTCCTGAAACACGTGGCCATTTCCCGGTTTCCGAGTCATCTGCCGGGACGTCGGGTTCATCTACCGACGATCATGAGGTGAACGCCATTGTTGGGTGCAAGGTGGTACGAGACAAAAAATTTTATTTGGTGGATTGGAGGGGTTATGGGCCTGAGGATAGGTCCTGGGATCCTGCCGAGCATGTTCACGCTCCACAGCTCATCGCTGCCTTTGAGCACAGCGAGGCCCAAAGAAGGGGGGCCCTAGGAGGGGGGTAATGTTAGGGTTCGAGTTCCTGCCACAAGGGGAGTCTCGAACCAATCCCACTGCGGTCCCCCATTCATCTCCGGCCGCAGTGGAGCCTGCTCAGCAGAGACGTCGGTCCCAGCGTCCTGCCCATTCCAATACTGTGCAGAGACTTGCTGCTGCCTCTCCTGGATCTGCTATTATAGCCAGTGCTGGAGCAGACGTCTTTGGGACGAAGTCCTGCGTTTCCCCTTCTGAGCATGCCCAGGGTAAGATCTCTCATTGGAGATCAGGGGTCACATGTTCAGGTACTGCAGCAGCTCCTATTGGTCCGCCAGGAAGGTCCTGAAACTACATGTGTTTTGGAACAGTTTCTCATTGGTCCTTGTTTCTGGCAGGTCCTGTAGCTGTTACTATAAAAGGGTGGCATGGCTGGGCCGCCATGCGCTAATATCAACTATTATATGCTTTGCACCAGTGTGGTCATGCGTGTGTGTGGTTAGGGTGGCTGAAATACACCATTACAATACCGACTTAATCGATATGCTAGCTGGTCAGGGTCGGTGTCCTAGACGCCATAGATTTCGGGTGACTCCCGCGAGGACATTAGCGCATGATCACGTTCTATGTTCGCTTAGCAGTCAACTGTGTCCCTGGGTGCCTGACAGGACACAGAAGTTTGTCTCAGCGGCTCTGTGACGCAACAGGGTTCGCTTTCAACGCTAGACAGCGCCCTAGCGTGTTTATTTTGCGACTCAGTGGTGTTAAGTGAGTTTGCACATATTGCCACAGCGCGTTACGGCTTTTATTTTGGTGACTCTGCGGGATAACAGAGTTCGCTTCTTGCGCCATTTTACTAGCAGCAGGCTCCGCCTGCACGGTGGACCCCGGGCTGCGAACGCACCTCTCTACATCATATATTTGTTGCATTCCGCAGAGCCTAACAGTACCAGAAAGGGCGCATCTAATTATAGATTTACCTTTTCGGGGGTGGCTGGGGCAGATGTTAGTAGCCAGGGGGGGGCACAAAATAAATTCACCCTCCCTCGGCTATTATTATCTGCCCCCACTCGCTGGCTTTGTCTGTCTGGTTTAGAAAATAGTGCGGGAGCCCACGCATTTTTTTTCAACGAATTTACACCTTTAATTAACCCCTACATGTGTGAAATTTTGCACACATACACTCATGTAATTGTTAGTGAAAACCATATATCAAACTACATGAAATGACATGGTTAACTGTATGTAAACCATGTGTCATTTCATGTCGGGTGGTTCTGTAATTTCACAAAAGCCGGCAATTGAATCAGTGGCTATTTTACTATTTAGAAGTGTATGAACTATAAATATATGTATATATATGTCACAATGACATGTATATATATATATATATAATATATATATATATGTATTCTATGTGTTTATATCTAGTGTTTACAAGGAAAGAAAGGGTTTATTTTAATTCCGATATTTCTGTCCCATTGACTTGCATTGGTTTCCGGTATCGGAATCGGCGATACTCGATACTTTTTGGGTATCTGTCCGATCCAATCCGATCCAATACTTCTTGATATCGGGAAGTATCGCTCAACACTAAAAGCTATGTAAACCTTTAGGAGGGGCTACATGATGACTTTTGATGCAACAACTGTTGTGCAGCCAAAGTTCACAGGCATCACTGCTACATTACAGCACCATGTAAGTGAATGGGGTCGCATTGCAACCTCGTAGGGACTGCGATAACAACAAGCAAGTCACAAGAAGTGCAACTACATTGTATTTTTTGTGATTTGCTTGTTAAACGTGCAGTACCCTCAGGATCACAATGCGACCATGTTCAATTTAATGGCACTGTAGTGATGTATCAGCAACACCTAGTCACCTCTGGTTGTGTGGCAGATGTCATGGCGAAAGTTGCATTGTAGCCCTAGCCTTAGGATTAGTAGATAATTTGAAGGTGAAATAAAAGTCTGAAGTTTTAATAACAACGAGGTGTGAGTGGCAACATGATTTATCACAAGTGATCTTAATAACACGTTTGTGGAAATTTATCACTGCACGAACAAAGGAGGTTTCTGAGGACCTCTGAAAAAGTGTTACTAAGGCCATCAGGCTAGAAAAGGTCACAAAATGGCCTAGGACTGACAGTCCATCTAAGTAGAGCAATCACCTAGGCCAGGGAACATCTGAAGGCAGCCCAAAACCTCCCAGTCTCAGATTGGCTGGCGATTAGTGATCAGCGAATGTGCTCGGTAATACTCGTTACTCGCCCGAGCACTGCTGTACTCGCGGTACTCGGCGAGCACCGAGCATTTCCGTGTTTGCTCGGCGGGAGTTCTGGTGCACGCCCTGCATTTATGGCGCTTTTTAGAGTGACAAACAACATGCATGTCAGCACAACACTTTAAATGCCCTTAGGCTTTTGATGGTAATCATTCGTGGCCATGTGCAGTATTCCTTTTGGGGCACATTTTCATTTCTTGTCTGGCTCTATATTTGACATCATTTAATGGCCAGTATCACTAGTTGCTTTTATTATTACCTCACCTGTGTACCTTTTGTGTCTTTGTCTTAAATATTTTTGTAATAAAGTATTATATTTTTTCAAAAAATCCTTCCTTTCTGCGGATGTGTTATTTATAGTCGTTATATTAAGTTTTCCGCTGTTCGTGCTTGTTTGGTTTAAGTTTAGGCCTGGAAGGTATATCCGGTGGGCCACGGAATTAGTTTTGGGTTTATTGTAACATGCAGGGTTTGTCTGCCACACACTTTAATACCGCCACTATCTTTCTTGTGGTATTACAGTGATTGGCTGGCCACACAGAGTCATCAGGCGTATAAGAGACCTGGTGTCGCCATGCTCAGAATAGTCTGCTCCGGAATTAGTGAGTGTAGGGGGAGCTGCTGCCAAGATAGGGTCAGATTTGGGGGTTTAGAAGGTAGTGTAGGTATACCATCAAAGAAGACACAAATTCAGCTTAATCAACAGTCCTTCTAAGGACTAATTACGGGTATATAGATTGTACTGCTAAGTAGGCAGGGAGTGTATGTGCGCACTGTATCTGGGTATATAGATCTCAGTAGCAGGCAGGCATTCTATGTGGCAAACTTAATTGCATACATCAAGAGGGTCCATTCCATTACTGTGTGCTGCTGCTTATTACATATATTGACCGTATCTACACAGCCCTAGGTCTCAGTGGGCAGCATATTTTTTGTTGCATCTTAATCCTGATAATTTTTTTCCAAAGCAATCCAGAACCCCTTTTTTTCTCTAATTGCTTGTTGACACTGCAGAATACAGCCAGATCCTTTTCATAGTACAGCATGAAAATACAGCTATTTTAAATGGGTTTGCCTGTCCCAGGCCTGACATCTGAGTGCGCAAAAAAAATCTGCCATTTTTTTGTGGTACTGTAGAATTTTTTTGGAGTGTCTTTTACAATTTTTTGACACCATTTTGCTGGCCAAAAATATTTAGCTGCCCAAAAAATATTTAGCTACAGGGCAGATATTTTACACTGGGTTTTGTCCGCCACATGGATCGCATATCATTGCGGTCCAAATTTTGCCATTTCAGACCTCCATAGAATTTTTTTTGTTGTGTCATAGGCTACTTATTGACACAATTTTGCTGGCCAAAAAAAAAATTACAGGGCAGATATTTGAAAGTGGGCTCTCTTCGTCAGACTCCTGATTTATCAGTGTGCTAAAAATTGTGGCATTTCAGGGCTACATTCCCCTTTTTTTGCTGTATTTTACCCTATTTCTATACACTATTTAGGGGGAAAAAAATAAACAAATCCAGGCCCCATATTGAACAGTGTGTTATCTCCATCAGACGCTTAACTCTCTGTGTTCTAAAAATTGTGGCATTTCAGGGCTACATTACACTCTTTTTGCTGTGTCTTACCCTATTTCAATACAATATTTTGAGGGAAAAAATAATGAAATCCAGGCCACATATTGAACAGTGTGATATCTGTGTAAGACGCCTATTTAAATGTGCGCTAAAAATTGTGGCATTTCAGGGCTACATTACACTGGATTTGCTGTCTGTTACCCTATTTGTATACAGTATTTGGGATAAAAATGTAAAAATATAGACCACATATTGAACAGTATGGTATCTCTGTCACACTCCTACAGTTAGGTCCATATATATTTGGACAGAGACAACATTTATTTAATTTTGGTTCTAGACATTACCACAATGAATTTTAAACAAAACAACTCAGATGCAGTTGAAGTTCAGACTTTTAGCTTTCATTTGAGGGTATCCACATTAAAATTGGATGAAGGGTTTAGGAGTTTCAGCTCCTTAACATGTGCCACCCTGTTTTTAAAGGGACCAAAAGTAATTGGACAGATTAAATAATTGCAAATAAAATGTTCATTTCTAGTACTTGGTTGAAAACCCTTTGTTGGCAATGACTGCCTGAAGTCTTGAACTCATGGACATCACCAGACGCTGTGTTTCCTCCTTTTTGATGCTCTGCCAGGCCTTCACTGCGGTGGTTTTCAGTTGCTGTTTGTTTGTGGGCCTTTCTGTCTGAAGTTTAGTCTTTAACAAGTGAAATGCATGCTCAATTGGGTTGAAATCAGGTGACTGACTTGGCCATTCAAGAATATACCACCTCTTTGCTTTAATAAACTCCTGAGTTGCTTTGGCTTTATGTTTTGGGTCATTGTCCATCTGTAGTATGAAACGATGACCAATCAGTTTGGCTGCATTTGTCTGGATCTGAGAGCACAGTATGGCTCTGAATACCTCAGAATTCATTCGGCTGCTTCTGTCCTGTGTCACATCATCAATAAACGCCAGCGACCCAGTGCCACTGGCAGCCATGCATGCCCAAGCCATCACACTGCCTCCGCTGTGTTTTACAGATGATGTGGTATGTTTTGGATCATGAGCTGTACCACGCCTTCGCCATACTTTTCTCTTTCCATCATCCTGGTAGAGGTTGATCTTTGTTTTATCTGTCCAAAGAATGTTCTTCCAGAACTGTGCTGGCTTTTTTTAGATGTTTTTTAGCAAAGTCCAGCCTAGCCTTTTTATTCTTGATGCTTATGAGTGGCTTGCACCATGCAGTGAACCCTCTGGATTTACTTTCATGCAGTCTTCTTTTTATGGAAAATTTGGATATTGATACACCTACCTCCTGGAGAGTGTTGTTCACTTGGTTGGCTGTTGTGAAGGGGTTTCTCTTCACCATGGAGAGTATTCTGAGATCATCCACCACTGTTGTCTTCCGTGGGCGCCCAGGTCTTTTTGCATTGATGAGTTCACCAGTGCTTTCTTTCTTTCTCAGGATGTACCAAACTGTAGATTTTGCCACTCCTAATGTTGTAGCAATTTCTCGAATAGGTTTTTTCTGTTTTTGCAGCTTAAGGATGGCTTGGTTCACCTGCATGGAGAGCTCCTTTGACCGCATGTTTCCTTCACAGCAAAACCTTCCAAATGCAAACACCACACCTCAAATCAACTCCAGCCCTTTTATCTGCTTAATTGAGAATGACATAACGAAGGGATTGCCCACACCTGTCCATGAAATAGCCTTGGAGTCAATTGTCCAATTACTTTTGGTCCCTTTAAAAACAGGGTGGCACATGCTAAGGAGCTGAAACTCCTAAACCCTTCATCCAATTTTAATGTGGATACCCTCAAATGAAAGCTGAAAGTCTGAACTTCAACTGCATCTGAATTGTTTTGTTTAAAATTCATTGTGGTAATGTCTAGAACCAAAATTAAATAAATGTCTCTGTCCAAATATATATGGACCTAACTGTATCTACCTGTGTGTAGTGTTGAGCATTCCGATACCGCAAGTATCGGGTATCGGCCGATATTCGCTGTATCGGAATTCTGATACTTAGTTCCGATATTTTTCCTATATCGTATACCGGAATCGGAAGTTCCCATAATTCTTTGAGAGGCACTGTGATTTTAGTCAGCCAATGAGGAATCCTACGAAGTGTGGGCACATCCTGTACTGCTGCGGTCATCTTAACTAATGGCATGGCTGTGATTGGCTGCTGAAATGATGTCAGAATGCATTATAAAAGGCGCCGCCGCCATTTTAGCGTCACTGTGCTGTGAACTCAGTTAGGGACAGAACGCTGCTCTGCTGACTCTGAGGGACAGTTAGAGATTGCGATTTTGTGTACTGTGCTTTAGGCAGGCTATTTACCAACCGCTGTGTAAAGCTTCCTTTTGCCTTGCAGTGTTGTTTTAACAGCTCTGTGCAAGGTGTGTGTGTGAGAGTGCAGGTGACGCTGCAGTTTGCTCTGCATCCACCGCTGTTTGTAGGCATCTGCACGTGTCACTCACTGACTCTTTTTTTTATTTTATTTTGTGTAATTGGTGCAGCTCCATTCAATAGAAATTAACAGTGATCTATTAGTGTGACATGCTTCCATCCGTATACAATACATGGTTGCAAACACTATGAACAGAAAGCGCCTTTCAAAGCTTCCTTTGTTGCAGTGGTTCACAGTCTGTGAGCTTTTGTGATGAGTGCAGGTTACGCTGCAGTTAGCTCTTCATCCACTGCTGTTGTGTCTCTGACGTGTCACTCACTGACTCTTTATTTATTTTTCTAATTGGTGCGCTCCATTAATTGAAAAATAACATGAATCTATTAGTGTGACCGCTTCCATCCGTATACAATACATTGGTTGCAAACACTATAGAAGTACACAAAGGGGCCTTTCACAGATACTGAACAGTTGTTGCAGTGTTCACTGTAGTCTGTGAGCTTTTCATTTTTGAGTGCAGATTACGCTCCAGTTAGTTCTTCAACCACTGCTGGTTGTAGTCTGCTGAGCGTGTGTCACTGCCTCATCCTTCACATTTTTCTCAAATTGGTGCTGCTCCATTATATTTGAAAAAAATCTAATCTATTAGTGTGACGCGCTTCCATCCGTATACAATACATTGGTTGCAAACACTATAGAAGTACACAAAGGGGCCTTTCACAGCTACTGAACAGTTGTCTGCAGTGTTCACTGTAGTCTGTGAGCTTTTCATTTTTTGAGTGCAGATTACGCTCCAGTTAGTTCTTCAACCACTGCTGGTTGTAGTCTGCTGAGCGTGTGTCACTGCCTCATCCTTCACATTTTTCTCAAATTGGTGCTGCTCCATTATATTTGAAAAAAATCTAATCTATTAGTGTGACGCGCTTCCATCCTATACAATACATTGGTTGCAAACACTATAGAAGTACACAAAGGGGCCTTTCACAGCTACTGAACAGTTGTCTGCAGTGTTCACTGTAGTCTGTGAGCTTTTCATTTTTTGAGTGCAGATTACGCTCCAGTTAGTTCTTCAACCACTGCTGGTTGTAGTCTGCTGAGCGTGTGTCACTGCCTCATCCTTCACATTTTTCTCAAATTGGTGCTGCTCCATTATATTTGAAAAAAATCTAATCTATTAGTGTGACGCGCTTCCATCCGTATACAATACATTGGTTGCAAACACTATAGAAGTACACAAAGGGGCCTTTCACAGCTACTGAACAGTTGTCTGCAGTGTTCACTGCAGTCTCTGAGGAATAAACACACTTAGGCCTTATAACTTTTCTGACTTTCTTTATCAATCTACCAAGATGAAGAAGGCAGGGAGTAAGGCACGTGGTCGTGGCCGTGGAGTTTCAGCAGGGAGAGGACGTGGGGATTCTGTGGCTGCTGCCGCACCCAGTGACACAGCATCCACCAGTTTTCCCCCTGAGCGTTCCTTTATGCGCACTTTTGTAGGAGCTCGGCGTACCCCCCTGCTGCGGGAAGAACAAATTGAAGCCGTTGTTGGTTGGATGGCAGCCAATGCATCGACTTCAATTGCTTCCACCTCCTCTCAGGACCACAGCACTGTTGAACAACCATCTGTCTCTTCACCGCCTGCCAAATTGCCCAGGCATTCAGAGAGCTCTGTAAAGGAGCCAGCTGAGTCTCTGCTTCTGTTCTCAGAATCTGTTGGCTTGCAAACAGGGGCCCAGCCAAGCAGCATTCTGGAATGTGAAGAAGAGGAAGTATGCAGTGATGCGCAACAGCTGTGTCTCTCTGAATGTGAAGAGGCGGGTGAGCCAGTGCCGATGGTCAGCACACCGCAGAACGCATCTGATGATGATGAGACTCAAGTGCCAGTTTCTGTTGAGCATGGTGCTGGCCAGACCACCCAACAGCAGCAGGTGTTGGAAGAGGGTAGTGGAGATGATGAGGTCCAAGACCCAACATGGCGTGAGGAACAGGAAGGTGGTGGTAGCAGCTCTGAGGAAGAGATTGCCCCAACGGTCCAAACAGTAGGGAGAGGTAGGCTGCAGACTCGGTTGCCTGTAGCCTCCAGTTTGGCACCCGTTCGTAGCAGTTCTCTTCCAACAGCCAAAACGGGCGCTCCCAGGACTTGCACTGCATGGTCCTTTTTTGACACACTTGCAGATGATATTTGCTATGTCAAATGCAAGCTGTGTAATCAAAAAGTAAAAAGAGGTAAAAGTGTCAGTAACCTTAATACCACAAATATGTGGAAACATGTGCGGTCAAAGCACGTGGTTCAGTTACAAAGACAAACTGGAGATGTAGGCCAACCTACAGCAGCACCTACATCTTCAGCTCGTGTTGGAGCCTCTTCCTCCAGCTCACACACAGCTGGTTCGGCTTCCTCACAGGATCGCCATGGAAGAACCTCTGTCACTGTTGTCCAGAGACCCAGTGTTATTACACCCACAGCTGCAAGTTCCCTGTCATCCTCACACTCCCAGGCCACAAAACAGCCATCGGTAGCACAGGCATGGGATAAAAGAAGGCCATACTCGGCAAACCATCCACGAGCACAGGCTCTGAATGCTGGCATTGCAAAACTCCTGTCCCTTGAAATGCTGTCATTCAGGCTGGTGGAGACTGACAGTTTCCGTAACTTAATGGCATTGGCAGTCCCACAATACAATGTGCCCAGCCGATTTTATTTCAGCAGTCAAGCCGTCCCTGGTCTGCAAAAGCATGTTGAGGGAAAAATTAAACTTGCGCTACTAAACGCCGTCAGTAGCAAGGTCCATCTGACCACCGATGCGTGGACCAGTACCCATGGCCAGGGACGATACCTTTCCCTCACTGCCCATTGGGTCAATGTTGTGGAGCCGGGTACAGATCTTGCGAGTGGCGCTGTGCGTGTTCTGCCAACTCCAAGGATTGCAGGAATCCAGTCTGTCCACATTGACTCCTCCTCCTACTCCAGTTCCTCAGAATCATCGCTGCAGGAGCCGTCACGGTCTACCTCCACATGGACCCGTGAACGCTTACCTGTTGCGACCGATATGAGCACAGCCGTGGCCAAACGTCAACAGGCCGTCCTGAAATTAATTCCCATGGGGAATCGAAGCCACACAGCGCAGGAGCTCTGGAATGCCATCAAGCAGGAGAGCGACGTGTGGTTTTTGCCAGCGAATCTCCAGCCAGGCTTGGTAGTGTGTGACAATGGCCGAAATCTGGTGGCAGCTCTGGGCCTTGGCAACCTCACTCACATACCATGTCTGGCACATGTGCTCAACTTGGTCGTGCAGAGTTTTTTGAGGGACTATCCGGATCTTGATGCACTGCTGCACAAGGTCCGCCTAGAGTGCGCTCACTTGCGACGTTCCAGCATGGCCAGATCGCGCATTGCAGCTCTGCAACACAGATTTCGCCTTCCTGAACATCGCATCATATGTGACGTACCCACCAGGTGGAATTCCACGTTACATATGTTGGAGCGGTTGTGTGAGCAGCAGCCAGCTGTAATGGAGTATCAGCTGCATCAGGCGCAATCAACTCGCAATTTGCGCCGTTCACACTTCACCACTACTGAGTGGGCCTCTATGAAGGACATCTGCCACATTTTGCATGCGTTTGATGAGTCAACGCGGATGGCGAGTGCAGATGATGCACTAGTCAGCCTGACTGTCCCCCTTATCTGCCTGCTTCAAAAAACACTGCAAGCACTAAGGGATGAGGTTTTGGAAGAGGTGGAGGATGAGGAGTCACAAATTCCATCACCTTCTGGACAGTCAGCGCAACGTGGTTCCTCACAAAGGGCTGGGCAGGGCTCACTTTGTGAGGAGGATGAGGAGGAGTCAATGGAGGAGGAAGACATCGCTCCAGAGGGAGGTACACAACGCTCTAGTCAGTATGTAGAGCGAGGGTGGGGTGATGCAGAGCAGGCAGAGATGACGCCTCTTGCAGGGGACAGCGTTTCTTGGCCAGTTGGGAGTCTGCAGCACATGGTTGATTACATGCTGCAGTGCCTGAGAAACGACCGCCGCATCGCCCACATTCTCACCACGTCTGATTATTGGGTGTACACCCTCCTAGACCCTCGCTACCGGGACAACTTACAAAGCCTCATCACACCGTTGAACCGGGAGCGTAAAATGCGGGAGTACCAAGACACACTGGTGCAATCATAATGTTCTCCATTCCAGCCCAGAGCACTGCTGCTGCTACTGCTTTACAAAGCAGCTCTGTGCGTCGAGGCAGTGGAGACAGCTCTGCAACAAGAGGGAGCACAAGCAGCGCCTCTGCACAGGCAAGACCAGTATGTTCCAAATGTGGCAAAGTTTTGTGGCAGCGCCACAAATGTCTACACCATCCGAGACGGCTCCAGTCAGCAGGAGGCAACGTTTCCGTAAGATGGTGACAGACTACATGTCTTTCCCTCTCAGTGTACTCCCAGATGGCTCTTCCCCATTCAAGTTTTGGGTCTCTAAGCTGGATACATGGCCAGAGCTTAGCCAGTATGCATTGGAGGTGCTGGCTTGCCCTGCTGCCAGTGTATTATCGGAGCGTGTCTTTAGTGCTGCAGGTGGTGTACTAACAGACCGTCGCATGCGACTATCCTCCGATAATGTAGACCGGCTTACTTTTCTGAAAATGAACAAGGCATGGATCTCGCCAGAATTTGTCTGTCCGTTTTCAGATTAAATAACTGGTTCGCAACTTTATCCATGTCTCCTGTTATGTTCATCTTTCTACCACCTGAACTCTACTCCCTGGCCTACAACACTGCCAGTTGCTGCTCAGAAGTGTCGTGTCCACAGACCAATACACAAGCTATAGTGTTAGTGGGGTTCAGTAACGCCAGCTGTTCCCCTGCTGTGTGAACGGCAAAAAGTCCTGCTGCCTCCATCCTGTTGTCTTCTCATCCTTGGACTCCAACACCGACAGTTGTTGCTCGGAAGTGCTGTTAGCACAGTCAACACTTGCTCCTGTGTTACTGGGGTTCAGTAATGTCAGCTGTTCCCCTGCTGTGTGAACGGCAAAAAGTCCTGCTGCCTCCACCCTGTTGTCTTCTCATCCCTGGGCTCCAACACCGCCAGTTGTTGCCTGGAAGTGCTGTAAGCACAGTCAACACTTGCTCCTGTGTTACTGGGGTTCAGTAATGTCAGCTGTTCCCCTGCTGTGTGAACGGCAAAAGGTCCTGCTGCCTCCAACCGGTTCTCTTCTCATCCCTGGGCTCCAACACCGACAGTTGTTGCTCGGAAGTGTCATTGGCACGGGTACTCACTCCTGCCCAGACTGGTTACAGCACGCCATCTGTTTCCTGTCAGTGTAAACGTCACTTAGCCTCCAATAAGTTGTCCTGTCGTGTTGCGGTCGGGTTACCCGACTCTATGGTGCCTGGAGTTTAGGTGCTTCCTATGTGTGCTGCGGATATGCAAATAAAGGCTGTTTCCGTTGTGACAATAGGACAATCACCCACTGTAGTACTGTGGGATTCGGTAACTGCGGCCGGCTCGCGGCCTGTCAACTTAAATTTCCATGGGTACCTTCTGCTACCCGTCCGGGTTCCAGTACCGTCAACTGGTTCTCCGCAGTGCCTTTGGCCTAGGTGCCTCCATCTCGGTATCCGAGTTCCAGCAACATCTGCTGGTCCTTGGTAGTGCTTTGGAGCACAGGTACCTCCTGCTTAGTAACCGTGTCCCAGTAACATCAGCTGGTACAAGGTTGTGCTACAAATACAAGATACAGAACAAGAGACACAAGAACAATAAGCAGAAGATCTAAAAGCAGAAGAACATGAAGTATAAGACCAAAATGAAGAGCAAAATATATGCTCTAAATTATAAGCAGAAGAAGACTAAGCAGTGTATGGGGTGAGTCCATTCCTCCTCATGGTGCCCCTGGTAAATGCCTGATGCTGCAGGCTAAACTGAACACGGACAAATACTGTTGTAATTTAAATCTTTTGTGGCAGCAAGAACGGAACGATGAAAAAATCATACTTTTACAGATTACAAGTACAGGAATCTCTGTCACAAATAAGAATATGATGAAGAAGATGAAGGACTATAATATGAAGAATAATAGTTTAAAAAGAACAATATGAGTAATGTTAACAAAAAGATGAAAAGCAAGAAGTTTTAGAAGAAGATAAAGAAGGTGAAGATGAAGAATAATTTGATGACAAAGATGATGCTGCTGAAGATTATGAAGGAGAAAGTGTGGCAAAAGTTAAAAAGGTGAAGAGCATGGAAGTTGTGAAACATACATATTTGCCAAAATAGAAAAAAGGTTAACAACATTGTCAATTTCTTCGTCAATCCAAACGTATTTCCTAAAAAAAAAAATTAATGCTATTCCATTGGATTGGGTTAAACATCTATGCCTTTAATGTCTCCTCAACCTCCCCCAATACATTCTACATTACTCTTTGTTGTTTTCCTTCATGTACAATTAACCTACAAGGCAAGAATGGGGTTTTTTTAATTTCGATATTTTGTTCCCATAGACTTACATTGGACTTCCGGTATCGGTATCGGGTATCGCCGATATTTTTTGGGTATCGGCGATACCATTCCGATTCCGATACTTTTGGATATCGGAAAGTATCGCTCAACTCTACCTGTGTGTTAAAAATTGTGGCTTTTCAGGGCTATATTCCCCTTTGTTTGCTGTGTCTTACCCTATTTCTATACAGTATTTTGGGGAAAAAATAAATAAATCCAGGCCACATATTGAACAGTGTGTTATCTGTGTCAGGCGCCTATTTACCTGTGTGCTAATAATTGTGGCATTTCAGGGCTCCATTACACTGGATTTGCTGTCTGTTACTCTATTTGTATACAGTATTTTGGAGGAATAAATTTAAAAAATACAGACCACATATTGAACAGTGTGGTATCTGTGTCACACGCCTATCTATCTCTGTGTTAAAAATGTTGGCATTTCAGGACTACATTCCCCTTTTTTTTGCTGAGTTTTACCCTATTTCTATACACTATTTTGGGAGAAAAAAATAAACAAATCCAGGCCCCATATTGAACAGTGTGTTATCTCCATCACATGCCTATCTCTCTGTGTGCAAAAAAGTTATTGCATTTCAGGGCTATATTACACTGTATTTGCTGTGTCTTACCCTATTTGCATACACTATTTTTTGGGAAAAAATAAATAAATCCAGGCCACATATTGAACATTGTGGTATCTGTGTCAGGAGCCTATTTATCTGTGTGCTAAAAATTGTGGCATTTCAGGGCTACATTACACTGGATTTGCAGTCTGCTACTCTTTTTGTATACAGTATTTTGGGGAATAAATTGAAAAATACAGACCCCATATTGAACAGTGTGGTATCTGTGTCACACGCCTATCTATCTGTGTGTTAAAAATGTTGGCATTTCAGGGCTACATTTCCCTTTTTTGCTGAGTTTTACCCTGTTGCTATACACTATTTTGGGGAAAAAAATAAATAAATCCAGGCCACATATTGAACAGTGTGGTATCTGTGTGAGATGCTTATTTATTTTTGTGCTAAAAATTGTGGCATTTCAGGGCTACATTACACTGGATTTGCTGTCTGTTACCCTATTTGTAGATAGTATTTTGGGGGAAAAATTTTAAAAATGCAGACCACATATTGAACAGTGTGGTATCTCTGTCACACGCCTATCTGTCTGTGTGTTAATAATTGCGGCATTTCAGGGCTACAGTCCCCTTTTTTTGCTGTGTCTTACTCTATTTCTATACACTATTTTGGGGGAAAAAAATAAATAAATCCAGGCCACATATTGAACAGTGTGGTATCTGTGTCAGACTCCTACTTATCTGTGTGCTAAAAATTGTGGCATTTCAGGTCTACATTATACTGGATTTGCTGTCTGTTACCCTATTTGTATACAGTATTTTGGGGGGAAAAAAATTTAAAAATACAGACCACATATTGAACAGTGTGGTATCTTTGTCACACGCCTATCTGTGTGTTAAAAATTGTGGCATTTCAGGGCTTCATTCCCCTTTTTTGTTGTGTCTTACCCTATTTCTATATACTATTTTGGGGAAAAAATAAATAAATCCAGGTAACATATTGAACTGTGTGGTATCCAGTGTCAGACGCCTATTTATCTGTGTGCTAAAAATTGTGGAATTTCAGGGCTACATTACACTGGATTTGCTGTCTGTTACCATATTTGTATACAGTATTTTGGGGAAAAAAATTTAAAAATACAGACGACATATTGAACAGTGTGGTATCTCTGTCACATGACTATCTACCTGTGTGCTAAAAATTGTGGC
Organism: Oophaga sylvatica; assembly: GCA_033576555.1. NCBI lineage: Eukaryota > Metazoa > Chordata > Amphibia > Anura > Dendrobatidae > Oophaga > Oophaga sylvatica. Next base: position 381,413,825 of record JARQOD010000005.1, read on the forward strand.
ATTTCAGGGCTACATTCCCCTTTTTTTGCTGTGTCTTACCCTATTTCTATACACTATTTTTGGGGAAAAAAATTAATAAATCCAGGCCCCATATTGAACAGTGTGTTATCTCTGTCCGACACCTGATCTATCTGTGTGCTAAAGATTGTGGCATTTCAGGGCTACATTACACTGTATTTGCTGTGTCTTACCCTTTTTCTATAGACTATTTTGGGGGAAAAATTAACTAAATCCAGGCCACATATTGAACAGTGTGGTATCTGTGTCAGATGCCTATTTATCTGTGCGGTAAAAATTGTGGCATTTCAGGGCTACATTACACTGGATTTGCTGTCTGATACCCTATTTGTATACAGTATTTGGGGGGAAGAAACTTAAAAATACAGACCACATATTGAACAGTGTGGTATCTCTGTCACACGCCTATCTGTCTGTGTGCTAAAAATTGTGGCATTTCAGGGCTACATTCCCCTTTTATTGCTGTGTCTTACCCTATTTCTATACACTATTTTGGGGGAAAAATAAATAAATTCAGGCCACATATTGAAGAGTGGTATCTATCAGATGCCTATTTATCTGTGTTGTAAAAATTGTGGCATTTCAGGGCTACATTACACTGGATTTGCTGTCTGTTACCCTATCTGTATACAGTATTTTGGGGGAAAAAAATTTACAAATACATGCCACATATTGAACAGTGTGGTATTTCCATGACACGCCTCATGTATCTGTGGTCTACAAATTGTGGCATTTGAGGGCTCCATTTACCATATATACTCGTGTGTAAGCCGAGATTTTCAGCCCATTTTTTAGGGCTGAAAGTCCCCCTCTCGGCTTATACGCGGGTCATATACGGGGGTCGGCGGGAGGGGGATCGGAGGTGTCGGATCATACTCACCCCTCCGCCGGCACGGTCTCTGCAGCCCCCCTGGTTCTCCCACGATCTACGGCTCCTTCCTGCAGCAGTCACATGGTATCGCTCATTAAAGTCATGACTTTAATGAGCGGTGTGACCGCTGTAGGAAGGAAGAGCTGCGGAGAAGAGGAGACGCTGCAGAGTGAGACGCGCTGGCGGAGGGGTAAGTATAGCGATATTCACCTGTCCCGTTACACCACTGCGCGCTGCTCCGACCTCCTCGTCTGACTCTGAATGTTCAGGCAGAGGGCGCGATGACGTTGTTAGTGCGCGCCGCGCCCCCAGCCTGATAATTCGCTGCAGAGGACCCGGAAGCGGGAGCAGCGCAGCAGTGGAGCAGTCCGGTGACAGGTAAATATCGCAGGTGCCGGGTCCTGAGCGAGCGGTGACACCGGCACCTGTCCCCCATAGCGCGCCAGTGTCATCGCCTGCTCAGGACACTGGCACCTGGCCCCCAGCGACGAGAGGTGAGTATGTCATTTTTTGCAGCAGCAGCGTGGCAGCATAATGGACATACTATGGGGCATAATCTGTGGAGCATATGGGGGCCTAATCTGTGGAGCATATGGGGCCTAATCTGTGGAACATTTGATAGCATAATCTGTGGAACATATGGGGGCCTAATCTGTGGAACATATGGGGGCATAATCTGAGGAGCATATGGGGGCCTAATCTGTGGAACATATGGGGGCATAATCTGAGGAGCCTATGGGAGCCTAATCTGTGGAACATATGGGGGCATAATCTGAGGAGCATATGGGGGCCTAATCTGTGGAACATATGGGGGCATAATCTGTGGAACATATGAGGGCCTAATCTGTGGTCCATATGGGGGCATAATCTAAGGAGCATATGGGGCCTAATCTGTGGAACATATGGGGGCATAATCTGAGGAGCATATGGGGGCCTAATCTGGGAACATATGGGGGCATAATCTGAGAAGCATATGGGGGCCTAATCTGTGGAACATATGGGGGAATAATCTGAGGAGCATATGGAGGCCTAATCTGTGGAACATATGGGGGCATAATCTGAGGAGCATATTGGGGCCTAATCTGTGGAACATATGGGGGCATAATCTGTGGAACATATGGGGGCCTAATCTGTGGTCCATATGGGGGCATAATCTGAGGAGCATATGGGGCCTAATCTGTGGAACATATGGGGGCATAATCTGAGGAGCATATGGGGGCCTAATCTGTGGAACATATGGGGCATAATCTGAGAAGCATATGGGGGCCTAATCTGTGGAACACATGGGGGAATAATCTGAGGAGCATATGGAGGCCTAATCTGTGGAACATATGGGGGCATAATCTGAGGAGTATATGGGGGCCTAATCTGTGGAACATATGGGGGCATAATCTGAGGAGCATATGGGGGCCTAATCTGTGGAACATATGGGGGCATAATCTGAGAAGCATATGGGGGCTCAATCTGTGGAACATATGGGGAATAATCTGATGAGCATATGGAGGCCTAATCTGTGGAACATATGGGGGCATAATCTGAGGAGCATATTGGGGCCTAATCTGTGGAACATATGGGGGCATAATCTGTGGAGCATATGGGGGCCTAATCTGTGGAACATATTGGGCATAATCTGTGCAGCATATGGGGCAAATCTGTGGAACATATGGGGGCATAATCTGAGGAGCATATGGGGCCTAATCTGTGAAACATATGGGGACATAATCTGTGGAGCATATTTGGCATAATTTGTGCAGCATATGGGGACATAATCTGTGGAACATATGGGGGCCTAATCTGTGGAACATATGGGGGCGTAATCTGTGGAGCATATGGGGGCCTAATCTGTGGAGCATATTGGGCATAATCTGTGCAGCATATGGTGGCATAATCTGTGGATCATACGGGGGCATAATCTGTGCAGTTTATGGGGGCCTAATCTATGGAGCATATAGGGGCATAATCATTATTCACCCTAGACTTATACGCGAGTCAATAAGTTTTCCCATTTTTTTGTGGCAAAATTAGGGGGTCGGCTTATACACGGGTCGGCTTATACATGAGTATATACGGTAACTGTTTTTGCTATGTGTTACGCTAGTTCTAAACACTATTTTGCTGTCAAAAACAAGAATACAGGCCACATATTGAACAGTTTAGTATCTCAGTAAAAATACTTCTGTTTCAAATTGTTATGGCTGCTTCATGACTGTGTCTTAAATGCACCAAATACTACCACCATCATCATCTTCTGCCTACAAGCAGTTACTGTGCAGATAGATTGTCTGAGGAGTAGAGGGTGAATGTTTGGGCGGTGTTGTACACAGTGTTTGGGTTACGAAGGTGAAATCTTCAAGATTAAATCATGACTGGAAGAGCCAGAGCAAGAGCACGTGGAAGAGCACGGTGCAAGGACTCGCAAATACCATACCCAGGTGTTCCTGGGCCAGATTCTGACAATCTATCACCTACTAATACTGAACTTGTTGGACGAGGACGTCAAAAAGGAGCCGCTGCAGTTTCAAGAACAGAAGCTAGAGATTTTGATATTTCGGCAGGAGTTCAAGATGTGTCAATTGGAGAGTGTGGTGGTTGTAGATGTGACTTCTATGCTATGGGTGTATCCAGTAGACAATCCATCCAATCTGTTTTCTCTCGCAACTCTATTTAGCTGTGCACAAACTATGTCAAATTGATAGCTAGTCCCCAGAAGGTCTTGTCACAGTGCCAAGTTGATTACACTCCCCAGATGTTATCTTGATCCCTAATCTCACCTCTACTTTACCAGCATGATGAATTAATAGGAAAAGCACATGGTTTTGATGGAGCTGTTCTTTTCTTGCCAAAGAAACTAAATAAGATCAATGAGATGTTTAGCCGCACTCAAAATGTAGAAATAGTAAAGATTACAATTACTTTCACCAATGAGTAACCACACACTTCACCAACTTGCTTTCACTTTTACATTATATTCCAAAGCCTTGAAGAAGATGATGAATATATTATGATTTGAAGCAAATAGGTATTAATAATTATCACCCAAATGATGTTACAGAAGTAAGAACATAAGTAACCTATCTGTGTGGCAATGATTTACCACTGAAATTTTGAAGAATGAGACGAGTATCATCTTGTGGATTGATGTGAGCCACAAAGTCCTTCAAAGTGAAACTGTTCTGGATGTAATGTACAATTTGCTCTTGAAAATAATAAAATGCCTTCTTTGATGCTTGCATTAAAGAACTGATTGGCCAGATATGTACGACTCAGGAAGACCGGACTGCGGTTACCTGTGCTGCACCGGGTCCGTAACTGTCAAGGCTGCTTCTCCTTTTTCCCAGGGGAAGGAATAGGGGAATGGACAGGCCCCATTACCCAGAAAGATGGGGCGAGTTTTGACCGGGATCCCATCCGTAAGCTGATGGAAAAAACACTCAAAGCAGGAGAGAGTCCCCGACTGTTAGCATGTTAGCAGCAAGGGCGGCAGCACACTACGCGCCCAAAGCGCCGGCGCTGCGACGGACTGCAGTAGACAGACCCGGTGACCTAGTGTCAGGGGGGTGATCCTAAGAGAAAGCGGGCATGACATCAGATTTTTTGGGCGGGGACAAGCAGTGCGTAGGAGGCTGAGCAGCATGCTTCATCCTTAGAGCACTGGCGCCGCAAAGGACTGTTCCCGTTGGCTCCCGATGCTAACAGCGGTACTGCCAGAAAGCAAGGTGCCATGTGCCCAGTGATCACCAGAGAGTGAGGCACCATGCGCTCGTAACCGTGAGTACAGTGCACATACGCAGAAGAGAGAGCCAGTTTATGCCTCGTGCCCAACTTGGATAACCAATAATTATAAGGCACAGAGGAATGACCGAGGACGTTGGTATGGTTAGCAAATTACTCCCTCAGCATCTTCCCAAACTTTGCACTCCTTATGAGAGTACCCGGGCGCTTCAGGGAGGGTACTGAGAAAACTCTCCTATAACTTTGCCAGTGTTCCACTGCCTCTGCTGGATTGGAGTTGTGTGTCTCTCACTTGAACTCCTTGGTTGTCCAATGAACTGTGACCTCTGCCGGCAGCGTTTTGAGATGGGAATTTTTGTTAATGATTTTGCAAGAAGGGCCCTCTGGTACTGCAACCTTTCTGTACACCTGTCTGCCTTTGGAATAAGAGATATCAAGTTCTCCTATTAGCATGTGTCTAGAAGTGTCACCAATCAGTATTGCCTGGCTGTCAGCCAAAATTTGGAGAACGCGAGGGTCACGGGAAAGGCAGCATATCATAAACTCAACCAATGCGTGCCAGACTGCTAACAGGCAAGACTTCCATGTCCTCACCAAGACGACAACTAACCATGCTCTCCTCTTTGTCTTCAAATCATCCACAACTTTTGACTAACCTCAGCACTATCATTGCAAATGCGTCATTGTAAATATATAATTGTAAATACACCCCAGTACTTTGTATCTCCCCCACCTCAATGTAGATTGTAAACTCTCACGAGCAGGGTCGTTTTCTTTTGGTTTAATTACTGTTTTATTGTTAACTGTTATGGTACGGTAGCTGAGGAGTGCAGGTAAAAAAGGCAATACACCAGAGCAGTTGGAATCTATGAGATTGCAGTACCCTGACTAACCACCGCAACTAGAGGCAGCCGTGGAGCGTTCCTACGTTGGTCCTAGACGCCTCGTCACAGCCTGAGAAACTAACTACACCTAAAGATAGAAATAGGAAAGCTATCTGCCCCGGAGCAGACCCCAAAGATAATAGAAAGCCCCCAAACATGTAATGGCGGTTAGACAAGAGGAAATACTGACACAGAAAGAAAATAGTATGAGCAAATGCTGGGGCCAAAACTATCTAAATAGAAAAGGACAGGAAGGGTACTTACTGCAATCTCAGAAAACCCTGAAAAACACCAACTCTACTAATTTCAAAATCACCTGAGATCACACGACCTCTACCACCTAAATTAGTTCTCTGGTGTAACAAAATCAAGACAGCAGCCACTGAAAAAACTGGAAAAGCAAAAGTACAAAACTCAGTGGCTGAACAAACTGAGAGGGCAAAAGCCCCCGGAGGGACCCAGAAGGCCCCCACAGCAGGACAAAATGCAAAAATATAGCACAAACACAAAAGAAGAAAATGACTTATCTGATAGCAGGAGATGCAGACAAGACACAGCAGGCCACAAGGGAAACTGGAAAGAAGGATTCAGACCAGAACAATTGATCACCGGCAACCCTGATGGGAAAATGACTCCCTTATATAAGACCAGTCAGTAACACCTGATTCCCAGTCCTCACAATCTTCACTAGTACCGCTTGTAACCACCAGAGGGAGCCTCTGCTCAGAACTCATCTCAAACCCATTCACAACAGTTAACGTTGTTATTGTTACTTAGTTAGGACTGTTTTGTTTGAAAATGTTAAACTGTAAATATGTTGACGCTATATAAATAACGATTATTAGTATTATTAGAACACAAAGAAGCGGGATGGTGATGCTAATTATGGCATCATCACCTCTCACCATCTTGGTGGATTCCTCAAAGTTTGTGAGGATGGTACATATGTCTGACATCCATGTCCACTCCTGAGATCTTATGTGTAAAGTCTGAACTGAATACTGACGGCCTTATTGATGCTGGTAGTCAACAACTGCCCTCATCTGCTCACAAATTCTTTCCAAGATGTGCACTGTAGAGTTCCAACGCATGGGCACATTACACAACAGTGGGTGAACCGGAAGTTGCAAATGCTGCTGAAGCATGTCAAGGGCGGATGAAGCCGTAGCTGACTTTCTAAAATGGGCACGCAGGGCGGCGTATCTTCACAAGCAGCTGACTTTCTAAAATGGGCACACAGGGTGGTATATTTTCACAATCAGATCCGGCAGCTCCGTGTTGCTTTTGAGAAACCGTTGAACAACGAGGATAAGCACATGGGCCAGGCATGGTACATGTGTGAGCTCGCCTCACCTCAGAGCCAGCACCATTGTCACACATGACCATGCCTGGCTGTAGGTTCAGCAGCGACAGCCACACATCTGCCTGCTCTTTCAGAGCTGTCCACAACTCTTCAGCATTGTGCGGTTTGTCACCTAAGCATATTATCTTCAGTACAGCCTGCTGCAGCTTGGCTGAGGCAGTGCTGCAGTGCTTCCAGCTTGTGACTGATGTGTTAATTTTGGAGATTGGCAGCTGAATAGGAGGAGGAGGAGGCACAGGATCTGTAGACTGGAGCAAGCGTGATTGATGTAGGGCCTGTAATCCTTGGAGTCAGGAGGACGTGTTCCATCCCAATGTCCGACTGGGTCCAGGTTCCACTATGTTAACCCAGTGTGCAGTCAGCGAGATGTACCATCCCTGGCCACAAGCACTTGTCCACATGTCCGTGGTTAGGTGGACTTTCCCAGTAACAGCATGGTTGAGAGCCCAGGTAATGTAGTGGGACACGTGGTTGTGTAATGCCGTGAAGAATTAGTGTCGGCTGGGGACAGAGTACTTTGGGACAGACGCTGAAATCATGTTGCAAAAAAGCTTCAGTCTCCACGAGGCTAAAAGCCAACTTTTAGACTACAAGCAGATGGGAAATGGGTGAGGTTTAGTAGTGGGTTCTTTGTGGCTTTGAATGGATATTTCCGCTTGCATTCTAAGGACTGGGGTATGGACAACTGAACGCTGCGCTGGGACAAGGACATGAATGTGCTTGTTGATGGTGTTATTTGAGTTTGTGCACAACGACAGATGCAGCATCTTCTTATGCACCATGGACAAGGGATTTGCTTGCATGCACAACAGCGGAAGAAACAGTGGTATCACCCGCAGACACTGTTCCAGGAGCCTGGTGTTTGGCCCACAAAGTCGGGTGCTTTGCTGCCATGTGCCTGATCATGCTGGTGGTGGACAGGCTGTTATTTTTGCGACTCCTGCTGATGCTGGCATGGCCAGTGGTGCAAATGGCCTGTTTGAGGTTATCGACAGAGTCTTTAAAAATCCACCAGACTCGGGAAGACCTAACAGTTGTACTGGCAACTTCCGCTGTGTTAGTGTTACGGGGACATTCAGTGTCTCCCTCTGCCATACCACCTCCTCACCTCACCCTCTGTGTTTCTGGGTTCCCCAAGGCTCAGTTCTAGGACCACTAGTCTTCTCCATCTACACCTTCGGCCTGGGACAAGTCAAAGAATCCCACGGTTTGCAATATAATCTCTACGACGATGACACGCAGATCTAGCTATCTCGACCTGACATCACCTTATTGCTACCCAAAATCACACAATTTCTGTCCGCTATTTCATCCTTATTTTCTGCTCGCTTTCTAAAAGTGAACATGGACAAAGCAGAATTCATCATCTTTCAACCATCTCACTGTACCCCTCCACCAGAACTATCCATCAATTTTAATGGTTGATCACTTTCCCCAGTCCCGCATGATCGGTGCCTCTGGGTGATCCTCGACTCTGCCCTCTTTTTCAAGCCACATATCCAGGCCCTTGCCTCCTCCTGCCGACTCCAACTCAAAAACATTTCCCGAATCCTTACATTCCTTGACCAAGAAACTGCAAAAACGATTTTGCACTCCCCCATCATCTCCCGCCTCAAGCATTGCAATGTTCTACTTTCTGGCCTTCCCTATAGCACTCTTGCACCCCTCCAATCCATCCTAAACTAGCCTGCCCAACTAATCCACCTGTCTCCCCGTTATTCCCCATCCTCTCCTCTCTAAACCCTAAAACTGACACACAAAGCCATCCAAAACCTGTCTCCTCCATAAATCTGTGACATGGTCTCCCTGGACTTACCTACACGCAACCTTCGATCCTCTCAACATCTTCTTCTCTACTCCCCTCTTATCTCTTCTTCCCCCACCGCATACAAGATTTCTCCCATTCTTCACCCATACTCTGCAACTCTCTACCCCAACACATCAGACTACCGCTTACCACGGACACATTCAAAACGAACGTGAAGAACAACCTCTTCTGACAATCCTAAAACTTGCAGTGATCCTCAGTTTACTGAACCACATAACCATCTCTGTTATGTTTCGGTAGCTGAGGAGTGCAGGCAAAAAAGGCAATACACCAGAGCAGTTGGAATCTATGAGATTGCAGTACCCTGACTAACCACAACAACTAGAGGCAGCCGTGGAGCGTTCCTACGTTGGTCCTAGACGCCTCGTCACAGCCTGAGAAACTAACCACACCTAAAGATAGAAATAGGAAAGCTATCTGCCCCGGAGCAAACCCCAAAGACAATAGAAAACCCCCAAACATGTAATGGCGGTTAGACAAGAAGAAATACTGACACAGACAGAAAATAGTATGAGCAAACGTTGGGGCCCAAACTAACTAAATAGAAAAGGATAGGAAGGGTACTTACTGCAATCCCAGAAAACCCTGAAAACCACCAACTCTACTAATTTCAAAAACACCTGAGATCACACGACCTCTACCACCTAAATTAGTTCTCTGGTGTAACAAAATCAAAAAAGCAGCCACTGAAAAAACTGGAAAAAGCAAAGTACAAACATCAGTGGCTGAACTAAACTGAGAGGGCAAAAGCCCCCGGAGGGGACCCTGAAGGCCCCCACAGAAGTGCAGGACAAAATGCAAAAATCAAGCACAAAAACAAAAAGAAGAAAATGTCTTATCTGTTAGCAGGAGATGCAGACACGACACAGCAGGCTACAAAGGAAACAGGAATCAAGGATTCAGACCAGAACAATTGATCACCGGCAACCCTGATGGGAAGGTGACTCCCTTATATAAGACCAGTCAGTAACACCTGATTCCCAATCCTCACAATCTTCACAATCTTCACTGGACAGACCAGCACCGCTTGTTACCACCAGAGGGAGCCTCTGCTCAGAACTCATCCCAAGTCCACTCACAACAGTACCCCCCCCTTGAGGAGGGGTCACCGAATCCTCATTTGAGCAACCAGGTCGGTCAGGATGAGTTCTATGGTACGCACGGATGAGTCTCCTAGCATGGATGTCCAAAGCAAACACCCAAGAATTGTCTTCCTGACCATAACCTCTCCACTTAACCAAATACTGGAGATTCCGTCTAGAAAAACGAGAATCTAATATTTTCTCAACCACATACTCCAGATTGCCCTCAACCAAAACAGGGTCAGGAGGCACAGCAGCAGGAACCACTGGCTCAACAAACCTCTTCAACAAGGACTTGTGGAACACGTTATGGATCTTAAATGTCCCTGGAAGAAGCAAACGAAAAGAAACAGGATTAAGAATCTCTATGATCTTATAAGGTCCAATGAACCTAGGCTTAAATTTAGGAGATGCTACTCTCATAGGAATATTTTTTGAGGACAACCAGACCAAGTCCCCTACTTTAAACCGAGGACCATCAGTCCTATGCCGGTTAGCAAACCGCTGGGCCCTCTCCTGAGAGAGGGACAACTTCTCCACTACCTGGTCCCAAATCTGTTGCATACGCTCCACAACAGAGTCAACACCTGGACAGACAGAAGCCTCCGTCTGTCCTGAAGAAAATCGAGGGTGAAACCCAGAATTACAGAAAAACGGAGACATCAAAGTGGCAGAGCTAGCCCTATTATTAAGAGCAAACTCAGCCAAAGGCAAAAAAGAGACCCAGTCATCCTGATCAGCAGACACAAAGCATCTTAGATAAGTCTCCAATGTCTGGTTTGTTCTCTCAGTTTGACCATTGGTCTGAGGATGAAATGCCGAGGAGAAAGACAATTGAACACCCAGTTTAGAACAAAAAGTCCTCCAAAATCTGGAAACAAACTGGACTCCTCTGTCAGACACTATGTTCTCAGGAATGCCGTGTAAACGAACCACGTGCTGAAGGAACAACGGCACCAATTCAGAGGAGGAAGGCAACTTAGGTAATGGCACAAGATGTATCATCTTAGAAAACCTATCACAAATCACCCAGATGGCGGTCATTCTCTGAGAAACAGGAAGGTCGGAAATGAAATCCATAGAGATATGGGTCCATGGTCTCTTGGGCACAGGCAATGGCATCAACAAACCACTATAGCGAGAGCAAGGCTTGGAGCGAGAGCAAGTCCCGCAGGACTGCACAAATTCCCTGACATCACGAGACAAGGTAGGCCACCAAAAGGACCGACTAACAAGTCTCTGGTACCAAAAATTCCGGGATGCCCAGCCAACGCGGAACAATGAATCTCAGACATCACACTCTTTTTCCACTGGTCCGGGACAAACAATTTTCCAACAGGGCAGCGCTCGGGCCTATCCTCCTGACACCCCTCCAGAGCAAGTCTCAAATTAGGTGAGATGGCAGAAAGAACTACACCCTCTTTCAAAATAACAGAAGGATCAGATAACTCAGGAGAGTCCGCAAGGAAGCTCCTCGAGAGGGCATCCGCCTTAACATTCTTAGTGCCAGGAAGAAAGGAAACCACAAAATTAAAACGTGTGAAAAACAAGGCCCCTGCCTGTCTAGGATTGAGTCCTTGGCAGATTCCAGATAAACCAGATTCTTATGGTCAGTAAGGACCACCACCTGATGTTTGGCTCCCTCCAGCCAATGTCTCCACTCTTCAAAAGCCCACTTCATGGCCAATAACTCCCGATTACCCACGTCATAATTACATTCAGTAGGAGAAAATTTTCGAGAGAAAAAGGCACAAGGGTTACTTTTAGAGGTCTCTGGATCTTTTTGGGACAAAACGGCACCTGCCCCAATTTCAGAGGCATCAACCTCCACCTGAAATGGCAGAGAAACATCATTCTGCCGTAGAACAGGAGCAGAAGTGAATCTCTGCTTAAGTTCCTGAAATGCAGAGACTGCCTCAGGAGGCCAATTCACCACATCAGAACCCTTTTTGGTCAAATCAGTTAATGGTTTAACAATAACCGAGAAATTACCAATAAATTTATGATAAAATTGGCAAAACCCAAAAATCTTTGAAGAGCCTTTAATGAAGTAGGTTGGACCCAATCACAGATGGCCTGAACCTTGACCGTGTCCATTTCAATAACAGATGGGGACAAAATGAATCCCAGAAATGAGATCCTCTGTACGCCAAAAAGACACTTTGATCCCTTCACATACAGAGCATTCTCTCTCAAAATCTGGAATACAGTTCGAACATGTTTCACATGAGAGTCCCAGTCATTAGAAAAAATCAAGATATCATCCAAATAAACAATCAGAAATTTATCCACAAAATCCCTGAAAATGTCATTCATGAAGGACTGGAAGACAGAAGGAGCATTAGTGAGCCCAAAGGGCATCACAAGGTACTCAAAATGCCCCTCCGGGGTATTGAATGCCGTCTTCCATTCATCCCCGTGCTTAATGCGAATAAGGTTATATGCCCCCCTGAGGTCAAGCTTGGTAAACCAAGTAGCGTTTTTCACCCTGGAAAACAGGTCAGAAATCAAGGGTAACGGGTATTGATATTTCACAGTAATATTGTTCAAAAGACGATAATCAATACACGGCCTTAATGAACCATCCTTTTTGGCCACAAAGAAAAAACCGGCACCTAAGGGTGAAGAGGATGGTCTGATATGACCCTTCTCCAATGACTCCTTGATATAAGACCGCATAGCGTCATGTTCAGGTACAGACAAGTTAAAAAGGCGACCTTTAGGGAATTTACTACCAGGCACTAATTCAATAGCGCAGTCATAGCTCCTATGGGGAGGCAAGGATGCAGATTTACTTTCGCTAAATACATCAGAAAAATCAATCAAAAAGTCAGGAACATCCTGAGCCTGGGGGGAGGCAGAAAAAACAGGAGTGTTGGTATTAACACATTGGCAGCCCCAACTGGTTACAGACACAGATTTCCAATCCAAAACAGGATTATGAGACTGTAACCAAGGGAAACCCAGTACGATAATATCATGCAGATTATACAGAACCAAAAATTTGCAGCACTCTTGATGATCAGGTTCAACCCTCATTATCACCTGAGTAGAGCACTGAGGTTTATTCTCAGCCAAAGGGGTAGAATCGATCCCCAGTAGGGGAATAGACTTCTGTAGGGGTATCAAGGGAAACCCACAACGTTTAGCAAAATCATAATCCATCAGGTTAATAGCTGCTCCAGAATCAACGAAAGCCTGAGCAGAAAATGAGGACAGAGAGCATATCAGAGTGACAGTTAATAAAAACTTAGTCTGAACACTACCCAAGACAACTGAGCGTGCAAAACGTCTTCCCCGCTTAGGGCAGACTGAAATAGCATGAGAGGCATCACCACAGTAGAAACATAACCCATTGCGCTTTCGAAACTCATGACGCTGTGCCCCAGACACCACTCTATCACACTGCATGGATTCAGAAGCAGGTTCACAAGGCAACACTATTCCACGCATACTTCTCTCGTTCACGCAAACGTCTGTCAATTTGAATCGCTAATGACATAGAATCATTGAGACCAGAGGGGACAGGGAATCCCGCCATAACATCCTTTACATTATCTGACAGACCCTTCCGAAAAAGGGCCGCCAAAGCGTCGTCATTCCACTTGGTCAGGACTGCCCACCTACGGAATCTCTGACAGTATAACTCAGCGTCATCAAGCCCCTGATTTAATGCCAACAAGGCTTTTTCAGCTTGATCAGTGACATTAGGCTCATCGTACAATAACCCCAAAGCCTGAAAAAATGCATCAACATCACTCAAAACAGGATCCCCAGGTGTCAGGGAAAAAGCCCAATCCTGAGGATCGCCGCGCAGGAGAGAGATGACAATTTGAACCTGCTGCGCTGCGTTCCCTGAGGACTTAGATTTTAAGGCAAAAAACAATTTACAATTATTTTTGAAATTCTGAAACTTAGCTCGATCCCCTAAAAACAAATCTGGCATGGGAATCCTAGGTTCCACAACAGGCAACCTAGCAAGATATGCAGCAATACTCTGAACCTCAGTGGCAATTTGATCCACACGGCCAGGCAACTGTGCAAACTCCATTGAGAGAAAAAATCCTCCCCAGCACCCAGAGATACAGAGGGAAAAAAAAAAATGCAACAAACAGAAAAATATGTCTGACAACTCTGACAACCGTTTTTTCTTTCACAAATTTTTTCCCTTCTGTGAGTACCATACAATTTTAAATTTTTGGCCGGTGATACTGTTATGTTTCGGTAGCTGAGGAGTGCAGGCAAAAAAGGCAATACACCAGAGCAGTTGGAATCTATGACATTGCAGTACCCTGACTAACCACAACAACTAGAGGCACCCGTGGAGCGTTCCTACGTTGGTCCTAGACGCCTCGTCACAGCCTGAGAAACTAACTACACCTAAAGATAGAAATAGGAAAGCTATCTGCCCCGGAGCAGAACCCCAAAGACAATAGAAAGCCCCCAAACATGTAATGGCGGTTAGACAAGAAGAAATACTGACACAGACAGAAAATAGTATGAGCAAACGTTGGGGCCCAAACTAACTAAATAGAAAAGGATAGGAAGGGTACTTACTGCAATCCCAGAAAACCCTGAAAAGCACCAACTCTACTAATTTCAAAAACACCTGAGATCACACGACCTCTACCACCTAAATTAGTTCTCTGATGTAACAAAATCAAAACAGCAGCCACTGAAAAAACTGGAAAAAGCAAAAGTACAAACATCAGTGGCTGAACTAAACTGAGAGGGCAAAAGCCCCCGGAGGGGACCCTGAAGGCCCCCACAGAAGTGCAGGACAAAATGCAAAAATCAAGCACAAAAACAAAAAGAAGAAAATGTCTTATCTGTTAGCAGGAGATGCAGACACGACACAGCAGGATACAAAGGAAACAGGAATCAAGGATTCAGACCAGAACAATTGATCACCGGCAACCCTGATGGGAAGGTGACTCCCTTATATAAGACCAGTCAGTAACACCTGATTCCCAATCCTTACAATCTTCACAATCTTCACTGGACAGACCAGCACCGCTTGTAACCACCAGAGGGAGCCTCTGCTCAGAACTCATCCCAAGCCCACTCACAACACCTCTCCTAGTGTATCCACACCCATCCCCTGTACACTGTGAGCCCTCGCGGGAAGGGTCTCTGTCCTTCATTATTTCCGTGTGCCTTGTATTGCTCATGTTTAGTGTACTTGTCTATGTCTGCCCCTTTTTCAATGTAAAGCACCATGAAATAAATTGCACTATAAAAATGACAAATAATATCATCATCCACCACCTCGTCTTCCACTTCCGCACTCTGGTCCTCCTCCTGACTTTCTGGCAATTGTGTGTCATCATTGGCCACCTCTTTTGACACCTTTCCACCCTCGCCTTCGTGTGACGCTGGCTGCTCAAATATTTGGGCAGCACTACATGCGATATCATGTTGCCCCGCTTAAAGTGTACCGTACGAGAAGCCCAAATCTAAAAATGGTAAATTGAACAGCTCTTGGGAGTGTCCTAGTGTGGTATCAGTTGTCTACAGGCAATCGGCATGGTGGAAGGAAGGAGGATCTGGATGAGGAATATCCGGTCCAGATTCATGGCTACTCAGACTTGACCGTGTGGAAGACAGGGTGCTTGTGGTGGTGCCGGCAATATGACTGGTGGTGGCAAAGTGACTGGAAGCATTATCTGTTATCCAACCAACAACCTTTTGACACTGCTGTGGGTTCAATACGTGGTGTGCTGATGCGTTCCTCTAGTAATTAGCACTAGAAGGTTGAGCGAGAAAATGTGTGTTTGGTGTGGCCCAATTTCAGGTTGACAACAGCCTCAGCCTCTGCATGCACCATCACCATTATGTCCACTTCCCCGTGCCTTGCCACATGCCTTGCCCCTTTTAAATGTACTACATTATTTTCCACGTTCACTCCAAATGGTCTGAATTTGGAGTGAACTTATATGTTATCCGTGTGTGGGAAACCCACAGTTTAAAATATCTGGCCTGTAGGTAAAAATTTTTTTACAGCAAACTAGTGTCAATAACTTTAGTATGAGAAATGCTAAAAACACTTCAATGGAGGATTTAAATGCAACAATTTGTAGCCCACAGATAGATGAGGCGTCTGACAGAGACAGGCCACTCTCAAATACCTTGCCTGTATTTTGTTTTTTTGAGGCCAGAAAAATTGTGTGGAAAATTACGCTACGACACAACCCAAAAAAATTAATGGAGGCCTGATACCTGATGCATATTAAAACTGAGCTGGGTCACCTGATCCAACCTGGGAGGAGAAGATTAACCCTTTTTGTGCTGCCTGTCAACAGGTCTCACAATGTATTTAAAATGCCCAGTCTACATAAAAATGGTGAGCATTTATGTGAAAGCGCACAATATATACGTTATCCCATAGAAATGACTTCTTAGTGGGATACCATACATCCTCCACATCTCTTCAGACACCACCACAAGAACACTGGGGTGAACGTGTTCCGTGATGCAACATCCACGTTATTGTTTGCAAAGGGATGTTTGTGGTCTCAGTAGAGTACACCTATCGTTTCTTGCGTCCCCCCTCCCAATGAGGAGTGCAAATAAATATCAATTATTAAAAAATATAGGGTTGTACAGGAAGAGCAAATAGATAGTGGTGATATGGCACTGTGCCCTGTCAACACTAAAGTAGCTTTTTTTTAATTACCAGCATTACATACAAATTTTAAAATGAAGATGAAGTTGATAGAAAACATCAATATAGGTCCTTCCAGCATTCCTCTGTATACATCTCATGATTTAGATCACTATTAGCGTGATCTATTTCCCTTTAACATTTCTCTGTCTTCAGATCACAGATATCACAACATGCTTCAGCTGCAGGGCAAAGATTATGGCCTACGGTAGAACAGTTCTTGATGACATTTTTACAGTGTGAAACATTAATTAGTCATAAAAAAAATTATTTCTCTAGAACACAGTCGGTGGACACTTAGTAATCCCCACCCCCATTTAGTGGAATATGAAGGTCTGACATCCATTTGTAGGAATCCAGATATTAAAGGTACCAAACAACAAATATTATCTTTAAAGTTGAAACAGATTATTGAAGACATTTCAACAAGTTATTCAACATTTATTTAGCCTCCCTTGACAGAACTGTAGAACCATAATTGTGTTGTATCACAATACTAGATCAAGGGGAAAACAGAAATCCTTGATGCAATAATGCAATTGCCCCACAACAAAGGGGAACTATACTACAATGTTGTGAACAGGATAAATTAGCCAATGTCTGATGCCAGACTCCTTCAGGCTATGTGCACACGTTGCGGTTTTTTAGCGGTTTTGCCGCGGTTTTTCGCGGCGGAAACGCCACGAAACCGCGGCAAAACCGCTTACACAATACAACTCATTAAGGCCTATGAGATTCCGCAATGCTGTGCACATGCTGCGGGTTTTTCCGCGGCAGAATCGCATCGAGGGAGAATCCGCAGCATGCTCATTCTTTTTTGCGGAACCGCAGCGATTCCGCCGCCATAGGAATGCATTGAACCGCTTACTTTCTGCATGTGGCTGTACCCACCATGCGGAAAGTAAGCGGTTCATGTGCGGATGGTACCCAGGGTCTGGAGGAGAGGAGACTCTCCTCCAGGCCCTGAGTACCATATCCATGTAAAAACAATAATTAAAATAAAAAATAATGATATTCTCACCTTCCGGCGTCCCCCGCAGCTTTCCCGCCTCTCAGCGACGCTCCTGCCAATCGCGTTCCCAGGAGTGCATTGCGAGATCACCCAGATGGCGTAGCGGTCTCGCGAGATGCTACGTCATCGGGATGATTGCCGCAAAGTACTCCTGGGAACGGAACTTGCCGGGAGCGTCGCTGAGAGGCGGGAAGGCTGCGGGGGCCGCCGGAAGGTGAGAATATCATTAGTTATTTTTTTTTTTATTATTTTTACATTAGATCTTTTTACTATTGATGCGACATAGGCGGCATCAATAGTAAAAAGTTGGTCACACGAGTCAAACACTTGTTTGACTCGTGTGACCAACCTGTCAGATCGCTTGTAAAACGCTAGCATTCTGCAAGCTAATTCCGCTTGCAAAACGCTAGTGTTTAGCGGGAATACGCATACCTATAATATGCGGATTTTCCGCGGCAGGGAGGTGCGGAATTGCTGCGGAAATTTCCATGGCAATTCCGCAACGTGTGCACATAGCCTCAAACATCAACTACAGTGCCTTGCGAAAGTATTCGGCTCCCTGGAACTTTTCAACCTTTTCCCACATATCATGCTTCAAACATAAAGATACCAAATGTAAATTTTTGGTGAAGAATCAGCAACAAGTGGGACACAATTGTGAAGTTGAATGAAATTTATTGGTTATTTTAAATTTTTGTGGAAATACAAAAACTGAAAAGTGGGGCGTGCAATATTATTCGGTCCCTTGACTTAATACTTTGTTGCGCCACCTTTTGCTGCGATTACAGCTGCAAGTCGCTTGGGGTATGTCTCTATCAGTTTTGTACATCAAGAGACTGAAATTCTTGCCCATTCTTCCTTGGCAAACAGCTCGAGCTCATACATTTGGTATCTTTATGTTTGAAGCATGATATGTGGGAAAAAGTTGAAAAGTTCCAGGGAGCCGAATATTTTTGCAAGGCTCTGTATCTGCTGGTATTCATCACCTCACTAGCGTTAAACAAAAACCAAAATTATTATTTTTTTTTTAAAGAAGTCTCTGGACCCATATGTGAATTGTGAATATCTGTTATTACAGTCTCCAAGTTGCGTAGGTGTCATCAGAGCTTAATCTTAAATGCAGGTGGTTGGATGATTGCTGATGACCCTGAGGATTTAAAGAGTGCTTTTAAGATAGTATCAGGATCAACTTCAGCTGTAGGATTTTAATCAACACTGGAGGAGGAGAAGTTTGTGTTTCTTCGACATTAACCTTCCTTCTTTGTTGGGGTGTCACTTAATCTTAGAATTATTGGCTGGTCTGATGTTATCAGTGATCACGCTACCATTCAACTGAAGATTTCATTGCATTGGTTGTCCATCTAGGTATCTGTTGTTGTATTTTTTAGTAGGCACCAACTGCATCTTCCTTTCTTAGGCCGGCGTCACACTGGCGACAGAATCGGACGACTGCAATACGATGAAATATCGTATTGCAGTCTGCCTATGTTAATCTATGGAGCAGCTCCCAGTATCAGATTTTTTGTGGTCCGTTTTAAACGTCTGTGTGCAATCGCAGCATGCTGCGATTGTCACCGATTGTGGGTCGACTATCGCCAATGCAAGTCTATGGGAGCGATGAAAAATCGGATTACAAACGGACCGCACGTGTGACTTGCGATTAAATTGCATCGGTGTCCTTTAGAAAAGCCGGCAATTCATCCCGGCTATACTGTAAATCACACTGACAGCTTTAATAAAGAATAGAAAGAATAGATATACACACATAGAATACATATATATATATATATATATATATATATATTGTAAACAGTGAGAGTATGTGTGTTGAATGGGGTGTACATTTCACCTAGATACTTTGCTGACTGGTATAAGGGAAATGTATGGCTTTGTAAACCTAGTGGTAGAGAAAGGTCACTACACCTTACATTCAGTACACACTTGCAGCTCAGGCCTGAAACCACTCAGCTGTTAATTAGGAAACCAGAAGTAGGTGTCTGGGAACACAGTCAGAGAGCTCGCTTAGTCTGGACAAGGAGTCCAGGCACAAGAAGGAGTCTCCAGGAGTATGAGCTGTCTCAGTCTGGGTGCTCGATGTACCCGGACACAGGAGTAGTCTCTGTGAGAATCCATGCGGATCGCTGCTGAATAGGAGGGGAGCTCTCTCAAGTCTGGACGTTGGATATGCCTTCAGACACAGGGAGGAGACTCTGTGAAACTCCATGCTGGTAAATGCTGAACATATGTGTTGTTTTGGGGACAGGCTGTTAGAGTCTGGTCCCGGATAGAGAGGGAAATCTATCTAAGTGTAGTAAGTGGCTGGACAAGCCCAGGGCTTATGTTTATGATTTGGTTTTGCTTATGTTCTGTTTGTTGTGGACTTTAATAAAACTGGTTGCGGCCAGCTTTTGACAGAACTGCTGTCTGTGAATGAACTGTTTCCGTGCCACTCCGTCTACCCGGACGGCGATCCCAGAGCTATATCCCCTGAAAAGCTTACAATTGGTGCTGGAATGTGCGTGCAACACAGTGGCGAGAGACAGCAATAAAAGGTGAAGTCTGTTGAAGCAGCAGCAGAGAAAGAAAAAAAAAAAGAGAAACGTCTGTTGGAGCAGTCTTAAAGAGACAGTGGCCGTAATAGAGTTTGCAGAGAAAAAAAAAAAAGTGTCTGCACAGCAAGGCTGAATTTTCTGTGGAAAAGACTGTGGAGTGTGTATGTCTTGAGTGAAGACTGCCGTTGTTGAGACAGAGAAGTCTGACAGCATGGATGACAGCATGGAGGCGCTGTTTGAACAAATGGCGCAAGTTAATGTGCAACATAAGACTGCCGTGGTTGAGACAGATAAGTTCGGCAGTATGGAGGAGCTCGTTGAGTACCTGGTCCAGGCCCAGTGGAGCATGCAGCAGAGCATGGAGCGGCAGCGCCTGCAGCACCAGCAGCGCATGCAGCAGGCCCAGCAGCAATTCCTGCAGCAGCAGCAGGAGAATAACCGGTTGTTTTTTGAGCAGGTTGCAGCACTACAAAAGACTTGCAGCGCATCGTCCCAAAGTAATGTTGCAAAGTCACCTGCATTGTCCGCTGTAAAGAAGGCGGTAAGTCGGTCCCTGAAAAAGATGACACCTCGTGACGATGTGGAGGTATTTCTCACTAGGTTTGAGGGACTGGCAGAGAAGGAGAATCTGCCCCTATCTGAATGGGCCATGATGGTCGCACCCTATCTGATTGGAGAACCCCAAAGGGCCTATGCTGACCTGAGCGAGCAGGACAGCCAAGACTATGCCAAGCTGAAAGCGGAGATTCTTACCCGGCTGGGTGTTACGGTGACAGCCCGTGCCAGGGGAGTTCATGACTGGAGATGCAGTTGGGAGTCTGCAGTCAGCAAACCTGATTATGGAGTTGAAAAGGTGATAGTGGACCGCTACACCCAGGCATGTCCTCCTGAGGTACAGCCAGAGGTCGGACAAGGAGACCACCAGGACGCCAATCGTCTGGTCAGCCTGATGGAGAGGGCCTTCGCCACCAAAGACTGCCTCCGTGACCAGCCGTCTGAGAGGTCGTCACTTCAGAGTTCCTGGATGCCGAACTCTCCCGGTAAGAGCGTTCCAGCTGTTGGGGTCAGTGTGGGTGGGAGAGTGTGATGGACAGTGTTGGAGATGTCGTGAAATTGCAGCCAACTGTCCAATAGAGGGGGAGCCTATGTGTTGTGATGTTGGCGGATCCCTCTCTCCCTGCGCAGAGCCTGTGTGTGTGTCCACCTCAGCCGAAGAGACTGGACCACAGGGGTCCCCGGTGGTTGTAAATGACTGCCCAGCAGAGGCCCTCTTGGACTCAGAGAGTCCAGTGACTTCCGTATGGGACAGCCTGATTGATAGGGACTTTATCCCTGATAAACACCTGAGTGTGGTGTGCGTCCATGGAGACACCAAAGTCTACCCAGAGACTGTCGTGGACTTGATCCCCAAACGCGGGGAGGTTTCTTGTGAAGTGGGGGTAGTGAAGAACCTGGTGCCCCCCGTCATATTGGGTAATGACTTTCCCCGGTCTAAGGATCTCTGGGGGAAAAATGTTTCTGATGGACAGTGTGATGAAGCTCCTATTGAGGGTGTGCAGTCCCGAGGGGCGGAACACAATGCTAGTGGGCCGTTAAACTTATGTGATAATGATGATGATGATAAATGATAATGATGATGATGATCATGATAATGATGATGACCATGATAATGATGCTGATGCTGATAATGAAAATGATGATGATCATGATAGTAATGATGATACTGATCATAATCATGATAATGATATTGATAATAATGATGACTGTGATAGTGATGAAATTCCTTTGCAGGTAATGTTGGGAGATGAGGATGGTGGTTCTCGGGAACCGAGTGTCCCTGACTTACCTGTGTCCTGTGACAATTTTGAGAGTGAGCAGTGGCGAGACCCCTCTCTTAAAACGGCCCAGGAAAATATAAATGTTCTAAATGAGGTTTCCCAAGAGCCTGGCTCTGAGGAGAGGTTTCCTCATGTTGCCATAAACACTCACCTGTTGTATAGGGACTAGTGTTGAGCGATATTGCTCGATATCTAAAAATATCGTATCGAAATTGTATCGCCGATAGCACTAAATATCGTCGATAATCGATTTCGATAGCGGAAGTCCCATGTAAGTCTATGGGAACAAAATATCGAAATTAAAAAAAACCATTCTTGCCTTGTTGGTTAATTGTACATGAAGGAAAACAACAAAAACTAATGTAGAATGTATTGGGGGAGGTTGAGGAGACAATAAAGGCATACATGTTTAACCCAATGCATTGGAATAGCATTAATATATTTTTTTTTGGAAATACGTTTGGATTGACTAACAAATTGACAATGTTGTTAACCTTTTTTCTATTTTGGCAAATATGTATGTTTCACAACTTCCATGCTCTTCACCTTTTTAACTTTTGCCAGTGCCACACTTTCTCCTTCATAATCTTCAGCAGCAGCATCATCTTTCTCATCAAATTATTCTTCATCTTCACCTTCTTAATCTTCTTCTTAAACTTCTTGCTATTCATGTTTTTGTTTACATTACTCATATTGTTATTATTAAACTAATTAATCTTCTTCATATTCAAATTCTTCATCTTCTTCCTCTTCATCTTCTTCATCATATTCTTATTTGTGACAGAGATTCCTGTACTTGTAATCTGTAAAAGTATGAATTGTTCATCCTTCCGTTCTTGCTGTCACAAAAGATTTAAATTACAACAGTATTTGTCCGTGTTCAGTTTAGCCTGCAGCAGCAGGCATTTTCCAGGGGCACCACGAGGAGGAACGGACTCACCCCCATACACTGCTTAGTCTTCTTCTGCTTAGAATTTAGAGCATATATTTTGCTCTTCATTTTGGTCTTATACTTCATGTTCTTCTGTTTCTTGATCTTTTGCTTATTGTTCTTCTGTCTCTTGTTCTGTATCTTGTAGTTTGTCTTAACCTTCTTTGTCCTGTTGGTGATCTTCTTCTGGGTAATCTTTTATTTTTTCTTTGTGATGGTGTTCAGGCTGGTTGGCTTCATGCTCGTCGTCCTTGTTGTCGTCATCTTCTTCTGGGTGGTCTTTAATGTCGTCTAATTTCCGAGAAACAGCTGACGTTACTGGAACCCTGACGGGTATCAGATGGAGCAAGAGACAATGGAAGTAACGAGGACCAGCTGACTGTGCTGGACCCCGGACGGGTAGCAGAAGGAAAAGAGGCAATGTCACAACCGAGTACCAGCTGACGTTACTGTGACACGGTTACTAAGCAGGAGGTACCTGTGCTCCAAAGCACTACCAAGGACCAGCAGACGTTGCTGGAACTCGGATACGGAGATGGAGGCACCTAGGCCAAAGGCACTGGGGAGAACCACTTGACGGTACTGGACCCCGGACGGGTAGCAGAAGGAAAAGAGGCAATGTCACAACCGAGTACCAGCTGACGTTACTGTGACACGGTTACTAAGCAGGAGGTACCTGTGCTCCAAAGCACTACCAAGGACCAGCAGACGTTGCTGGAACTCGGATACGGAGATGGAGGCACCTAGGCCAAAGGCACTGGGGAGAACCACTTGACGGTACTGGACCCGGACGGGTAGCAGAAGGAAAAGAGGCAATGTCACAACCGAGTACCAGCTGACGTTACTGTGACACGGTTACTAAGCAGGAGGTACCTGTGCTCCAAAGCACTACCAAGGACCAGCAGACGTTGCTGGAACTCGGATACGGAGATGGAGGCACCTAGGCCAAAGGCACTGGGGAGAACCACTTGACGGTACTGGACCCCGGATGGGTAGAAGAACGCACCCATGAAAATGTAAGTTGACAGGACGCAAGCCGTCTGCAGTTGCCGAATCACACAGTCCTACAGTGGGTGCTTATCCTATTGTCACAATGGAAACCGCCTTTATTTACATATCCCACAGCACACATAGGAATCACCTAAACTGCAGGCACCATAGAGTCGGCTAACCCGAATGCAACACGACAGCACAACTTATTGGAGGATAATTGACGTTCACACTGCCAGGAAACAGCTGTCGTGCTGTAACCAGGCTGGCCAGGAGTCAGTACCCCTGCCAATTACTTACGAGCAACAAATGGCGGTGTTGTAGCCCAGGGAGTAGAGTTCAGGTGGTAGAAAGATGAACATAACAGGAGACATGGAAAACGTTGCCAAACAGTTATTTAATCTGAAAACGGACAGGCAAATTCAGGTGAGATCCATGCCTTGTTCATTTTCAGAAAAGTAAGCCGGTCTACATTCTCTGAGGATAGTCGCATGCGACGGTCTGTTACTACACCACCTGCAGCACTAAAGACACGCTCAGATAATACACTGGCAGCAGGGCAAGCCAGCACCTCCAATGCATACTGGCTAAGCTCTGGCCATGTATCCAACTTAGAGACCCAAAATTTGAAAGGGGAAGAGGCATCTGGGAGTACACTTAGAGGGAAAGCCAAGTAGTCTGTCACCATCTTACGGAAACGTTTCTTCCTGGTGACTGGAGCCGTCTCGGATGGTGTAGACCTTGCTGGCGCTGTCACAAAACTTTGCCACATTTGTAACATACAGTTCTTGCCCTGTGCAGAGGCGCTGCTTCTGCTCCCTCTTGTTGTAGAGGTGTCTACACTGCCTCGACGCACAGAGCTGCTTTGTAAAGCAGCAGCAGTAGCAGCAGCAGCTCTCTCGGCTGGAATGTACAACAGTATGGATTGCACCAGTGTGTCTTGGTACTCCTGCATTTTACGGTCCCGGTTCACCGGTGTGATGAGGGTTTGTAAGTTGTCCGGTAGCGAGGGTCTAGGAGGGTGTACACCCAATAATCTGACGTGCTGAGAATGTGGGCGATGCGGCGGTCGTTTATCAGGCACTGAAGCATGAAATCAACCATGTGCTGCAGACTCCCAACTGGCCAACAAAGGCTGTCCTCTGGAAGAGGCGTCATCTCTGTCTCCTCTGCATCACCCCACCCTCGCTCTACATACTGAGTAGAGCGTTGTGTACCTCCCTCTGTAGGGATTTCTTCCTCCTCCATTGACTCTCCTCCTCCTCATCCTCCTCACAAAGTGAGCCTGCCCAGCCCTTTGTGAGGAACGACGTTGCGCTGACTGTCCTGAAGATAATTGAATTTGTGACTCCTCATATTCCACCTCTTTCAAAACCTCTTCCTTTAGTGCTTTCAGTGATTTCTGAAGCAGGCAGATAAGGGGTACAGTCATGCTGACTAGTGCATCATCTGCACTCGCCATCCGCGTTGAGACATCAAACGCACGCAAAACGTCGCAGATGTCGTTCATAGAGGCCCACTCAGTAGTGGTGAAGTGTGAACGGCGCAAATTGCGAGTTGATTGCGCCTGTTGCAGCTGATACTCCATTACTGCTGGCTGCTGCTCACACAACCGCTCCAACATATGTAACGTGGAATTCCACCTGGTGGGTACGTCACATATGATGCGATGTTCAGGAAGGCGAAATCTGACTTGCAGAGCTGCAATGCGCGATCTGGCCATGCTGGAACGTCGCAAGTGAGCGCACTCTAGGCGGACCTTGTGCAGCAGTGCATCAAGATCCGGATAGTCCCTCAAAAAACTCTGCACGACCAAGTTGAGCACATGTGCCAGACATGGTATGTGAGTGAGGTTGCCAAGGCCCAGAGCTGCCACCAGATTTCGGCCATTGTCACACACTACCAAGCCTGGCTGGAGATTAGCTGACAAAAACCACACATCGCTCTCCTGCTTGATGGCATCCCAGAGCTCCTGCGCTGTGTGGCTTCGATTCCCCATGGGAATTAATTTCAGTACGGCCTGTTGACGTTTGGCCACGGCTGTGCTCATATCGGTCGCAACAGGTAAGCGTTCACGGGTCCATGTGGAGGTATACCGTGACGGCTTGTGCAGCGATGATTCTGAGGAACTGGAGTAGGAGGAGGAATCAATGTGCACAGACTGGATTCCTGCAATCCTTGGAGTTGGCAGAACACGTACAGCGCCACTGGCAAGATCTGTACCCGGCTCCACAACATTGACCCAATGGGCAGTGAGGGAAAGGTATCGTCCCTGGCCATGGGTACTGGTCCACGCATCGGTGGTCAGGTGGACCCTGCTACTGACGGCGTTTAGTAGCGCATGTTTAATGTTTCCCTCGACATGTTTTTGCAGAGCAGGGACAGCTTGCCTGCTGAAATAAAATCGGCTTGGCACATTATATTGTGGGACTGCCAATGCCATAAAGTTCCTGAAACTGTCAGTCTCCACCAGCCTGAATGACAGCATTTCAAGGGACAGGAGTTTTGCAAGGCCAGCATTCAGAGCCTGTGCTCGTGGATGGTTTGCCGAGTATGGCCGTCTTTTATCCCATGCCTGTGTTACCGATGGCTGTTTTTTGTTCTGGGAGTGTGACGATGACTGTGAACTTGCTGCAGTGGGTGGAATAACAGTTTCTCTATGGACAACAGTGACCGAGGTTCTTCCATGGAGATCCTGTGAGGAAGACGAAACAGGTGTGTGAGAGCTGGAGGTAGAGGCTCGAACATGACCTAAAGATGTAGGTGCTGCTGTAGGTTGGCCTACATCTCCAGTGTGTCTTTGGAACTCAACTACGTGCTTTGTCCGTACATGTGTCCACATATTTGTGGTATTCAGGTTCCTGATATTTTTACCTCTTTTAACTTTTTCTTACACAGCTTGCATTGAACATAGCAAATATCATGTACAAGTCTGTCAAAAAAGGACCACGCACTGCAAGTCATGGGAGCGCCAATTTTGACAGTTCTAAGAGAACTGCTCCAAACAGGTGCCAAACTGGAGGCTACAGGCAAGCGAGTCTGCAGCCTACCTCTCCCTCCTCTTTGTACCGTTGGGACAATCTCTTCCTCAGAGCTGCTCCCACCACCTTCCTGTTGCTCACGCCATGTTGGGTCTCGGACTTCATCATCTCCACTACCCTCTTCCAACACCTGCTGCTGTTGGATGGTCTGGCCAGCACCATGCTCACAGAAACTGGCACTTGAGTCTCATCATCATCAGATGCGTTCTGCGGTGTGCTGACCATCGGCACTGGCTCACCCGCCTCTTCACATTCAGAGAGACACAGCTGTTGCGCATCACTGCATACTCCCTCTTCTTCAAATTGCAGAATGCTGCTTGCCTGTGCCCGTGTTTGCGAGCCAACAGATTCTGAGAACAGAAGCAGAGACTCAGCTGGCTCCTGTACAGAACTCTCTGACTGCCTTGGCAATTTGACAGGCGGTGAACAGACAGATGGTTGCTCAACAGTGTTGTGTTCCTGAGAGGAGGTGGAAGGAATTGAAGTCGATGCATTGGCTGCCATCCAACCAACAACGGCTTCAATTTGTTCTTCCCGCAGCAGGGGGCACGCCGAGCTCCTACCAAAGTGCGCATAAAGGAACGCTCACGGGGATAAATGGTGGATGCTGTGTCACTGAGGGCGGCAGCAGACACAGAATCCCCACGTCCTCTCCCTGCTGAAACTCCACGGCCACGACCACGTGCCTTACTCACTGACTTCTTCATCTTGGTAGATTGATAAAGAAAGTCAGAAAAGTTATAAGGCCTAAGTGTGGTTATTACGCAGAGACTGAAGTGAACACTGAAACACAACTGTTCACAATCTGTGAAAGGCTACTCCTTTGTCTACTTCTATAGTGTTTGCAACCAATGTATTGTATACGGATGGAAGCGCGTCACACTAATAGATTATATTTTAAATGGAATGGAGCAGAACCAATTGGAGATAAATGAAAAGGATGAGCCACTGAGACACGCTCAGCAGAGTACAAGCAGCAGTGCTTGAACAAGTAACTGGAGCGTGATGTGCACTCAAAAAATAAAAAACACAGACTGAAGTGAACACTGAAACACAACTGTTCACAATCTGTGAAAGGCTACTCCTTTGTCTACTTCTATAGTGTTTGCAACCAATGTATTGGATACGGATGGAAGCGTGTCACACTAATAGTTAAATTGCATGGAGCTGCAAGAATTACACTGAAGGAAAAAAAAAAATAGTCTGTGAGTGACAGGTGCAGATGCCTACAGACAGCGTTGCATGCAGAGCAAACTGCAGCGTCACCTGCACTCACACACACCTTGCAGAGCTGTTAAAACAACACTGCAGGCAAAAGGAAGCTTTACACAGCGGTTGGTGCTAGCCTGCCTACAGCACAGTACACTAAATCGCAATCTCTAACTGTCCCTCAGAGTCAGCACAGTAGCGTTCTGTCCCTTACTGAATTCACAGCACAGTGACGCTAAAATGGCGGCGGCGCCTTTTATACACTGAAGAAAAAAAAAAAAGTCTGTGAGTGACACGTGCAGATGCCTACAGACAGCGTTGCATACAGAGCAAACTGCAGCGTCACCTGCACTCACACACACCTTGCAGAGCTGTTAAAACAACACTGCAGGCAAAAGGAAGCTTTACACAGCGGTTGGTGCTAGCCTGCCTACAGCACAGTACACTAAATCGCAATCTCTAACTGTCCCTCAGAGTCAGCACAGTAGCGTTCTGTCCCTTACTGAATTCACAGCACAGTGATGCTAAAATGGCAGCGGCGCCTTTTATAGTGCATTCTGACATCATTTCAGCATCCAATCACAGCCATGCCATTAGTTAACATGACCGCAGCAGTACAGGATGTGCCCACACTTCTTAGGATTCCTCATTGGCTGACTAAAATCACATTGCCTCGCAAAGAATTATGGGAACTTCCGATTACGGTATTCGATAATACGAAAATATCGAAACGAAT
Source organism: Oophaga sylvatica (assembly GCA_033576555.1). NCBI lineage: Eukaryota > Metazoa > Chordata > Amphibia > Anura > Dendrobatidae > Oophaga > Oophaga sylvatica. Next base: position 381,442,576 of record JARQOD010000005.1, read on the forward strand.
TATCGAAAGGCCGATAGAGCTAATATCGGCCGATAGCCGATATTTGCATTATCGTATCACTCAACACTAATAGGGACACTGAAGTCCAGGGAGAGGTCGTGAGCCAGCTCCTAGTACCTGAGCTATATGGAAGTATAGTGCTGGGGTTGTCACATAGTCACATACTTGAGGGACCACCTGAGGGAAACCAGGGACCAGATGGTGAAGTTAATGTTGTGGATGACATGTTAACTAAGGTTCCAGATCAAGATGTGAATGAGAATGAATTGTATAACCCTGACAGTGAGCAGGATGTGAATGAAAATGAAGTGTATAACCCTGAAAGTGAGCCAGATGTGGCTGAGAAAAAGGGGTCAGACAGGGATAGTGGTAGTGATAGTGAATCATCTGATGACAATCAAGCAACCAGTGCAAATGAGGAAGGCATGGTAGCAGAGGAGGTTGAGAGTCCTGAGAGGAAGGCTGATGCTGACCTTGCAGTCGGACAGAAGATGGCATCTGAAGATGTTTTACAGTTGGCCGGTTCCCTAGCGAAGACTAAGGTGAAAGGAGGAGAGCTTAGCTTTAAAGGCAGGACTCTGAAACTGAACACAGCCCAAGTAGATGCTGTTGGAAATGTGAAGTTACCAAGGTATGGTGTGGATCTGTATCGTGCCAAGGACTCTGAGGGAGATGCTGCAGAGGTGGAAAAAGCCATAGAAGTGGTAGTCACCAAGCCAGATGCCTCATCAGAAGCTGAGGTCTCAAGTGAAGCTGTGAGAAACAAGACTGAAGATATGGGGACTGACTCTGTCCAGGAATCTGTTTCTGCCGAAGACAGCGGCGTGGACGGGTTGCGGTTCGGATCAGTAGCTGCAACTCGTGAAGCTCAGGCTGGAAGTTCGGCGCCCGGAGCCCCAGCGGTGTTCCCGAGTGACACCAAGGATCTGGATAAGTCACAAGATGAGATTTTGAGACATCAGGCTGGCGTTGGTGAGCTCAAGCGCACTTTCATGGAGTCTACATCGGAGCCACGTCCCAACAAATGGGAAAAGCGATGTGTCACTCCATTGCCGCTGCAGACACACGGGAGCTCAGATGGGATGCAGAACGTGGTGGAAGAGAAGAATCCTGCGGGTTCTGAGTATACAGATGCAGCTATCAAGGAGAACTTGAAAGCCGGAATAAATGGAAATATTGGAGACCATAATGATGTGACTGAAGAGGTAGAATGTAAGACTGACGGTAGGGCTTCTGAGCATGTTCTACCAGAAGAGCCTGAAGAAGGGGCCGAAGACATAAAAGACGTCCAACAGGTACCAGATGAATTGATGACTTCTCAGAAAAAACTCCAAACTGTGATGAAGGAGTGTGATGAAAGCCATGAGCATCTTCGTGAGAAGGTCAATGAAGTAAAAGGAAGGATACAGGGAATCTCTTCGTTGCAAGAGCAAATGCTGCTCAATAAGTCTAAGGCTCTATATAAGAATGCTGTTGTCACGGTTAGAACATTACAATTCAGCTGGAGACTTAGCGGATGAATTATGTGTACTGCAAAAGAAAAAACGATCTGCTCCTTCTACAGTCCCAATCATTTGAACAGAGTAGCTTAAAATGGTCAGAGACCATGGCAGAGGAGCTTAAGGTCTGTGAAATAGACTTTATGAGTCAACCGATATTCAAGAAAATAGATGTGCTAAAGAGGGTTCAAGGGGAACTAGAGAAAAGTGAAAAACCCCCTATACCTTCTGTGATAGTTGGTGACACATGGTCAGTGCACCAAGGACAGGAGGTACGTGAGTTTCTGAGGAAGAGTCAGCAGAAGTGTTCTGATGTGCCGGGTCGTACTTCTCTGGCAGGCACTATATCGAAACTGAGCCCGGCCCTAAGGTCAAGATGAAACCGTGCAGGATACCCGAGGCCCGCAGAGAGCATAGGCCTGGGAGGGTACAGGGTAGTGCGGATGCTTCAGATGAAGAGAAAGCTGATGTTGGCTATGGCTCAGGTGAAGATACAGATGACAGTAGTGAAGATGAAGCTGATGAGGGCCATGACTGGTCCAGAGTTCACTGTCTCTTTTGGATTGTTGACCAGCCCTCCGGTCTGGATGACCAGCCCTCCGGTCTGGAGAAGAGGGGGGGATATGTGAGACAGTGAGAGTATGTGTGTTGAATGGGGTGTACATTTCACCTAGATACTTTGCTGACTGGTATAAGGGAAATGTATGGCTTTGTAAACCTAGTGGTAGAGAAAGGTCACTACACCTTACATTCAGTACACACTTGCAGCTCAGGCCTGAAACCACTCAGCTGTTAATTAGGAAACCAGAAGTAGTTGTCTGGGAACACAGTCAGAGAGCTCGCTTAGTCTGGACAAGGAGTCCAGGCACAAGAAGGAGTCTCCAGGAGTATGAGCTGTCTCAGTCTGGGTGCTCGATGTACCCGGACACAGGAGTAGTCTCTGTGAGAATCCATGCGGATCGCTGCTGAATAGGAGGGGAGCTCTCTCAAGTCTGGACGTTGGATATGCCTTCAGACACAAGGAGGAGACTCTGTGAAACTCCATGCTGGTAAATGCTGAACATTATGTGTTGTTTTGGGGACAGGCTGTTAGAGTCTGGTCCCGGATAGAGAGGGAAATCTATCTAAGTGTAGTAAGTGGCTGGACAAGCCCAGGGCTTATGTTTATGATTTGGTTTTGCTTATGTTCTGTTTGCTGTGGACTTTAATAAAACTGGTTGCGGCCAGCTTTTGCCAGAACTGCTGTCTGTGAATGAACTGTTTCCGTGCCACTCCGTCTACCCGGACGGCGATCCCAGAGCTATATCCCTGAAAAGCTTACAATATATATATATATATATATATAAATGTCATTGTGACATGTATATATACATATATTATAGTTCTTACACTTCTACATACTGTAATAGCCGCTAATTCAATTGCCGGCTTTTGTGAAATCACAGAAGCCGACATGAAATGATACATTGTTTAGACACAGTTAACCATGTCATTTCATGTATTTTGATATATGGTTTGAACTTACAATTACAGAAGTGTATGTGTGCCAAATTTCAGACATGTAGGGGTTAATTAAAGGTGTAAATTCGTTGAAAAAAAATGTGTGGGCTCCCGTTGTATTTTCTCCACCAGACAGACAAAGCAAGCGAGTGGGGGCAGATAATAATAGCCTAGGGAGGGTACATTTTTTTTGTGCCCCCCTGGCTACTAATATCTGCCCCCAGACACCCCAGAAAGGGCAAATCTATAATTAGATTTGCCCTTTCTGGCACTTTGCTCGTCTATTCCCGTTGCCCTGTAGCGGTGGCGAATGGGTTAAAAAGGGGTTACAGCCACCTTGAAATTGGAAGGTGACTGTGAGCCAGGTTAATAATTGAGAGCTGTCAATTAGACAACTATCAATTATTAATCCTATTGAAGTAAATACAAAAACACACACTTTAAGAATAATTTTAATGAAATAAAAACACATTTTTTAGACCATCTTTTATTTTACTCTTAATCCGTGCGAGGCCCTTGATCTCCTAAAATAAATATAAATAATAAAACAACATTATTCTTACCTATCTGGCGATCTGTCACGTCCCACGATGTAATCCTTCACAAAGGGTTAACTAGCAATCAGCTAATCAGCGCAACTAATGCTGCGTGCTCAGCTGATAGCTCCTGAATGAATGAGCTTATCTCCTGCCGACAGGAGAGGATGTGATTAATGAATGAAGCTTAATTGATTGTGTCCACTTTCACCTTAGGTCAGGTCACTCAAGTGAAAGTGGCAATAAATCAATTAAGCTCCATTCATGAATCTCTTCCTCTCCTTTCGCTAGTAGAGGAAGTTATTCATTCAGGAGGTTACAGCTTGGAGACAGCATTATAGCTCTCTGCTTACTGTAACCTGTTAACCCTTTCTGATGGATTACACCGTGGGATCTGACTGTACATCGGATTGGTAAGAATAATTTTGCTTTTTTTATTTTATTTTTATTACAGGAAATGGTTTTAGCAGGAAAATAAAATATGGTCAAAAACTGTGTGATTATTTCATTAAACTTCTTTTTTATTAAACTGTGTGTGTTTGATTTTTCTTTCATACAATAGGATTAATAATTGATAGTTGTCTAATTGACAGCTCTCAATTATTAACCTGGCTCACAGTCACCTTCCAATTGCAGGTGGCTGTAACCCCTTATTAACCCATTCGCCACCGCTACAGGGCAATGGGAATAGACGGGCAAAGTGCCAGAAATGGCAAATCTAATTATAGATTTGCCCTT
>JARQOD010000005.1:381446948-381544342 GCA_033576555.1 Oophaga sylvatica
TTTGGTGGGGTTTTGGGGTTGGGGGTAATTGTGGAAATTGGGGGAAATTTGGGAGATGGGGTTTTTTTTGGAAATTTTTGGGGGTTTGAGGGTTGGGGGTTTTGGTTGGGGGGGTTTGGGGGTTGGGGGGTAATTGGGGGTTTGGGGGGGAAAATTAGGGTATGGGAAATTTTTTTGGGGAAAAAGGGGGAAATTAGGAATTAGGGGGTAATTGGAATAGGGGGATTTTGGGAAAAAGAATGGGGGTAATCTTTGGACATAGGGGGAAAAATCTGAGGACATAGGGAGGCCTAATCTGGGAACATAGGGGCAAAACTGGGGACATAGGGGGCCAATTTTGGGGAACTTGGGGGCATAATCGTGGAACATAGGGGGCCTAACTGGGTCCCCATGGGGGCATAATCTAGGACAATGGGGCCCTAACGTGAACATATGGGGGCATAATCTAGAGCAAAAGGGGGGCCTAATCGGGGACATAGGGGGCATAATCGAAAGAAAATTGGGGCCTAATCGTGGAACCGGGGAAAAATCGAGGACAATGGAGGCCAAATCTTAACATATGGGGCTAATCTGGGAGTATATGGGGCCAATCTGGGGAAATATGGGGGCAAATCGGGGACATAGGGGGCCAATCGTGAACATAGGGGGGCATAATCGAAACATATGGGCTCAACGTGAACAATGAAAAATCTGATAGCATTTTGGACCCAATCTGTGGAACATAGGGGGGCAAACGAGGAGCATATGGGCCTAATCGGGAACATAGGGGGGCATAATTTTTGGGAGCATAGGGGGGCCTAATTTTTGGAACATTTGGGCATAATCGTGCACAAAAGGGGCAAATCTGGGGAACTATGGGGGCAAAATCTGGGACATATGGGGCCTAATCGTGAAACAATGGGACTAATTTTTGGGACTTTTTTTGGCAAAATTTTTGTCAGCTATGGGACATAATTGGGGGAAACATAGGGGGCCTAATCGTGGAACAAGGGGGGCGAAAACTGGGAGCATAGGGGGGCCTAACTGTGGAGCATTTGGCAAAAATCGTGCAGCATAGGGTCATAATCTGGGGATCATACGGGGCAAAATCTTGCTTTTTTGGGGCCTAATCTAGGGAGCAATAGGGGCATAATCATTTTTCCCCTAGACTTATACGCGAGTCAATAAGTTTTCCCAAATTTTTTTTGGGGCAAAATTAGGGGGTCGGCTTATAAACGGGCGCTTATACATTATATACGTAACTGTTTTTTCTAGTTTACCTAGTTCTAAACATATTTGCGTCAAAAACAAGAATACAGGCCCATATTGAAAAGTTTATATCCAGTAAAAAAAACTTTGTTTCAAATGTTTTGGGTGCTTCATGACTGTGTCTTAAATCACCAAATACACCACCCTCATCACTTCGCCTACAACATTACGTGCAATAAAATGTCGAGGAGTAAGGGTGAATGTTGGCTGTTGACACGGTTTTTTTGGTACAAGGGGAATCTTAAAGTTAAATCATGACTGAAAGCCAAAAAGCAAGAGCACGGGGAAAGCACGGTGCAAGGACCCAAATCCCAAACCCGTTTTCCCTGGCCAGTTTTCCTACAATCTATCACCTACTAAACTAAACTTTTGGACAGGACGAAAAAAGGCCCCCGCTGCAGTTTCAAGAACAAAGCTAAGATTTGTATTTCGGCGGGTTTTCAAGATGGCAATTTGGAGTGTGGGGTTGTAGAGGGACTTCTTTTAAAGGTTTCCAGTAGAAAATCCACCCAAATCTTTTTCTCTCGCAACTCTTTTTAGCTTGCACAAAAAAATTTAAATTGAAAGCAGCCCCCCGAAGGCTTGTCACAGTCCCAAATTGATTACACCCCCCCGATTTTTCTTGACCCAAATCCACCTAAATTTTCCAGCAGAGAAAAAAGGGGAAAAGAAAGGGGGGTTTTTTGATGGAGCTGTTTTTTCTTGAAAAAAAACTAAATAAGACAATGAAAATTGGGGGCCCAAACCAAAAAAATGTAAAAATAAAGTTTACAATTACTTTCCCAAGAAAACCCCACACTTCACCAATTTGCTTTCATTTTTTTACTTAAAATTCCAAAGCCTTGAAAAAGATGATATATTAGTTTTTGAAGAAAATGGGATTAAAAAATTACCCCCCAAAAAATGTTTTTTTACAGAATAAAACATAAGTAACCTATCTTTTTGGGGGGAAATTTATTTCCCCCCTGAAATTTTGAAGAATGAACATTTACATCTTGGTTTAGGAGCCACAAATCCTTCAAAGAAATTTTTCGGATGTAATGTACAATTTCTTTTTAAAAAAAAAAAAATCCTTTTTTTGATCGCAAAAAAAAACCCTGTTTTGGCCAAAATGTACGACTCGGGGAAAACCGGACTGGGGGTTTTTTTTCGACCGGGTCCGTAACTTTCAAGGCTGCTTCCCTTTTTTCCGGGGAAAGGGAAAGGGGGGAAAGGAACAGGCCCCATTCCCCCAAAAAAGGGGCAAAGTTTTGCCCGGGGAAACCCCAAACCGAAAACTGAGGGAAAAAAAACACCAAAAAAGGGGAAAAGGCCCCCCGACTTTGCATTTAGAGAAAGGGGGGGCACCACACTCCCCCAAACGCCGGCGCTGCGACGGATTTGGCCTAACAACCCTTTTTTTTTTGGGGGGGTTCAAAGGGGGGGGGACCCCAAGAAAAGCGGGGGGGACACAATTTTTGGGGGGAAAAACAGTCGTAGGAGCTGAGCAGCAGCTTCACCCTTTTAAACACTGGGGCCGAAAAGGGGCTGTTCCCGTTGGCTCCCGATGCTAACAGCGGTACTGCCGAAAGCAAGGGCCATGTGCCCAGTGATCACCAAGATGAGGCACCACCCCCCCCTCGAAAACCGTGAGTACATGCACAAACGCAGAAAAGGGGCCAGTTTATGCCTGGGGCCCTTTTTGGGGAAAACCAATAATATAAGGCCGAAATCCCGGGGGAGGGGGGTAGGTTTAAAAATTTTATTTCCCCACCCTTTTTCCCCAAACTTTGCACTCCTTATGAATCCCCCCGGGCGCTTCAGGGAGGGACTAAAAAATCTCCTATAACTTTGCCAGGTTCCACTGCCTCGCGGGGTTGGGGTTGTGTGTCTTTTCACTTTTAACTCCTTGGGTTTTCCAATGAAACCCTTTCCTCTGCCGGCACGTTTTTGAGATGGGGAAATTTTTTTTTAAAGATTTTTCAAAAAGGGCCCTCTGGGGGTGCAACCTTTCTGACACCTGTCTGCCCCTTTTGGGGGAAAAAATATCAAATTTTCCCCATTAGCATGTGCTAGAAGTTCCCAATCGTATTGGGCCGGGTGTCACCAAAATTTTTAGAACGCGAGGGGGGCGGGGGAAAAGGAGCATACATAAAAAAAACCAAAAAGGCCCGACGCTAACAGGCAAACTTCCAAGTCCTCACCAAGCGAAAACAACCACCCCCCTCTTGCCCCTTTAAATCCCTCCACAACTTTTGACCCAACCTCAGCACAAACTTGAAAAAAGTCATTGAAAAAATATAATTGTAAATACACCCCCGTACTTTTTATCTCCCCCACCTCAAGTAGATTGAAAAATTTTCACGACAGGTCTTTTTTTTTTTTTAATTTTCTTTTTATTTTTAAAATTTATGGTAGGGTAGCTGGGGGGTGCAGGAAAAAAGGAAAAACACCAAGCCCTTGGGAAACATAATTGCCCGTACCCTGACAAAACCCCCGCAACTAAGGAAAACCGGGGGGCTTCCTACGTTGGCCTAAAACCCCTCACGCCGAAAACAACTACACCTAAAGTAAAATGGGGAAAACTATCTGCCCCAGAAACCCCCCAAAATAATAGAAAGCCCCAAACATGAAAGGGGGGTTAGAAAAAGGGGGGAAAACGACACAGAAAAAAAAAATATGAGCAAAGCGGGGGGGAAAACTACAAATAAAAAAGGGGCCCAAAAAGGGGACTTACTGCAATCTCAAAAAACCCTGAAAAACACCAACTCTAACCCAATTTCAAAATCACCTGAATCAACGACCTCCCACCACCTAAATTTTCTCGGTGTAACAAAATCAAGACAGCAGCCACGAAAAAACTGGAAAAGGGGAAAAAAAAAAACTAGTGGCTAACAAACTGAGAGGGAAAAAACCCCCGGAGGGGGCCCCCAAGGCCCCCACACAGGACAAAATGAAAAAAAAGCACAAAAAACAAAAAAGAAAATGACTTCTGATAGCAGGGGAAACAGACAAACACCAGGCCACAAGGGAAACTGGAAAAAGGGGGCAGACCCGAACAATTTCACCGCAACCCCCCTTTGGGAAAAAGACTCCCTTAATAAGACCAGTCAGTAACCCCAAAACCCATTCCCACCTCACCCCAAAACTATAAACCCCTTGTAACCACCAGAGGGAGCCCTTTCTCAGAAAACCTCTCAAACCCCTTCACACAGTTTTTAAAAAGTTATTGTTACTTTTTTTGGACGTTTTTTTTGAAAAGTTTTAAAAAATAAAAGGGTTGACGCTATATAAATAACATTATTAGTATTATAAAAACCCCAAAGAAGCGGGATGGGGCTAAAAGATCAACCTCCACCACTTGGTGATTCCCAAAGTTTGGGGATGGTACATATGTCTAATCCAGCCCCCTCCTAGATCTTTTGTTAAAGCTAAAACTAATACGACGGCCTTTTTTATGCGGAAATAAACAACTGCCCCACTGCTCAAAATTTCCCTTTTCCCAAAATTCACTGAAGTTCCAACCATGGGCACTTTTCACAACAGGGGGAAACCCGGAAGTTAAAAAGCTGGGGAAGCATGTCAAGGGCGGATGAACCCCTAGTTTCCCTTTTTTAAAATGGGCACGCAGGGCGGCGAAATTTTTAAAAACAGCGACTTTCTAAAAAGGGCCAAAAGGGGGAAATTTTTCAAAAACAGACCCGGGCACCCCGGGGGGTTTTCTTTGAGAAACCTTTAACAACGGGGGAAAACACAGGGGCCCCGGGGATGGACATGTTGAGCTCGCCTCACCTCAGAGCCGAAAACCCTTGTCACACTACCATGCCGGGGTGTAGGTTCACAGCGACACCCACATCTCCGCTCTTTCAGATTTTCCCCAACTCTTCACCCATGTGGGGTTTGTCACCTAAGCATAACTTCATACACCCCCGCGCAGTTTGGGGTGAGGCTTTGCTGCAGTGCTTCAGCTTGTAAACTGATTTTAAATTTTTTGGGATTGGCAGTTTTAATAGGAGAGAGGGGGCACGGGGTCTGTAAACGGGGGCAAGCGGATTGATGGGGGCCCCTTAACCCCTTTGGGGTCAGGGACTTTTCCATCCCAATGCCGACTGGGGGGGGTTTTCCCCTTTTTAAAACCCCGGGGCAGCAGCGAGTTTAAACCATCCCTGGCCAAAAACATTTTTCCCCCAAGTCCGGGGTTTTAGGGGGGCTTTCCCAGAAAAAGAAATTTTTAGAGCCCAGGAAAGTAGGGACCGTGGTTGTGTAATCCGTGAAGAATTAGGGGGCCCTGGGGACAGAGATTTGACAGACCTGAAATCATTTTGAAAAAAAACTTCAGTCCCCGAGGCTAAAACCAAAATTTTTTAAAACAAGCAAGGGGGAAAAGGGGGGGTTTTTTGTAGTGGGTTCTTTGTGGCTTTGAAGGGGTTTTTTCCCCCTTTTCATTCTAAGGGGGGGGTTTTGGGGCAACAAAATGCGCTGGGAAAAAGGGGAAAATAAATTTGTGCTTGTTGATGGTGTTATTTTTTTTTGTGCACAACGACAGATGCAGCATCTTCTTATGCACCATGGAACCTTTTTTGCTTGCATGAAACAACAGGGGAAGAAACAGTGGTATCACCCGAAAAACGGGGGTTCCACCCCCTTTTGGTGTTTGGCCCACAAAGTCGGGGTGTTTTTCTGCCATGTGCCTGACCCCTGTTTTGGGGGGGGACACGGGGTTTTTTTTCGACCCCTGCTGATGCTGGCAGGGCCCCTGGCAAAGGCCTGTTTGAGTTATGGGGAAAAGTCTTTAAAAAACCCCCCCAAAATGGGGGAAAACCCAACAGTTGAAAGGCCCCAAATTCCGCTGTTTAGTGTTAGGGGACATTAAAATTTCCCCCCTGCCAAACCCTCCCACCCTCACCCTCTGTGTTTCTGGGTTCCCCAAGGCTCAGTTTTAGACCACTAGTCTTCTCCTCACAAACCCTTTGGCCGGGGGCAAGCCCCAAAAAACCCCCCGGGGTTTTTAAAAATAATCCTACACGTTTTTAAAAACCCAAACTATTTTTCCCCGCCCCACATCCCCTTTAAAATTTCTCCCCCCAAAACACAAAATTTTTTTGTCCGCATTTCATCCTTTTTTTTTCCCCGCCCTTTCTAAAAGTGAACTGGACAAAGCAAAATTTAAAACATTTTAAACCCCTCTCACTGTACCCCCACCAAACTATCCATCAATTTTAAGGGGTTTACACTTTCCCCCCCAGTCCCGCATAAAAAGGGGGGCCCTCGGGGGGATCCTCGACTTTTTCCCCCTTTTTTTTTAAAGGGGCCCCAAAATCCGGGGCCCCTTCCCCCCCCTTTTGGGCCCACTCCAACTAAAAAAAAATTTTCCCCCAATCCTTAAAATTCCTTGACCAAAAACCCGAAAAAACGTTTTTTCACCCCCATCATCTCCCCCTCAAGCTTTTAAAATTTTTTACTTTCGGGCCCTTTTCCCAAAAAAAAACTTTGCCCCCCAATCCATCCTAAACAAGCCGCCCAACAAAACCCCCCTTTTACCCCGTTAAAATTCCCCCCCCTTTTTCCCCTCTAAACCCTAAACTGAAAACCACAAACCCAAAACCAAAACCTGTCTCCCCTAAATCTGGACAGGGTTTTTCCCGGGGGCTTTCCTACCACGAAACCCCCGCTCCTCTCAAAAAATTTTTTCTTTTTCTCCCCTTTCTTTCTTTTTTTCCCCCCCCCGCATACAAGATTTCTCCCTTTCCCTTTCCCCCCTACCCTGCAACTCTCTACCCCAACACCCCAGACAAAACCCCTTACCCACGGACACTTTCCCAAAAAGAACTGAAGAACAACCTCTTTTTAAAAATCCTAAAACTTGCGTGACCCCCATTTTAAAGGGAAACCCCATAACCTTTTTCTGTTATGTTTCGGTAGCAGAGGTGCGGGGAAAAAAGGCAATAAAAACCCGAGCATTTTTAAAAAATAGATGCAGTACCCTGACTAACCACAAAAAACCCCAAAAGGCAGCCGTGGACGTTCCTACGTTGGTCCTAGACCCCTTTGTCCAGCCTGGAAACAACCACCCTAAAGATAAAAATAGGAAACTACCCCCCCCGGAGCAAACCCCCCAAAAACAATAGAAAACCCCCAAAAAAGTAATGGCGGTTAGACAAAAAAAAAACTGACCAGACAAAAATAGTAAACCCCAAAAGTTTCCCCCAAAATAACTAAATAAAAAAGGGGAAAAAGGGAAAGGGGACTTCCCGGGAATCCCAAAAAACCCAAAAAAACCCCCAAATCAAAATAATTTCAAAAACACCTGAAAATAAAAACGACCCTCCCAAAACCAAAATTTTGTTCTTTTGGGGTAAAAAAAAAAAAAAACCCACTAAAAAAAAATGGAAAAACAAAAGTACAAACCCAGGGGGTGAACAAAAAATAAAAAGGGGAAAAAACCCCCGGGGGGGCCCCCCAAAGGGCCCCCCCCCAGAAGTGCAGGAAAAAAAAAAAAAAATAAAAACACAAAAAAAAAAAAGGGAAAAAAATTTTTTATCGTTAGCAGGAGAAAAAGACCGCAGGCTACAAAGGAAACAGAATAAGGGGTTCGCCCAAACAATTATCCCCGGCAACCCTGAGGGAAGGTACCCCTTAAAAAGACCAGTCAGAAACCCTTTTACCCAATCCTCACAATCTTCACAACTTCACGGGACAACCAAACCCCGGGGCTTTTTAACCCACCAGAGGGAGCCTCTGCTCAGAACTCACCCCAACCACTCAAACAGCCCCCCCCCCCTTTTAGGGGGGTCACCAAACCCCCATTTGAAAACCCCGGGGGCGGTGGGGAAATGATTCAGGTACGCACGAATCCCCTACTTTGCCAAAGCAAACCCCAAATTTCTTCCGACCATAACCTCCCCATTTAACCAAATACGGAGATTCCGTCTAGAAAAACGAATCAAATTTTTTCTCAACCACAACTCCAATTGCCCTCAACCAAAACAGGTCGGGAGGCACAGGGGGCGAAACCACTGGCTAAAAAACCCCTCTTCAAAAGGCTTGGGGAAAACACTTAGATCTTAAATGCCCCGGAAAAGAAACGAAAAGAAACAGGATTAAGAACTCTTAAATTTAAAGGGGTTCCAATGAACCTATTTTTTTTTTTTTAAATTTAGGAATCTACTCCTAGGAAATTTTTTGAGGAAAACCCCAACCAATCCCCATTTTAAAACGGGGCCCAATGGGGTCCTTCCCGGGGTTAGAAACCCCGCTGGGCCCCTCCGAAGAGGGACAACTTTCCAACCGGCCCCCCAAATCTTTTCCCAAGCCCAAAAAAAGAGTCCCCCCCGGGGCAGACAAACCCCGCCCGCCTGAAGAAAATCGAGGGGGGAACCCAAAATTTTCAGAAAAAGGAACAAAAATGGCAGAGCTAGCCCTTTTTATTAAGAGAAACTCAGCCAAAGGCAAAAAAAGCCCCCCTCCGTCAGCAACCCCAAAGCCTTAGAAAAGTTTTCCTGTCTTTTTTCCCAGTTTGACCATTTGGGCTGAGGATGAAATCCGGAGAAAACAATTGAAAAACCCATTTTTAAAACCCCAAAAAATCCCCAAAAATTGGGGAAAAAAACGACTCCTCGGGGGGAAACATTTTTCAAACCGGAAAACAACCCCCTTTTGGGGGAAGGGAAAAACGGCCCCAATTCAAGGGGGAAGGGGAACTTGGGGAAGGCACAAATGATATCTTGAAAACCTATCACAAACCCCAAAAATTTTGGCGGCTTCAAAAACCCCAAAAATGGAAAGAAACCTAGAGAAAAGGGGCCAGGGGGCCTTTTGGGCCCCGGCAATGGCTAAAAAAACCACTATACAGAGAAGGCCCGGACAGAGCAAGTCCCGCAGGACTGCAAAAATTCCCCCCGACATCACGAAAAAAGGGGGCCCCCCAAAAGGCCCCCCCAACAAGTCCTGGCCCCCCAAAATTCCGGGAGCCCAGCCAAAGGAAACAATGAAATTCAACATCACATTTTTTTCCCCCTGGCCGGGACAAACAAATTTTTCCAAAAGGGCAGGCTCGGCCTACCCCCACCCCCCCCAGAGAAATCTAAAAAAGGGGAGATGGCAAAAAAAAACTAACCCCCCCTTTCAAAAAAAACAGAAGGATCAATAACTCGAGAGCCCAAGGAAGCTCCTCGGGGGGCCCTTTTCCCCCTTTAAAATTTTTAAAAACCAGGGAAAAAAGGAAACCCCAAAAATAAAACTGGGGAAAAAAAAGGGCCCACCCCCAGGGGGGGGATTTTCCGAAAACCATTTTTTAAAAGTAAGGACCCCAAACCCCGGTTTTGGCTCCCCCAGCCAATTCTCCACTCTTAAAAACCCCCTTTATGGCCAATAACCCCCGTAACCCACGTAAATTTTTTTCATAGGAAAAATTTTTTGAGAGAAAAAGGGAAAGGGTTTTTTCCCTTTTGAGGTCTCGGGCTTTTTGGGCAAAACCACCCCCCCCATTTCAGAGGCCCCCAAAAACCCCCCTGAAAAAGGAAGAAACATCATTTTGCCCAGAACAGGGCAAGGGAACCCCCGCTTAAGTTTTCCAAAGCAGAACGCCCAGGGGCCCCAATACCCCCTCAAAAAACCCCTTTTTGGGGAAATCATTTTAAGGGTTTTTAAAAATAAACCAGAAATTAAAAAAATTTTTTTATAAAATTGGCAAAACCCAAAAATCTTTTTAAAAGCCTTTTTAAGTAGGTTGGACCCAACACAGATGGCCTAACCTTACCTTCCATTTTTAAAAAAAGATGGGGAAAAAAAAACCCAAAAAGTCCTCGGGACGCCAAAAAACACTTTTAACCCTTTTCATACAGAGCATTCCTCTCAAATCTGGAAAAAGCGAACATGTTTCCTAGAGCCCCCCTCATTTGAAAAAAACAAATACACCAAAAAACAACAAAATTTACCACAAAACCCTGAAAATGTCCCATAAGGACGGAAACAAAGGGCTTAGGAGCCCAAAGGGGGATCACAAGGTCCAAAAAAGCCCCCCGGGGGGTTTAATGCCGTCTTTCCTTCACCCCCCTTTTTAAAGGGGAAAAAAGGGGGAAATCCCCCCCCGAGGTCACTTGGTAAACCAATACGTTTTTTCCCCCCCGGAAAAAAGGAGAAATCAAGGGAAAAGGGTTTTGAATTTACATAATTATTTTTCAAAAACGATAATCAATCCCCGGCCTTAAAAACCATCCTTTTTGGCCACAAAGAAAAAACCCGCAACCTAAGGGTGAAGAGGAGGGTCTGATATGACCCTTCCCCAATGACTCCTTGATATAAGCCCGCTAGCCATGTTCAGGTACAGACAATTAAAAAGGCGACCTTTAGGGAATTTACTACCAGGCACTAATTCAATAGCGCAGTCATAGCCCTATGGGGAGGAAAAGGATGCAGATTTACTTTCGCTAAATACATCAGAAAAATCAATCAAAAAGTCAGGAACATCCTGAGCCTGGGGGGAGGCAGAAAAAAAGGAGTTGTTGGTATTACACATTGGCAGCCCCAACTTGTTTACAGCACAGATTCCAATCCAAAACGGGATTATAGACTGTAACCAAGGGGGAAACCCAGAAAACATAATATCTTTCAATATAACGAACCAAAAATTTGCAGCACTCTAGATGATCAGGTTCAACCCTCATTATCACTGAGTGACACTGAGGTTTATTCTCACCAAAGGGTAAAACGATTCCCCAAGGGGATAACTTCGTAGGGTATCAAGGGAAACCCACAAACGTTTAGCAAAATCATAATCCACAGGTTAAAGCTGCTCCAGAATCAACGAAAGCCTGAGCAGAAAATGAGGACAGAGAGCATATCAGAGTGACAGTTAAAAAAACTTAGTCTGAACACTACCCAAGACAACTGAGCGTGCAAAACGTCTTCCCCGCTTAGGGCAGACTGAAATACATGAGAGGCTCACCACAGTAGAAACATAACCCATTGCGCTTTCGAAACTCATGACGCTGTGCCCCAGACACCACTCTATCACACTGCATGATTCAGAAGCAGGTTCACAAGGCAACACAATTCCACGCATACTTCTCGTTCACGCAAACGTCTGTCAATTTGAATCGCTAAATGACATAGAATCATTTAGACCAGAGGGGACAGGGAATCCCGCCATAACATCCTTTACATTACTGACAGACCCTTCCGAAAAAGGGCCGCCAAAGCGTCGTCATTCCACTTGGTCAGGACTGCCCACCTAACGGAATCTCTGACAGTATAACTCAGCTCATCAACCCCTGATTTAATGCCAACAAGGCTTTTTTCAGCTTGATCAGTGACATTAGGCCCATCGTACAATAACCCCAAAGCCTGAAAAAAGCATCAACATCACTCAAAACAGGATCCCCAGGTGTCAGGGAAAAAGCCCAATCCTGAGGATCGCCGCCAGGAGAGAGATGACAATTTGAACCTCTGCGCTGCGTTCCCTAGGACTTAGATTTAAGGCAAAAAACAATTACAATTATTTTTGAAATTCTGAAACTTAGCTCGATCCCCAAAAAACAAATCTGGCATGGGAATCCTAGGTTCCACAACAGGCAACCTAGCAAGATATGCAGCAATACTCTGAACCTCAGTGGCAATTTGATCCACACGGCCAGGCAACTGTGCAAAACTCCATTGAGAGAAAAAATCCTCCCCAGCACCCAGAGATACAGAGGAAAAAAAAAATGCAACAAACAGAAAAATATGTCTGACAACTCTGACAACCGTTTTTTCTTTCACAAATTTTTTTCCCTTCTGTGAGTACCATACAATTTTAAATTTTTGGCCGTTGATACAGTTATGTTTCGGTAGCTGAGGAGTGCAGGCAAAAAAGGCATACACCAGAGCAGTTGGAATCTATGACATTGCAGTACCCTGACTAACCACAACAACTAGAGGCACCCGTGGAGCGTTCCTACGTTGGTCCTAGACGCCTCGTCACCCGCCTGAGAAACTAACTACACCTAAAGATAGAAATAAGGAAAGCTAACTGCCCCGGAGCAGAACCCCAAAGACAATAGAAAGCCCCCAAACATGTAATGGCGGTTAGACAAAAGAAATAACTGACACAGACAAAAAATATGAGCAAACGTTGGGGCCCAACTAACTAAATAGAAAAGGATAGGAAGGGTACTTACTGCAATCCCAGAAAACCCTGAAAAAGCACCAACTCTACTAATTTCAAAAACACCTGAGATCACACCGACCCTCAACCACCTAAATTATTCTCTAAAGTAACAAAATCAAAACAGCAGCCACTGAAAAAACTGGAAAAAGCAAAAGTACAAACATCAGTGGCTGAACAAAAACTGAGAGGGCAAAAGCCCCCGGAGGGGACCCTGAAGGCCCCCACAGAAGTGCAGGACAAAATGCAAAAATCAAGCACAAAAACAAAAAGAAGAAAATGTCTTATCTGTTAGCAGAGATGCAGACACGACACAGCAGGATACAAAGGAAACAGGAAACAAGGATTCAGACCAGAACAATTGATCACCGGCAACCCTGATGGGAAGGTGACTCCCTTATATAAGACCAGTCAGTAACACCTGATTCCCAAACCTTACAATCTCACAATCTTCACTGGACAGACCACACCGCTTGTAACCACCAGGGGGAGCCTCTGCTCAGAACTCATCCCAAAGCCCACTCACAACACCTCTCCTAGTGTATCCACACCCATCCCCTGTACACTGTGAGCCCTCGCGGGAAGGGTCTCTGTCCTTCATTATTTCCGTGTGCCTTGTATTGCTCATGTTTAGTGTACTTGTCTATGTCTCCCCTTTTTCAATGTAAAGCACCATGAAATAAATTTGCACTATAAAAATGACAAATAATATCATCATCCACCACCTCGTCTTCCACTTCCGCACTCTGGTCCTCCTCCTGACTTTCTGGCAATTGTGTGTCCATTGGCCACCTCTTTGACACCTTTCCACCCTCCCTTCGTGTGACGCTGGCTGCTCAAATATTTGGGCAGCACTACATGCGATATCATGTTGCCCCGCTTAAAGTGTACCGTACGAGAAGCCCAAAATCTAAAAATGGTAAATTTTGAACAGCTCTTGGGAGTGTCCTAGTGTGGTATCAGTTGTCTACAGGCAATCGGCATGGTGGAAGGAAGGAGGATCTGGATGAGGAATATCCGGTCCAGATTCATGGCTACTCAGACTTGACCGTGTGGAAGACAGGGTGCTTGTGGTGGTGCCGCAATATGACTGGTGGTTGGCAAAGTGACTGGAAGCATTATCTGTTATCCAACCAACAACCTTTTGACACTGCTGTGGGTTCAATACGTGGTGTGCTGATGCGTTCCTCTAGTAATTAGCACTAAAGGGTTGAGCGAGAAAATGTGTGTTTGGTGTGGCCCAATTTCAGTTGACAACAGCCTCAGCCTCTGCATGCACCATCACCATTATGTCCACTTCCCCGTGCCTTGCCACATGCCTTGCCCCTTTTAAATGTACTACATTATTTTCCACGTTCACTCCAAATGTCTGAATTTGGAGTGAACTTATATGTTATCCGTGTGTGGGAAAACCCACAGTTTAAAATATCTGGCCTGTAGGTAAAAATTTTTTTACAGCAAACTAGTGTCAATAACTTTAGTATGAGAAATGCTAAAAACACTTCAATGGAGGATTTAAATGCAACAATTTGTAGCCCACAGATAGATGAGGCGTCTGACAGAGACAGGCCACTCTCAAATACCTTGCCTGTATTTTGTTTTTTTGAGGCCAGAAAAATTGTGTGGAAAATTACGCTACGACACAACCCAAAAAAATTAATGGAGGCCTGATACCTGATGCATATAAAAACTGAGCTGGGTCACCTGATCCAACCTGGGAGGAGAAGATTAACCCTTTTTGTGCTGCCTGTCAACAGGTCTCACAATGTATTTAAAATGCCCAGTCTACATAAAAATGGTGAGCATTTATGTGAAAGCGCACAATATATACGTTATCCCATAGAAATGACTTCTTAGTGGGATACCATAACATCCTCCACATCTCTTCAGACACCACCACAAGAACACTGGGGTGAACGTGTTCCGTGATGCAACATCCACGTTATTGTTTGCAAAGGGATGTTTGTGGTCTCAGTAGAGTACACCTATCGTTTCTTGCGTCCCCCCTCCCAATGAGGAGTGCAAATAAATATCAATTATTAAAAAAATATAGGGTTGTACAGGAAGAGCAAATAGATAGTGGTGATATGGCACTGTGCCCTGTCAACACTAAAGTAGCTTTTTTTAATTACCAGCATTACATACAAATTTTAAAATGAAGATGAAGTTGATAGAAAACATCAATATAGGTCCTTCCAGCATTCCTCTGTATACATCTCATGATTTAGATCACTATTAGCGTGATCTATTTCCCTTTAACATTTCTCTGTCTTCAGATCACAGATATCACAACATGCTTCAGCTGCAGGGCAAAGATTATGGCCTACGGTAGAACATTCTTGATGACATTTTTACAGTGTGAAACATTAATTAGTCATAAAAAAAATTATTTCTCTAGAACACAGTCGGTGGACACTTATAATCCCCACCCCCATTTAGTGGAATATGAAGGTCTGACATCCATTTGTAGGAATCCAGATATTAAAGGTACCAAACAACAAATATTATCTTTAAAGTTGAAACAGATTATGAAGACATTTCAACAAGTTATTCAACATTTATTTAGCCTCCCTTGACAGAACTGTAGAACCATAATTGTGTTGTATCACAATACTAGATCAAGGGGAAAACAGAAATCCTTGATGCAATAATGCAATTGCCCCACAACAAAGGGAACTATACTACAATGTTGTGAACAGGATAAATTAGCCAATGTCTGATGCCAGACTCCTTCAGGCTATTGCACACGTTGCGGTTTTTTAGCGGTTTTGCCGCGGTTTTTTTCGCGGCGGAAACGCCACGAAACCGCGGCAAAACCGCTTACACAATACAACTCATTAAGGCCTATGAGATTCCGCAATGCTGTGCACATGCTGCGGGTTTTTTCCGCGCAGAATCGCATCGATGGAGAATCCGCAGCATGCTCATTCTTTTTTGCGGAACCGCAGCGATTCCGCCGCCATAGGAATGCATTGAACCGCTTACTTTCTGCATGTGGCTGTCCCACCATGCGGAAAGTAAGCGGTTCATGTGCGGATGGTACCCAGGTCTGGAGGAGAGGAGACTCTCCTCCAGGCCCTGAGTACCATATCCATGTAAAAACAATAATTAAAATAAAAAATAATGATATTCTCACCTTCCGGCGTCCCCCGCAGCTTTCCCGCCTCTCAGCGACGCTCCTGCCAATCGCGTTCCCAGGAGTGCATTGCGAGATCACCCAGATGGCGTAGCGGTCTCGCGAGATGCTACGTCATCGGGATGATTGCCGCAAAGTACTCCTGGGAACGGAACTTGCCGGGAGCGTCGCTGAGAGGCGGGAGGCTGCGGGGGCCGCCGGAAGGTGAGAATATCATTAGTTATTTTTTTTTTTATTATTTTTACATTAGATCTTTTTACTATTGATGCGACATAGGCGGCATCAATAGTAAAAAGTTGGTCACACGAGTCAAACACTTGTTTGACTCGTGTGACCAACCTGTCAGATCGCTTGTAAAACGCTAGCATTCTGCAAGCTAATTCCGCTTGCAAAACGCTAGTGTTTAGCGGGAATACGCATACCTATAATATGCGGATTTTCCGCGGCAGGGAGGTGCGGAATTGCTGCGGAAATTTCCATGGCAATTCCGCAACGTGTGCACATAGCCTCAAACATCAACTACAGTGCCTTGCGAAAGTATTCGGCTCCCTGGAACTTTTCAACCTTTTCCCACATATCATGCTTCAAACATAAAGATACCAAATGTAAATTTTTGGTGAAGAATCAGCAACAAGTGGGACACAATTGTGAAGTTGAATGAAATTTATTGGTTATTTTAAATTTTTGTGGAAATACAAAAACTGAAAAGTGGGGCGTGCAATATTATTCGGTCCCTTGACTTAATACTTTGTTGCGCCACCTTTTGCTGCGATTACAGCTGCAAGTCGCTTGGGGTATGTCTCTATCAGTTTTGTACATCAAGAGACTGAAATTCTTGCCCATTCTTCCTTGGCAAACAGCTCGAGCTCATACATTTGGTATCTTTATGTTTGAAGCATGATATGTGGGAAAAAGTTGAAAAGTTCCAGGGAGCCGAATATTTTTGCAAGGCTCTGTATCTGCTGGTATTCATCACCTCACTAGCGTTAAACAAAAACCAAAATTATTATTTTTTTTTTTAAAGAAGTCTCTGGACCCATATGTGAATTGTGAATATCTGTTATTACAGTCTCCAAGTTGCGTAGGTGTCATCAGAGCTTAATCTTAAATGCAGGTGGTTGGATGATTGCTGATGACCCTGAGGATTTAAAGAGTGCTTTTAAGATAGTATCAGGATCAACTTCAGCTGTAGGATTTTAATCAACACTGGAGGAGGAGAAGTTTGTGTTTCTTCGACATTAACCTTCCTTCTTTGTTGGGGTGTCACTTAATCTTAGAATTATTGGCTGGTCTGATGTTATCAGTGATCACGCTACCATTCAACTGAAGATTTCATTGCATTGGTTGTCCATCTAGGTATCTGTTGTTGTATTTTTTAGTAGGCACCAACTGCATCTTCCTTTCTTAGGCCGGCGTCACACTGGCGACAGAATCGGACGACTGCAATACGATGAAATATCGTATTGCAGTCTGCCCTATGTTAATCTATGGAGCAGCTCCCAGTATCAGATTTTTTGTGGTCCGTTTTAAACGTCTGTGTGCAATCGCAGCATGCTGCGATTGTCACCGATTGTGGGTCGACTATCGCCAATGCAAGTCTATGGGAGCGATGAAAAATCGGATTACAAACGGACCGCACGTGTGACTTGCGATTAAATTGCATCGGTGTCCTTTAGAAAAGCCGGCAATTCATCCCCGGCTATACTGTAAATCACACTGACAGCTTTAATAAAGAATAGAAAGAATAGATATACACACATAGAATACATATATATATATATATATATATATATATATTGTGAGAACAGTGAGAGTATGTGTGTTGAATGGGGTGTACATTTCACCTAGATACTTTGCTGACTGGTATAAGGGAAATGTATGGCTTTGTAAACCTAGTGGTAGAGAAAGGTCACTACACCTTACATTCAGTACACACTTGCAGCTCAGGCCTGAAACCACTCAGCTGTTAATTAGGAAACCAGAAGTAGGTGTCTGGGAACACAGTCAGAGAGCTCGCTTAGTCTGGACAAGGAGTCCAGGCACAAGAAGGAGTCTCCAGGAGTATGAGCTGTCTCAGTCTGGGTGCTCGATGTACCCCGGACACAGGAGTAGTCTCTGTGAGAATCCATGCGGATCGCTGCTGAATAGGAGGGGAGCTCTCTCAAGTCTGGACGTTGGATATGCCTTCAGACACAGGGAGGAGACTCTGTGAAACTCCATGCTGGTAAATGCTGAACATATGTGTTGTTTTGGGGACAGGCTGTTAGAGTCTGGTCCCGGATAGAGAGGGAAATCTATCTAAGTGTAGTAAGTGGCTGGACAAGCCCAGGGCTTATGTTTATGATTTGGTTTTGCTTATGTTCTGTTTGTTGTGGACTTTAATAAAACTGGTTGCGGCCAGCTTTTGACAGAACTGCTGTCTGTGAATGAACTGTTTCCGTGCCACTCCGTCTACCCGGACGGCGATCCCAGAGCTATATCCCCTGAAAAGCTTACAATTGGTGCTGGAATGTGCGTGCAACACAGTGGCGAGAGACAGCAATAAAAGGTGAAGTCTGTTGAAGCAGCAGCAGAGAAAGAAAAAAAAAAGAGAAACGTCTGTTGGAGCAGTCTTAAAGAGACAGTGGCCGTAATAGAGTTTGCAGAGAAAAAAAAAAAAGTGTCTGCACAGCAAGGCTGAATTTTCTGTGGAAAAGACTGTGGAGTGTGTATGTCTTGAGTGAAGACTGCCGTTGTTGAGACAGAGAAGTCTGACAGCATGGATGACAGCATGGAGGCGCTGTTTGAACAAATGGCGCAAGTTAATGTGCAACATAAGACTGCCGTGGTTGAGACAGATAAGTTCGGCAGTATGGAGGAGCTCGTTGAGTACCTGGTCCAGGCCCAGTGGAGCATGCAGCAGAGCATGGAGCGGCAGCGCCTGCAGCACCAGCAGCGCATGCAGCAGGCCCAGCAGCAATTCCTGCAGCAGCAGCAGGAGAATAACCGGTTGTTTTTTGAGCAGGTTGCAGCACTACAAAAGACTTGCAGCGCATCGTCCCAAAGTAATGTTGCAAAGTCACCTGCATTGTCCGCTGTAAAGAAGGCGGTAAGTCGGTCCCTGAAAAAGATGACACCTCGTGACGATGTGGAGGTATTTCTCACTAGGTTTGAGGGACTGGCAGAGAAGGAGAATCTGCCCCTATCTGAATGGGCCATGATGGTCGCACCCTATCTGATTGGAGAACCCCAAAGGGCCTATGCTGACCTGAGCGAGCAGGACAGCCAAGACTATGCCAAGCTGAAAGCGGAGATTCTTACCCGGCTGGGTGTTACGGTGACAGCCCGTGCCAGGGGAGTTCATGACTGGAGATGCAGTTGGGAGTCTGCAGTCAGCAAACCTGATTATGGAGTTGAAAAGGTGATAGTGGACCGCTACACCCAGGCATGTCCTCCTGAGGTACAGCCAGAGGTCGGACAAGGAGACCACCAGGACGCCAATCGTCTGGTCAGCCTGATGGAGAGGGCCTTCGCCACCAAAGACTGCCTCCGTGACCAGCCGTCTGAGAGGTCGTCACTTCAGAGTTCCTGGATGCCGAACTCTCCCGGTAAGAGCGTTCCAGCTGTTGGGGTAGTGTGGGTGGGAGAGTGTGATGGACAGTGTTGGAGATGTCGTGAAATTGCAGCCAACTGTCCAATAGAGGGGGAGCCTATGTGTTGTGATGTTGGCGGATCCCTCTCTCCCTGCGCAGAGCCTGTGTGTGTGTCCACCTCAGCCCGAAGAGACTGGACCACAGGGGTCCCCGGTGGTTGTAAATGACTGCCCAGCAGAGGCCCTCTTGGACTCAGAGAGTCCAGTGACTTCCGTATGGGACAGCCTGATTGATAGGGACTTTATCCCTGATAAACACCTGAGTGTGGTGTGCGTCCATGGAGACACCAAAGTCTACCCAGAGACTGTCGTGGACTTGATCCCCAAACGCGGGAGGTTTCTTGTGAAGTGGGGGTAGTGAAGAACCTGGTGCCCCCCGTCATATTGGGTAATGACTTTCCCCGGTCTAAGGATCTCTGGGGGAAAAATGTTTCTGATGGACAGTGTGATGAAGCTCCTATTGAGGGTGTGCAGTCCCGAGGGGCGGAACACAATGCTAGTGGGCCGTTAAACTTATGTGATAATGATGATGATGATGATGATAATGATAATGATGATGATGATCATGATAATGATGATGACCATGATAATGATGCTGATGCTGATAATGATAATGATGATGATCATGATAGTAATGATGATACTGATCATAATCATGATAATGATATTGATAATAATGATGACTGTGATAGTGATGAAATTCCTTTGCAGGTAATGTTGGGAGATGAGGATGGTGGTTCTCGGGAACCGAGTGTCCCTGACTTACCTGTGTCCTGTGACAATTTTGAGAGTGAGCAGTGGCGAGACCCCTCTCTTAAAACGGCCCAGGAAAATATAAATGTTCTAAATGAGGTTTCCCAAGAGCCTGGCTCTGAGGAGAGGTTTCCTCATGTTGCCATAAACACTCACCTGTTGTATAGGGACTAGTGTTGAGCGATATTGCTCGATATCTAAAAATATCGTATCGAAATTGTATCGCCGATAGCACTAAATATCGTCGATAATCGATTTCGATAGCGGAAGTCCCATGTAAGTCTATGGGAACAAAATATCGAAATTAAAAAAAACCATTCTTGCCTTGTTGGTTAATTGTACATGAAGGAAAACAACAAAAACTAATGTAGAATGTATTGGGGGAGGTTGAGGAGACAATAAAGGCATACATGTTTAACCCAATGCATTGGAATAGCATTAATATATTTTTTTTTGGAAATACGTTTGGATTGACTAACAAATTGACAATGTTGTTAACCTTTTTTCTATTTTGGCAAATATGTATGTTTCACAACTTCCATGCTCTTCACCTTTTTAACTTTTGCCAGTGCCACACTTTCTCCTTCATAATCTTCAGCAGCAGCATCATCTTTCTCATCAAATTATTCTTCATCTTCACCTTCTTAATCTTCTTCTTAAACTTCTTGCTATTCATGTTTTTGTTTACATTACTCATATTGTTATTATTAAACTAATTAATCTTCTTCATATTCAAATTCTTCATCTTCTTCCTCTTCATCTTCTTCATCATATTCTTATTTGTGACAGAGATTCCTGTACTTGTAATCTGTAAAAGTATGAATTGTTCATCCTTCCGTTCTTGCTGTCACAAAAGATTTAAATTACAACAGTATTTGTCCGTGTTCAGTTTAGCCTGCAGCAGCAGGCATTTTCCAGGGGCACCACGAGGAGGAACGGACTCACCCCCATACACTGCTTAGTCTTCTTCTGCTTAGAATTTAGAGCATATATTTTGCTCTTCATTTTGGTCTTATACTTCATGTTCTTCTGTTTCTTGATCTTTTGCTTATTGTTCTTCTGTCTCTTGTTCTGTATCTTGTAGTTTGTCTTAACCTTCTTTGTCCTGTTGGTGATCTTCTTCTGGGTAATCTTTTATTTTTTCTTTGTGATGGTGTTCAGGCTGGTTGGCTTCATGCTCGTCGTCCTTGTTGTCGTCATCTTCTTCTGGGTGGTCTTTAATGTCGTCTAATTTCCGAGAAACAGCTGACGTTACTGGAACCCTGACGGGTATCAGATGGAGCAAGAGACAATGGAAGTAACGAGGACCAGCTGACTGTGCTGGACCCCGGACGGGTAGCAGAAGGAAAAGAGGCAATGTCACAACCGAGTACCAGCTGACGTTACTGTGACACGGTTACTAAGCAGGAGGTACCTGTGCTCCAAAGCACTACCAAGGACCAGCAGACGATTGCTGGAACTCGGATACGGAGATGGAGGCACCTAGGCCAAAGGCACTGGGGAGAACCACTTGACGGTACTGGACCCCGGACGGGTAGCAGAAGGAAAAGAGGCAATGTCACAAACCGAGTACCAGCTGACGTTACTGTGACACGGTTACTAAGCAGGAGGTACCTGTGCTCCAAAGCACTACCAAGGACCAGCAGACGTTGCTGGAACTCGGATACGGAGATGGAGGCACCTAGGCCAAAGGCACTGGGGAGAACCACTTGACGGTACTGGACCCCGGACGGGTAGCAGAAGGAAAAGAGGCAATGTCACAACCGAGTACCAGCTGACGTTACTGTGACACGGTTACTAAGCAGGAGGTACCTGTGCTCCAAAGCACTACCAAGGACCAGCAGACGTTGCTGGAACTCGGATACGGAGATGGAGGCACCTAGGCCAAAGGCACTGGGGAGAACCACTTGACGGTACTGGACCCCGGATGGGTAGAAGAACGCACCCATGAAAATGTAAGTTGACAGGACGCAAGCCGTCTGCAGTTGCCGAATCACACAGTCCTACAGTGGGTGCTTATCCTATTGTCACAATGGAAACCGCCTTTATTTACATATCCCACAGCACACATAGGAATCACCTAAACTGCAGGCACCATAGAGTCGGCTAACCCGAATGCAACACGACAGCACAACTTATTGGAGGATAATTGACGTTCACACTGCCAGGAAACAGCTGTCGTGCTGTAACCAGGCTGGCCAGGAGTCAGTACCCCTGCCAATTACTTACGAGCAACAAATGGCGGTGTTGTAGCCCAGGGAGTAGAGTTCAGGTGGTAGAAAGATGAACATAACAGGAGACATGGAAAACGTTGCCAAACAGTTATTTAATCTGAAAACGGACAGGCAAATTCAGGTGAGATCCATGCCTTGTTCATTTTCAGAAAAGTAAGCCGGTCTACATTCTCTGAGGATAGTCGCATGCGACGGTCTGTTACTACACCACCTGCAGCACTAAAGACACGCTCAGATAATACACTGGCAGCAGGGCAAGCCAGCACCTCCAATGCATACTGGCTAAGCTCTGGCCATGTATCCAACTTAGAGACCCAAAATTTGAAAGGGGAAGAGGCATCTGGGAGTACACTTAGAGGGAAAGCCAAGTAGTCTGTCACCATCTTACGGAAACGTTTCTTCCTGGTGACTGGAGCCGTCTCGGATGGTGTAGACCTTGCTGGCGCTGTCACAAAACTTTGCCACATTTGTAACATACAGTTCTTGCCCTGTGCAGAGGCGCTGCTTCTGCTCCCTCTTGTTGTAGAGGTGTCTACACTGCCTCGACGCACAGAGCTGCTTTGTAAAGCAGCAGCAGTAGCAGCAGCAGCTCTCTCGGCTGGAATGTACAACAGTATGGATTGCACCAGTGTGTCTTGGTACTCCTGCATTTTACGGTCCCGGTTCACCGGTGTGATGAGGGTTTGTAAGTTGTCCCGGTAGCGAGGGTCTAGGAGGGTGTACACCCAATAATCTGACGTGCTGAGAATGTGGGCGATGCGGCGGTCGTTTATCAGGCACTGAAGCATGAAATCAACCATGTGCTGCAGACTCCCAACTGGCCAACAAAGGCTGTCCTCTGGAAGAGGCGTCATCTCTGTCTCCTCTGCATCACCCCACCCTCGCTCTACATACTGAGTAGAGCGTTGTGTACCTCCCTCTGTAGGGATTTCTTCCTCCTCCATTGACTCCTCCTCTCCTCATCCTCCTCACAAAGTGAGCCCTGCCCAGCCCTTTGTGAGGAACGACGTTGCGCTGACTGTCCTGAAGATAATTGAATTTGTGACTCCTCATATTCCACCTCTTTCAAAACCTCTTCCTTTAGTGCTTTCAGTGATTTCTGAAGCAGGCAGATAAGGGGTACAGTCATGCTGACTAGTGCATCATCTGCACTCGCCATCCGCGTTGAGACATCAAACGCACGCAAAACGTCGCAGATGTCGTTCATAGAGGCCCACTCAGTAGTGGTGAAGTGTGAACGGCGCAAATTGCGAGTTGATTGCGCCTGTTGCAGCTGATACTCCATTACTGCTGGCTGCTGCTCACACAACCGCTCCAACATATGTAACGTGGAATTCCACCTGGTGGGTACGTCACATATGATGCGATGTTCAGGAAGGCGAAATCTGACTTGCAGAGCTGCAATGCGCGATCTGGCCATGCTGGAACGTCGCAAGTGAGCGCACTCTAGGCGGACCTTGTGCAGCAGTGCATCAAGATCCGGATAGTCCCTCAAAAAACTCTGCACGACCAAGTTGA
Source organism: Oophaga sylvatica (assembly GCA_033576555.1). Lineage (NCBI taxonomy): Eukaryota > Metazoa > Chordata > Amphibia > Anura > Dendrobatidae > Oophaga > Oophaga sylvatica. The sequence continues at coordinate 381,470,591 of JARQOD010000005.1, forward strand.
GCACATGTGCCAGACATGGTATGTGAGTGAGGTTGCCAAGGCCCAGAGCTGCCACCAGATTTCGGCCATTGTCACACACTACCAAGCCTGGCTGGAGATTAGCTGACAAAAACCACACATCGCTCTCCTGCTTGATGGCATCCCAGAGCTCCTGCGCTGTGTGGCTTCGATTCCCCATGGGAATTAATTTCAGTACGGCCTGTTGACGTTTGGCCACGGCTGTGCTCATATCGGTCGCAACAGGTAAGCGTTCACGGGTCCATGTGGAGGTATACCGTGACGGCTTGTGCAGCGATGATTCTGAGGAACTGGAGTAGGAGGAGGAATCAATGTGCACAGACTGGATTCCTGCAATCCTTGGAGTTGGCAGAACACGTACAGCGCCACTGGCAAGATCTGTACCCGGCTCCACAACATTGACCCAATGGGCAGTGAGGGAAAGGTATCGTCCCTGGCCATGGGTACTGGTCCACGCATCGGTGGTCAGGTGGACCCTGCTACTGACGGCGTTTAGTAGCGCATGTTTAATGTTTCCCTCGACATGTTTTTGCAGAGCAGGGACAGCTTGCCTGCTGAAATAAAATCGGCTTGGCACATTATATTGTGGGACTGCCAATGCCATAAAGTTCCTGAAACTGTCAGTCTCCACCAGCCTGAATGACAGCATTTCAAGGGACAGGAGTTTTGCAAGGCCAGCATTCAGAGCCTGTGCTCGTGGATGGTTTGCCGAGTATGGCCGTCTTTTATCCCATGCCTGTGTTACCGATGGCTGTTTTTTGTTCTGGGAGTGTGACGATGACTGTGAACTTGCTGCAGTGGGTGGAATAACAGTTTCTCTATGGACAACAGTGACCGAGGTTCTTCCATGGAGATCCTGTGAGGAAGACGAAACAGGTGTGTGAGAGCTGGAGGTAGAGGCTCGAACATGACCTAAAGATGTAGGTGCTGCTGTAGGTTGGCCTACATCTCCAGTGTGTCTTTGGAACTCAACTACGTGCTTTGTCCGTACATGTGTCCACATATTTGTGGTATTCAGGTTCCTGATATTTTTACCTCTTTTAACTTTTTGCTTACACAGCTTGCATTGAACATAGCAAATATCATGTACAAGTCTGTCAAAAAAGGACCACGCACTGCAAGTCATGGGAGCGCCAATTTTGACAGTTCTAAGAGAACTGCTCCAAACAGGTGCCAAACTGGAGGCTACAGGCAAGCGAGTCTGCAGCCTACCTCTCCCTCCTCTTTGTACCGTTGGGACAATCTCTTCCTCAGAGCTGCTCCCACCACCTTCCTGTTGCTCACGCCATGTTGGGTCTCGGACTTCATCATCTCCACTACCCTCTTCCAACACCTGCTGCTGTTGGATGGTCTGGGCAGCACCATGCTCCACAAAACCTGGCACCTGAGTCTCATCATCATCATAAGATGCGTTCTGCGGTGTGCTGTCCATCGGCACTGGCTCACCCGCCTCTTCAGATTGAGAGAGACACAGCTGTTGCGCATCACTGCATACTCCCTCTTCTTCAAATTGCAGAATGCTGCTTGCCTGTGCCCGTGTTTGCGAGCCAACAGATTCTGAGAACAGAAGCAGAGACTCAGCTGGCTCCTGTACAGAACTCTCTGACTGCCTTGGCAATTTGACAGGCGGTGAACAGACAGATGGTTGCTCAACAGTGTTGTGTTCCTGAGAGGAGGTGGAAGGAATTGAAGTCGATGCATTGGCTGCCATCCAACCAACAACGGCTTCAATTTGTTCTTCCCGCAGCAGGGGGGCACGCCGAGCTCCTACCAAAGTGCGCATAAAGGAACGCTCACGGGGATAAATGGTGGATGCTGTGTCACTGAGGGCGGCAGCAGACACAGAATCCCCACGTCCTCTCCCTGCTGAAACTCCACGGCCACGACCACGTGCCTTACTCACTGACTTCTTCATCTTGGTAGATTGATAAAGAAAGTCAGAAAAGTTATAAGGCCTAAGTGTGGTTATTACGCAGAGACTGAAGTGAACACTGAAACACAACTGTTCACAATCTGTGAAAGGCTACTCCTTTGTCTACTTCTATAGTGTTTGCAACCAATGTATTGTATACGGATGGAAGCGCGTCACACTAATAGATTATATTTTAAATGGAATGGAGCAGAACCAATTGGAGATAAATGAAAAGGATGAGCCACTGAGACACGCTCAGCAGAGTACAAGCAGCAGTGCTTGAACAAGTAACTGGAGCGTGATGTGCACTCAAAAAATAAAAAACACAGACTGAAGTGAACACTGAAACACAACTGTTCACAATCTGTGAAAGGCTACTCCTTTGTCTACTTCTATAGTGTTTGCAACCAATGTATTGGATACGGATGGAAGCGTGTCACACTAATAGTTAAATTGCATGGAGCTGCAAGAATTACACTGAAGGAAAAAAAAAAATAGTCTGTGAGTGACAGGTGCAGATGCCTACAGACAGCGTTGCATGCAGAGCAAACTGCAGCGTCACCTGCACTCACACACACCTTGCAGAGCTGTTAAAACAACACTGCAGGCAAAAGGAAGCTTTACACAGCGGTTGGTGCTAGCCTGCCTACAGCACAGTACACTAAATCGCAATCTCTAACTGTCCCTCAGAGTCAGCACAGTAGCGTTCTGTCCCTTACTGAATTCACAGCACAGTGACGCTAAAATGGCGGCGGCGCCTTTTATACACTGAAGAAAAAAAAAAAAGTCTGTGAGTGACACGTGCAGATGCCTACAGACAGCGTTGCATACAGAGCAAACTGCAGCGTCACCTGCACTCACACACACCTTGCAGAGCTGTTAAAACAACACTGCAGGCAAAAGGAAGCTTTACACAGCGGTTGGTGCTAGCCTGCCTACAGCACAGTACACTAAATCGCAATCTCTAACTGTCCCTCAGAGTCAGCACAGTAGCGTTCTGTCCCTTACTGAATTCACAGCACAGTGATGCTAAAATGGCAGCGGCGCCTTTTATAGTGCATTCTGACATCATTTCAGCATCCAATCACAGCCATGCCATTAGTTAACATGACCGCAGCAGTACAGGATGTGCCCACACTTCTTAGGATTCCTCATTGGCTGACTAAAATCACATTGCCTCGCAAAGAATTATGGGAACTTCCGATTACGGTATTCGATAATACGAAAATATCGAAACGAATTATCGAAAGGCCGATAGAGCTAATATCGGCCGATAGCCGATATTTGCATTATCGTATCACTCAACACTAATAGGGACACTGAAGTCCAGGGAGAGGTCGTGAGCCAGCTCCTAGTACCTGAGCTATATGGAAGTATAGTGCTGGGGTTGTCACATAGTCACATACTTGAGGGACCACCTGAGGGAAACCAGGGACCAGATGGTGAAGTTAATGTTGTGGATGACATGTTAACTAAGGTTCCAGATCAAGATGTGAATGAGAATGAATTGTATAACCCTGACAGTGAGCAGGATGTGAATGAAAATGAAGTGTATAACCCTGAAAGTGAGCCAGATGTGGCTGAGAAAAAGGGGTCAGACAGGGATAGTGGTAGTGATAGTGAATCATCTGATGACAATCAAGCAACCAGTGCAAATGAGGAAGGCATGGTAGCAGAGGAGGTTGAGAGTCCTGAGAGGAAGGCTGATGCTGACCTTGCAGTCGGACAGAAGATGGCATCTGAAGATGTTTTACAGTTGGCCAGTTCCCTAGCGAAGACTAAGGTGAAAGGAGGAGAGCTTAGCTTTAAAGGCAGGACTCTGAAACTGAACACAGCCCAAGTAGATGCTGTTGGAAATGTGAAGTTACCAAGGTATGGTGTGGATCTGTATCGTGCCAAGGACTCTGAGGGAGATGCTGCAGAGGTGGAAAAAGCCATAGAAGTGGTAGTCACCAAGCCAGATGCCTCATCAGAAGCTGAGGTCTCAAGTGAAGCTGTGAGAAACAAGACTGAAGATATGGGGACTGACTCTGTCCAGGAATCTGTTTCTGCCGAAGACAGCGGCGTGGACGGGTTGCGGTTCGGATCAGTAGCTGCAACTCGTGAAGCTCAGGCTGGAAGTTCGGCGCCCGGAGCCCCAGCGGTGTTCCCGAGTGACACCAAGGATCTGGATAAGTCACAAGATGAGATTTTGAGACATCAGGCTGGCGTTGGTGAGCTCAAGCGCACTTTCATGGAGTCTACATCGGAGCCACGTCCCAACAAATGGGAAAAGCGATGTGTCACTCCATTGCCGCTGCAGACACACGGGAGCTCAGATGGGATGCAGAACGTGGTGGAAGAGAAGAATCCTGCGGGTTCTGAGTATACAGATGCAGCTATCAAGGAGAACTTGAAAGCCGGAATAAATGGAAATATTGGAGACCATAATGATGTGACTGAAGAGGTAGAATGTAAGACTGACGGTAGGGCTTCTGAGCATGTTCTACCAGAAGAGCCTGAAGAAGGGGCCGAAGACATAAAAGACGTCCAACAGGTACCAGATGAATTGATGACTTCTCAGAAAAAACTCCAAACTGTGATGAAGGAGTGTGATGAAAGCCATGAGCATCTTCGTGAGAAGGTCAATGAAGTAAAAGGAAGGATACAGGGAATCTCTTCGTTGCAAGAGCAAATGCTGCTCAATAAGTCTAAGGCTCTATATAAGAATGCTGTTGTCACGGTAGAACATTACAATTCAGCTGGAGACTTAGCGGATGAATTATGTGTACTGCAAAAGAAAAACGATCTGCTCCTTCTACAGTCCCAATCATTTGAACAGAGTAGCTTAAAATGGTCAGAGACCATGGCAGAGGAGCTTAAGGTCTGTGAAATAGACTTTATGAGTCAACCGATATTCAAGAAAATAGATGTGCTAAAGAGGGTTCAAGGGGAACTAGAGAAAAGTGAAAAACCCCCTATACCTTCTGTGATAGTTGGTGACACATGGTCAGTGCACCAAGGACAGGAGGTACGTGAGTTTCTGAGGAAGAGTCAGCAGAAGTGTTCTGATGTGCCGGGTCGTACTTCTCTGGCTAGGCACTATATCGAAACTGAGCCCGGCCCTAAGGTCAAGATGAAACCGTGCAGGATACCCGAGGCCCGCAGAGAGCATAGGCCTGGGAGGGTACAGGGTAGTGCGGATGCTTCAGATGAAGAGAAAGCTGATGTTGGCTATGGCTCAGGTGAAGATACAGATGACAGTAGTGAAGATGAAGCTGATGAGGGCCATGACTGGTCCAGAGTTCACTGTCTCTTTTGGATTGTTGACCAGCCCTCCGGTCTGGATGACCAGCCCTCCGGTCTGGAGAAGAGGGGGGGATATGTGAGACAGTGAGAGTATGTGTGTTGAATGGGGTGTACATTTCACCTAGATACTTTGCTGACTGGTATAAGGGAAATGTATGGCTTTGTAAACCTAGTGGTAGAGAAAGGTCACTACACCTTACATTCAGTACACACTTGCAGCTCAGGCCTGAAACCACTCAGCTGTTAATTAGGAAACCAGAAGTAGTTGTCTGGGAACACAGTCAGAGAGCTCGCTTAGTCTGGACAAGGAGTCCAGGCACAAGAAGGAGTCTCCAGGAGTATGAGCTGTCTCAGTCTGGGTGCTCGATGTACCCCGGACACAGGAGTAGTCTCTGTGAGAATCCATGCGGATCGCTGCTGAATAGGAGGGGAGCTCTCTCAAGTCTGGACGTTGGATATGCCTTCAGACACAAGGAGGAGACTCTGTGAAACTCCATGCTGGTAAATGCTGAACATATGTGTTGTTTTGGGGACAGGCTGTTAGAGTCTGGTCCCGGATAGAGAGGGAAATCTATCTAAGTGTAGTAAGTGGCTGGACAAGCCCAGGGCTTATGTTTATGATTTGGTTTTGCTTATGTTCTGTTTGCTGTGGACTTTAATAAAACTGGTTGCGGCCAGCTTTTGCCAGAACTGCTGTCTGTGAATGAACTGTTTCCGTGCCACTCCGTCTACCCGGACGGCGATCCCAGAGCTATATCCCCTGAAAAGCTTACAATATATATATATATATATATATAAATGTCATTGTGACATGTATATATACATATATTTATAGTTCTTACACTTCTACATACTGTAATAGCCGCTAATTCAATTGCCGGCTTTTGTGAAATCACAGAAGCCGACATGAAATGATACATTGTTTAGACACAGTTAACCATGTCATTTCATGTATTTTGATATATGGTTTGAACTTACAATTACAGAAGTGTATGTGTGCCAAATTTCAGACATGTAGGGGTTAATTAAAGGTGTAAATTCGTTGAAAAAAAATGCGTGGGCTCCCGCTGTATTTTCTCCACCAGACAGACAAAGCAAGCGAGTGGGGGCAGATAATAATAGCCTAGGGAGGGTACATTTTTTTTGTGCCCCCCCTGGCTACTAACATCTGCCCCCAGACACCCCAGAAAGGGCAAATCTATAATTAGATTTGCCCTTTCTGGCACTTTGCTCGTCTATTCCCGTTGCCCTGTAGCGGTGGCGAATGGGTTAATAAGGGGTTACAGCCACCTTGAAATTGGAAGGTGACTGTGAGCCAGGTTAATAATTGAGAGCTGTCAATTAGACAACTATCAATTATTAATCCTATTGAAGTAAATACAAAAACACACACACTTTAAGAATAATTTTAATGAAATAAAAACACATTTTTTAGACCATCTTTTATTTTACTCTTAATCCGTGCGAGGCCCTTGATCTCCTAAAATAAATATAAAATAATAAAACAACATTATTCTTACCTATCTGGCGATCTGTCACGTCCCACGATGTAATCCTTCACAAAGGGTTAACTAGCAATCAGCTAATCAGCGCAACTAATGCTGCGTGCTCAGCTGATAGCTCCTGAATGAATGAGCTTATCTCCTGCCGACAGGAGAGGATGTGATTAATGAATGAAGCTTAATTGATTGTGTCCCACTTTCACCTTAGGTCAGGTCACTCAAGTGAAAGTGGCAATAAATCAATTAAGCTCCATTCATGAATCTCTTCCTCTCCTTTCGCTAGTAGAGGAAGTTATTCATTCAGGAGGTTACAGCTTGGAGACAGCATTATAGCTCTCTGCTTACTGTAACCTGTTAACCCTTTCTGATGGATTACACCGTGGGATCTGACTGTACATCGGATTGGTAAGAATAATTTTGCTTTTTTATTTTATTTTTATTACAGGAAATGGTTTTAGCAGGAAAATAAAATATGGTCAAAAACTGTGTGATTATTTCATTAAACTTCTTTTTTATTAAACTGTGTGTGTTTGATTTTTCTTTCATACAATAGGATTAATAATTGATAGTTGTCTAATTGACAGCTCTCAATTATTAACCTGGCTCACAGTCACCTTCCAATTGCAAGGTGGCTGTAACCCCTTATTAACCCATTCGCCACCGCTACAGGGCAATGGGAATAGACGGGCAAAGTGCCAGAAATGGCAAATCTAATTATAGATTTGCCCTTTCTGGGGTGTCTGGGGGCAGATGTTAGTAGCCAGGGGGGCACAAAAAAAATGTACCCTCCCTAGGCTATTATTATCTTCCCCCACTCGCTTGCTTTGTCTGTCTGGTGGAGAAAATACAGCGGGAGCCCACACATTTTTTTTCAACGAACTTACACCTTTAATTAACCCCTACATGTCTGAAATTTGGCACACATACACTTCTGTAATTGTAAGTTCAAACCATATATCAAAATACAGGAAATGACATGGTTAACTGTGTCTAAACAATGTATCATTTCATGTCGGCTTCTGTGATTTCACAAAAGCCGGCAATTGAATTAGCGGCTATTACAGTATGTAGAAGTGTAAGGACTATAAATATATGTATATATATATATGTCACAATGACATGTTATATATATATATATATATATATATGTGTTCTATGTGTATATATCTATTCTTTCTTTTGTGATTTAAATACTATTCTTTTGGATCCATTATATGTCAATTTTGCAAGCCTGCGAGAAATTCTCGCAAGTCGGATGAAAATCGGATGTTACAAGGTAACACACACATGCGACTAAATCGCATCTTTGAAGGAAAATCGGATGCCAGGCGGATGTGTGATGTTTTCATTTTGTTCCGATAATCGACCGACTAAAACGGTCCGATTTTTTGTAGTTGTGTCTGACGCCGGCCTTACAAACACAACCTCTGCAACTTCAGAACTCAACAAGCAGGTGCGCTTCAAGGCACCGCATACACAGAACAGCTCCACGATATCTTCCTCTGTGACTCTTGGAGGCAAATATTTATGGTCATTTTTGTGCCTTCTAAAGAGCTAAAGGCAGACTCTTTATGAGTGGGCCCTACAGTTGAACTGTCCTCCTTTGTGACAAGTGTCCTGGACACTTTGGTTAGAGCCTTTGTGTCCAATAAAGGTGGTGACTGGCAAAGTGTCGTGCTGAGTAGACATGGGAGTTGTGTATGCATCATTCTGTAACACTTTAGTAAGAGTTAAAATTTGCCCAAGAGAAAATGAATTTCCAGACAATCATGGCCTTTTTTGCACATTGTTTGCAGCTGTGATCTTCATCTTCTTGTTGGGGTTGTGGTAAAGTTCCTAGTTGTCACCAATACCATAATCGTCCATATCTTGTAAAGAGGAAATCAGTTGTTTCCCAGGTTCGTGTTTAACTACGTTTATTGGCATTCCTGTTTGTTACACTGGAACAAATATTTATCGGCTGTGAAATTTAGATATTATAGGTAATATGTATGGGTGAAGATGAAGAACCTTGTGCCATGGGTGTGTTGATAGTTACGGCCAGCGCACTCCTCTTTAAACTTTGTGTTTCACAAGTATCCATCAGGTTGTTTGGCTTTTCTCCAACAATGATCTGCTTTGTATTATTCAGCATCTCATGAGCATGTTGCACTTTGCCCTCTATACGGACACATGCGTCTTTGGCAACATATTTTTTACAGGCATCTTTTATGCAGAGCTTCAGATGCGCATCTGTTGCACCGATTCTCAGACAGGCATGAAACGCATTCTGGAATTCGTGATGGTGGGCGGATAAACAACTAATCATTGTAGGCTGTATCATGGATCTCATACCTCCCATAGCCACTGCTGTCATATATTGCTCCATATACACTGCTCAAAAACACATCCTAAATCTGAATGAATGAAATATTCTCATTGAATACTTTGTTCTGTACAAAGTTGAATGTGGTGACAACAAAATCACACAAAAATCATTAATCAAATTTATTAACCAATGGAGGCCTGGATTTGGAATCACACCCAAAATTAAAGTGGGATGTAATGTCCTTAAAACAAGTCAAAATGATGCTCAGTAGTGTGTGTGGCCTCCACGTGCCTGTATGACCTCCTTACTGTACAACGCCTGGGCATACTCCTGATGAGGCGGCGTATGGTCTCCTGAGGGCTCTTCTCCCTGACCTGAACTAATGCATCCACCAACTTCTGGGCAGTCTGTGGTGCAAAGTGACGTTGGTGGATGGAGCGAGACATGAAGTCCCAGATGTGCTCAATCGGATTCAGGTCTGGGGAGTGGGCCGGCCAGTCCATAGCTTCAATGCCTTCACCTTGCAGGAACTGCTTACACACTCCAGCCACATGAAGTCTGGCATTGTCCTGCATTAGGAGTAACCCAGGGCCAATTGCACCAGTCTAATGGCAGTCAGGTTATCTCTGGCGAGCACATGGAGAGCTGTGCGGCTCTCAAAAGAAATGCCACCCCACACCATTACTGACCCACTGCCAAACCGGTCATGCTGAAGGATATTGCAGGCAGATCGCTCTCCACGGCATCTCCAGACTCTGTCACGTCTGTCACATGTGCTCAGTGTGAACCTGCTTTCATCTGTGAAGAGCACAGGGCGCCAGTGGTGAATTTGCCAATCCTGGTGTTCTGTGGCAAATGCCAAGCGTCCTGCATGATGTTGGGCTGTGAGCACAACCCCCTTTTGTGGACGTCAGGCACTCAGACCATCCTCATGGAGTCGGTTTCTAACCATTTGTGCAGACACATCCACATTTGTGGCCTGCTGGAGGTCATTTTGCAGGGCTCTGGCAGTGCTCCTTCTGTTCCTCCTTGCACAAACAGGGAGGTAGCGGTCCTGCTGCTGGGTTGTTGCCCTCCTACTGCCCCCTCCACGTCTCCTGGTGTACTGGCCTGTCTCCTGGTAGCGCCTGCAGCCTCTGGACACTACGCTGACAGTCACAGCAAACCTTCTTGCCACAGCTCGCATTGATGTGCCATCCTGGATGAGCTGCACTACCTAAGCCACTTGTGTGGGTTGTAGAGTCCGTCTCATGCTACCACGAGTGTGAAAGCAGAACCAACATTCAAAAGTGACCAAAACATCAGCCAAAAGCATTGGTACTGAGATGTGGTCTGTGGTCCCCACCTGCAGAACCACTCCTTTATTGAGTGTGTCTAGATAATTGCCAATAATTTCCATCTGTTGTCTATTCCATTTGCACAACAGCATGTGAAGTTGATTGTCAATCAGTGTTGCTTCCTAAGTGGACAGTTTGATTTCACAGAAGTTTGATTTACTTGGAGTTATATTCTGTTGTTTAAGTGTTCCCTTTATTTTTTTGAGCAGTGTATAATGGACCCCATATAATACTCCAGTATGTGATGGGCCCCAAATATTGCTCTATTTATAATGGAAATATTGCTCCATATATAATGGGCCCCCATATAATGCTTCATACAGAATAATGAGCCTCATATATTGCTCCATACACAATAATGAGCCCCATATAATGCTCCATAAAAAATAATGAGCCCTATATATTGCTCAATACCAGGGGTCTCAAACTGCATTCCTCGAGGCCCGCAAACCGTGCGTGTTTTCAAGATTTCCTTAGCATTGCACTAGGTGCTGGAATCATTATCTGTGCAAGTGATTAAATTATCACCTGTGCAATACAAGGAAATCCTGAAAACATGACCTGTTTGCGGCCCTTGAGTAATGCAGTTTGAGACCTCTGCTCCTTACATTATAATGAGCCACATATAATGTTCCAAACAGTATAATGAGCCCCATATAATGCTCCATACAGTCTAATGAGAACCATATATTGCTCCATACATAACGAGCCCCATATATTGCTCCATATACAATGGGCCCCACAAAATGTTCCAGTATATGATGGGCCCCATATATAATTGGCCCGATATAATGCTCCATATAGTATATGATGAGCCCAATATAATGCTCCATAAATAATGAGCCCCATATAATGTTCTATACATAATGAGTCCCATATAATGCGCCATACATAATGGGCCCATATAAAGCTCCATACAAAATGGGCTCCATATAATGCTCCAATATATGATGGGCCCCATATAATGCTCCATAAAAAATAATGAGCCCTATATATTGCTCAATACCAGGGGTCTCAAACTGCATTCCTCGAGGGCCGCATACCGTGCGTGTTTTCAAGATTTCCTTAGCATTGCACTAGGTGCTGGAATCATTATCTGTGCAAGTGATTAAATTATCACCTGTGCAATACAAGAAAATCCTGAAAACATGACCTGTTTGCGGCCCTTGAGTAATGCAGTTTGAGACCTCTGCTCCATACAGTATAATGAGCCACATATAATGTTCCAAACAGTATAATGAGCCCCATATAATGCTCCATACAGTCTAATGAGAACCATATATTGCTCCATACATAACGAGCCCCATATATTGCTCCATATACAATGGGCCCCACAAAATGTTCCAGTATATGATGGGCCCCATATATAATTGGCCCGATATAATGCTCCATATAGTATATGATGAGCCCAATATAATGCTCCATAAATAATGAGCCCCATATAATGTTCTATACATAATGAGTCCCATATAATGCGCCATACATAATGGGCCCATATAAAGCTCCATACAAAATGGGCTCCATATAATGCTCCAATATATGATGGGCCCCATATAATGCTCCATACAGTATATGATGGACCCCATATAATGGTCCATACAGTATATGATGAGCCCCATATAATGCTACAGTATATGATGTGCCCCATATAATGATCCATACAGTATATGATAGGCCCCATATGTTGCTCCATATATAATGGGCCTCATATAATGCTTCAGTATAAAATGGGCCCCATATATTGTTCCAAACATTAAAAAAAAATGAAACATTCACCTCTCATCGCTGGCTGCTGCTATGATCTGGACTCCTCAGTGTTGCTGTCGCAGAGCAGAGGGCACACACTAGTCATGTCATCGCATCCTCTAACCTCAAATGTCACAGTCAGAAGACGTAGAAGACACCGCAGCAGAGGAATAGGGAGATGTAAGTATTGCAAGTACCAGGGCCCTGAGAAAGCGGGGTGGCCACTTATGGGTGCTGGCACTGGGCCCCCAAGGCAGCGGTGTGCCCGATAGCGAGTGGGCCTAGCACTTACCCAAGTGCGCCAGGTGCTGACGGCGGCCCTGCTTCTCCCTATCCAGCTAATTCCTAAATGTGCTTTTTTTTGTTTCACTTCTTGTGATGTTTTGTTTGAGAAGAGTCAAAACAGGATGTCACAGGATGCTGAGGTCTGCACTCACTTATTAGTTTCTTGCATCGCTGCCCTCTGAAGATTTCCTGGGTCCATAGTGATAGAAGCTGTGGGAGAGGTGAGTGCAACACTCTGCTTCTGTCCCATTGCCACAGCTTCTAACTGTGAAACAAGATAGAGATTGAAGCAATGAGTAACAGCAAGTGCTGCTCCATAGATTTTAGCACCTTTCTCAAACGAATTGTCATCAGGTGGCGGTGCTGGTATCACTCTCTGCTTCTGTCTCCACCCCCTCCCGATGTTTTCTTTCACAGTTAAGGCACTGCCACACTTAGCGATCGCACTAGCGATCACGACAACGACTTAACCTGGCAAGATCGCTAGTGCGATCGCTATGTGATCGCTAGTTAGCTTCTAAACACAACTCATCAGCGATCTGTATAACGACCTCTGCGGTCGTTGGGAAAACCTAGTCCCATCTGCGACGCTGGTGAAGTCGTTCATGAAGGGTGTCACACTCAGCGATTCAGGCTCACCAGCGGGACACCAACGACCAAAAAACGGCTCAGAACGTTCATAAGCGATCAGCGACATCTTAGCAGGGGCCACATCGCTGCTACATGTCACACACAGCTAACTCTCGCTTAGTGTGGCATACCCTTTAGGAACAGCGGTGGGGGGGGCAGATGCAGAGTGCCAACACTACACTCACCTCACTCACAGCTTTTATCACCATGGATCAAGGATATCTTCAGAGAGCGGCAAAGAAAGCAACTATATTAAGTTACTACAGTGCCACCCCTGATGATGTCCTGTTACAGGAAGTGTGATACACACTGGGGGGATGTGAGTGCAACCCTAGCCTCTTGTGAAGTCCCATTTGAGACTTCTCAAATGAAACATCACGGGGAGTGAAATAAAAAAACATATTTAGAGATTATCAGGATCGAGTGAAATGCATGGAATTTTATAATGAAGTTAATTAAAAAAATGGTTAGGGTGTAAAAATAGATCATTTAAAAAATAATGTTAGGTACAGGATCAATCCTTTAAAAATGGAGACAAAGGTTAAAATTTATCTGAGTTGTTAAGGAAAATTGTATTGAAAGGTCTTAATAGGACTTCTACAGACTTTGCACAAGTCACTCCACATAATAGGTCAGAGAGGAACCCTGGCCCTCACCTTTTTAACCCCTTCACGCCGCAGCCCTTTTTCGGTTTTACGTTTCTGTATTTCGCTCCCCTTCTTCCCACAGCCATAACTTTTTTATTTTTCTGTCAATATGGCCATGTGAGGGCTTATTTTTTGAGGGAAGAGTTGTACTTTTGAAGGACCCCATTGGTTCTACCATGTCGTGTACTCGAAAACGGTAAAAAAATTCCAAGTGCGTTGAAATTGCCAAATAAGTGCAATCCCACACTTGTTTTTTGTTTGGCTTTTTTTCTAGGTTCACTAAATGCTAAAACTGACCTGCCAAGATGATTCTCCAGATTATTACGAGTTTGTAGACACCAAACATGTCTAGGTTCTTTTTTATTTAAGTGGTGAAAAAAAATTCCAAAGTTTGGTAAAAAAAATTGTGCCATTTTCCGATACTAATAGCGTCTCTATTTTTCGTGATCTTGGGTTTGGGTGAGAGTTAATTTTTTCAGCACGAGCTGACATTTTTAATGATACCGATTTTGTGCAGATTCGTTCTTTTGATCGCCCGTTATTGCATTTTATTGCAATTCACGGCGACCAAAAAAACGTAATTCTGGTGTTTTGATTTTTTTCTCGCTACACCGTTCATCGATCAGGTTAATCCTTTTTTTATTGATAGATCGGGTGATTCTGAATGCGGTGATACCAAATATATGTAGGCTTGATTTTTTTTTTGTTTTATTTTGATTGGGACAAAAGCAAAAGGGGGGTGATTTGAATGTTTATGTTTTTTTATTTTTAACCCCTTAAGGACCAGGCCATTTTGTAGTTTAATGACCAGGTCAATTTTTACAATTCTGACCACTGTCACTTTATGTGCTTATAACACTGGAACGCTTCAACGGATCTTGGCGATTCTGGGACTGTTTTCTCGTGACATATTGTACTTCATGTTAGTGGTAAAATTTCTTCGATATAACTTGCGGGTATTTATAAAAAAAAAATGGAAATATGGCGAACATGTTGAAAATTTTGCAATTTTCAAACTTTTAATTTTTATAACCTTAAATCAGAGAGATATTTCACAAATAACAGTTAATAAATAACATTTCCCACATGTCTACTTTACATCAACTCAATTTTGGAACCAACATTTTTTTTTGTTAGGAAGTTATGTGTTAAAAGTTGACCAGCGATTTCTCATTTTTCCAACAAAATTTACAAAACCATTTTTTTTAGGGACCGCCTCACATTTGAAGTCACTTTGAGGGGTCAATATGACAGAAAATACCCAAAAGTGACACCATTCTAAAAGCTGGACCCCTCAAGGTGTTCAAAACCACATTCAAGAAGTTTATTAACCCTTTAGATACTTCACAAGAATTGAAGCAATGTGGAAGGAAAAAATGAACATTTAACTTTTTTTCCCCAAAATTTTTCTTTCGACACAATTTTTTTAATTTTGTCAAGGGTATCAGGAGAAAATGAACCACAATATTTGTTGTACAATTTCTCCTGAGTACACCGATACCCCATGTGTGGAGGAAGACCTATCTTTAGGCGCACGGCAGTGCTCAGAAGGGAAGGAGCATCATTTGAGATTTTGAATGTCAAATTGGCTGGAATCGAGAGCGGACACCATGTCGCGTTTGGAGAGCCCCGATGTACCTAAACAGTGGAAACCCCCCATAAGTGACCCCATTTTGGAAACTAGACCCCCAAAGGAACTTATCTAAATGTGTGGTGAGCACTTTGAGCACCCAAGGGCTTCACAGAAGGTTATAACGTAGAGCCGTAAAATTAAAAAATCATATTTTTTCCACAAAAATGATCTTTTCACCCCCAATTTTTATTTTCCAAATAATAAAAAGACCCCAAAAGTTATTGTGCAATTTCTCCTGAGTACGTTGATACCCCATATGTGGGGGTAAACCACTATCTGGGCGCATGGCAGAGCTCGGAAGTGAAGCAGCGCCATTTGAATTTTTTGGCTGGAATAGAGATTGGACGCCATGTTGCATTTGGAGAGTCCCTGATGTGCCTAAACAGTGGAAACCCCCCATAAGTGACCCCATTTTGGAAACTAGACCCTCCAAGGAACTTATCTAGATGTGTGGTGAGCACTTTGAACCCCCAAGGGCTTCACAGAAGGTTATAACGTAGAGCCGTAAAATTAAAAAAACATATTTTTTCCACAAAAATGATCTTTTCACCCCCAATTTTTATTTTCCAAGTAATAGAAGGACCCCAGAAGTTATTGTGCAATTTCTCCTGAGTACGCTGATACCCCATATGTGGGGGTAACCCACTATTTGGGGGCATGGCAGAGCTCGGAAGGGAAGGAGCGCCTTTTTCGAATGCAGACTTTGATGGAACGTTCTGCTGGCGTCATGTCACTTTTGGAGAGCCCCTGATGTGCCTAAACAGTGGAAACCCCCTACAAGTGACCCCATTTTGGAAACTAGACCCCCAAGGAACTTATCTAGATGTGTGGTGAGCACTTTGAACCCCCAAGTGCTTCACAGAAGTTTATAACGTAGAGCTGTGAAAATAAAAAAATCATATTTTTTTCCAGAAAAATTATCTTTTTGCCCCCAAATTTTTTTTAATAAGGGTAACAGGAGAAATTGGACCCCAAAAGTTTATGTGCAATTTGTGCTGAATACGCTGATACCCCATATGTGGGGGTAAACCACTGTGATTGCCTTACTGCGATCTTTGGGAGGCAGAATGAACAAATCCACAAAAGGAGAAGAATTGGTTTTATTTTTTAAGCCGTTCCTCGTGCGGTATTAGTGATTAGGTGACTTTATTATTCGGATTGGTGCGATTACAGCGATACCAGATTTACATCCTTTTTTCATGCTTAGTTTCTGTCACACACTAAAAGATGCTTTTTTTTGAAGAATTTTTTGTAAGAAATTTTTGCATCGCCGTATTTTGAGAGCTATAATTTTTCCATATTTCGGCCGACAGAGTCATGTGTGGGCTTGCTTTTTGTGGGACGAGCTGATGTTTTTAATGGTACCATATTCGGGCACATAACGCTTTTTGATCGCTTCCTATTCTGATTTTTGTGGAGGCAGAATGAACAAAAACCAGAAATTCAGGAATTGTTTTTTTTATTTTCTCCGTTCCGCGTGTGATAAAATTGATAAAGCAGCTTTATTCTTCAGGTCACTACAATTACAACGATACCTCATTTATATATTTTTTTATGTTTTGGCGTCTTTTACACAATAAAAACTTTTATAGAAAAAATAATTATTTTTGCATCAGTTTATTCTGCGAGCTATAACTTTTTTATTCTTTTGCTGATGATGCTGTATGGTGGCTTGTTTTTTGCGGGACAAGATGACGTTTTCAGCGGTACCATGTTTATTTATATCCGTCTTTTTGATCGCGTGTTATTGCAGTTTTTCCAAGCAGTATGATGATACCGCTTGGAAAAAGTATAATTTACTACTTTTTTGTGTTTTTTTATGGCTTTCACTGAAGGGGTTAACTAGGGTCACGCTTTTATAGATAGGATTTTTATGGACGCGGCAATACCAAACGTGTATTTTTTTGTTTTTTGTTTTTTGTTTTACATAAAAATGTGTATTTTTTAGGGAAATTTTTTTTATTATTTTTTAATATTTTTTTACAATTTTTTTTAAAAAATGTTTTTTTTACCTTGTCCCTTTATGGGACTTTCACTTTTTCACTTTTAATTGCAGGTACAATGCATTGCAATGCATTGTACCTATGGTGAAAGCTGCTGTGACCATGTTGTGAGCATGGTCACAGCGGCTTTCCGTAGCTAGATGACCCGGAGGTTGTCATGACAACCCCCGGGTCATTAAGGCAGAGATCGGGCCCTGCAAATACATTGCGGGGACGCCGATCTGAGGCAGAGGGAGCTCAGCTCCCGACCCTCTGCCTCTCCCCCTGAACGCTGCGATCGCGCTCGATCGCATCAGTCAGGGGTTAACATCCAGGGGCGTTTGGGGCGCCACTCCCGGCTGTTAGTGCAGGAAGCTCGGCCACTGAAGCGCCGAGCTCCTGCACTGATCGGGCAGAAGAGGCTGAAATTTCAGCCTCTTCTGCCTGATCGATGCTGTGTTTGGTCAGGCAGATTGACTGACCAAACACAGCGCTGTTGGTGCGGGGACCAACGCCATGGGTCACCGCACCGCTTGCCGTGCCTGTCAGCTGTCATAGACAGCTGTCGGCACTGGACTACCACTGCGTCCAGGTGCCGGAACTGACACCCGGCCATGACGGACTGTGCACGTCCATGGACATTAAGGGGTTAAACACTTTTTTTTTACTTTTAGCATGCTTCAATAGTCTTCATAGGAGGCTAGAAGCTGCCACAACTGCATAGATCACCCCTATGTAGTAGAATGACAGAATTGCTATAAGCGCCGACCACAGGGTGGCGCTCATAGCAATCTGCCATCAACAACCATAGAGGTCTCGAGAGACCTCTGGTTGTCATGGCAGCACACTGATGACCCCCGATCACGTGACAGGGGTCGTCAGTGCGCGTACTTCCGGCCGCGTGGCCGGAAGCTCTAGTTAAAGCCCGCTGTCAGAGTTTGACAGCGGGATTTAAATAGTTAATAGGCGCAGGTGGATTGCAATCCCACTCTGGCCTATTGCGGGCACTTGTCTATTCAAAATAGCTGACATGTCCCGACTTTGATGTGGCCTCAGTGCCAGAGCCCACATCAAAGGGGGAGACACGACATGCGCAGTACCAGTTTGGCGCATGTCGTAAAGGGGTTAATCCCTATACAGGGATTTGGATTTTCAACATTGTCCCCTAGGTTCAGTCCACATAGTTGCCAGCTGGTACAGAGTGGAGATCCGGCAGAGTAGAGTCGACTGGCTGCATCAAAACCAGAAAAGGCAGATATAGGACAAAATAAGGTGACAGGTATAAGGTCAGGAAAGTAGCAAAAGTTAGGATAGAGTCAGAGGCAGAATTGTCAAGCTGACTAAAGGTAAAATCAATCCAACTGCAGCAATGAGTATCAAGCAAGAATTGTCTACTTTTAGAGCAACAGGAGAATCAATCAGGTTCCTTATCTACTATATAATTGTCTAATTCTGTCTGTCTGTAACGGAAATCCCCCATCGCTGATTGGTCTCGCCCGGCCGGACTCGACCAATCAGCGACAGGCGCAGTCTGGCCGCGAATTGGCGCAGGATTTGAACCACGCACGGCACCGCTACCGTCGAGAGATCAGCGGCGATAGCCGCTACTCTCCCGACCGTAGCTGCGGGTCATCTCCTGCCACATGGAGGTCAGCCACAACATATTCTAGAATACCCGATGCGTTAGAATCGGGCCACCATCTAGTATATTTATAAGTGTCAACATCCAGCAGTAAGCTGGAAGCTTAAGTATGGCTCTATTGGTCAATGCAATGAGCTGATTAGTCCTGCTAAAGCTGGTTTCACATTTGCGGATGGAGGTGCTGCTGACAGCTGCGTACTTCCTCCGTGAAGCTCCACCCACCGCTGCACCTCCCCTGTCAGCTCCGCCTATGTCTGCATGCGTTCTGCAGCGGCCTGAGTACTTATATTTAACATTAGGTATGCAGGCCGTGCAGATGTATGCGGATGCCGCCGAATGCGTCGTTTTGACAGTGCGACGACCGCAACAAAATGCAACATGTTGCGTTCGGCACAGGTCACCACACCGTCAAAACGACGCATGCGGCGGCATCTGCATGACCTGCGTACCTAATGTTAAATATAGGTACACAGGCCTCATGCAGGCCGCATGCAGACATAGGTGGAGCTGACGGAAGGAGGTGCAGCAGTGGGTGGAGCTTCACGGAGGAAGTACGCAGCCCTCCGCAGCACCTCCATCTGCAAATTTGAAACTAGCCTAAGCTTCTGGACAGCACTCAAATCCAGTTTTGCAGGACTGGGTGACACCACATGTGTTAACCGCACCAGTGTTTCTGGCAGGAGAGAGTCAACACACGCAGAGCTATTGGTCATGACGTCTCCTCCATTATCAGCACAACTTGCAGAATGATTATGGTGGTGCCTGCTGACAGAAGCACATGTTGCTGGAGCAGATCCAGGTGGAGACATGACGGGAGCTTTATTATTCACACTGTAAAGCATGGTTCAACACCAGACTGTTGTCTTCATGCCTTTAAATTAATTTCTTCAAGATACCCTAGAGAACACCATAAGGGGTCTCATATGCAAGCAACAGGACTGGAGTCTCAATATCCCACCAAGTGGTCTAAATTACTTCTTAAGTGATTCATAGAGTTGTGCCTATCTTTTGAGCAATTTTTTAAGGTGAGAATGTGGATATATAATAGTAATATTCCACAGCATTGTACATTTCAGAGGGTACTTGTACAGGCAATAAAGATATAACAGAGTAAGCAGAAAATTCAACACATATCAGGAGGATGGAGGGTCCTGCCCACAAGAGTACAATCTATGAGATATTGTTCTTGTATTGACAGAACTTGTATTGTATTACTACCAGGGTCAGCGTCAAACCCCTGGCGCAGCCAAGTGTCGGAGCTGTGAGCTAGCGGGAGTTCCCACGTGCCATTGGGAACACCGGCATGCTATGGGGCCTGTGAGTCGGGGGAGCCCGATGACAGCACCCACGAGTTGGCCTCTTTTTAAGGGCCCTGGTACTTGTAATACTTACCTCTCCTTGTTTCTACGCAGCTCAGGTGGTTTTCTGCATTTTCTGACTCTGTAACGTCTCAGGGCAGAGGGCGTGATGATGTCACTACTGTGTGCCCTCTGCTCTGAGAAGCACAGAGCAGAGAGCTGGAAGACGGCGACTATGAGGAGTCTGAACTGCAGCCAGCGAGTAGGGGTATTTTAATTTTTTATGCACGGAGCATTATATGGGGCCCATTCTGTATGGAGCATTATATGGGGCCCATTCTGTATGGAGGAACATATGAAGCTTATTCTGTATGGAGCATTATATGGGGCAAATTCTGTATGGAGAATTATGTGGGGCCCATTCTGTATGAAGCATTATATGGGGCCCATTCTGTATTGAGTACTATATTGAAATAGATTAGATGGACACTCAGTGGTTGTGGGTAGTGTTGAGCGATACTGCTCGATATCTAAAAATATCGGATCGGAATGGTATCGCCGATATCACTAAATATCGTCGATATCCGATTCCGATACCGGAAGTCCCATGTAAGTCTATGGGAACAAAATATCGCAACTAAAAAAACACTTTCTTTCCTTGTAAACACAAAATATACACACTTAGAATACATATATATATATATACATGTCATTGTGACATATATATGTGTCCTGTGTGCCTTAATTGAACTGTTTTTTTGCTTGAGAATTGCAAAAATCATCATAGACTGTATTTGCCATTTTTTCCGTCATATCTGCGCCACGAGGCACAGGTGAAGAATAAGGGGGTGCTCTCGTGGGCGTACACTCACTCCGTGGCGCGAAAACGATGTCCGCATACTCTAAATGTTACTGCAATGTAAGATCGTGCCCCACAGCTCTGGAGTTCCGCCTCCTCATCCTCCTCAGTGGGCGTAAACGAACGTGAAGGTCCCGCCTCCCTACAAAAGATGTCGCCTCTCCTGATGCTAATGACACATGTGACTTTGCTGAGATGGCGAATGGACGTGAGCAGAAGTGGGAAGGGATGGAGGAGTCAGAGCTCTCCCCCCACGGAAGCGACCCGATCGCCACGGAGCCACCGTTTGGCACCCGGCCTGGAAACCCTCCTACGCTGGAAGAAGCGGAGGATACCCTGAGAGACCTGGCCCGGCACCGGGAGGAGGTCGCCAGGATGGAAGCGAGCTGGCGGGCCCTAAAACTACAATTGGAGCGGCGCCAATCCCTCTTACCCCCTGAAGTGTCTGTACCGGAAGGTGAGGCACCCGTTCCAGTACAGAAGGCCGTGCGGGCATCCCAGCCCTTGCAATCTGAACCGGTTGCCAGTATCTCAGTGGAGGCACCCGTTCCAGTACAGAAGGCCGTGCGGGCATCCCAGCCCTTGCAATCTGAACCGGTTGCCAGTATCTCAGTGGAGGCACCCGTTCCAGTACAGAAGGCCGTGCGGGCATCCCAGCACTTGCAATCTGAACCGGTTGCCAGTATCTCAGTGGAGGCACCCGTTCCAGTACAGAAGGCCGTGCGGGCATCCCAGCCCTTGCAATCTGAACCGGTTGCCAGTATCACAGTGGAGGCCACTGTTCCTGCAGAAAACGCCGCACCAGCACCCCAGATCCCGCTGTCTGTCCCCGTCGCTGAGGCAGAAGAAGCGACACCCGTCCTCATGGAGGAGGCCGCGCAGGCACCAGAGCACTACCTGCCTGTACCGGAGCCCCGACCGTCATCTGTTCCAGAGCCGGCTGCTTCCGCCACAGGTGAGCGCCGCCAGGACTGGGGGGCGCCAGGAGAGCTGCCGCAAACCGGACATCGTAAGCTGGCATTTGATGGTGGAGACATGGAGCAGCTGGTGGAGGAGAATTACAACCGGCGACAGGAGGAAGAGTGGAGACGTCGGGAGCGGGAAGCAGAGCGACAAAGGGAGCAGCGAGAATCCCAAAAGCTTCGGCAACGTCACCTGGAGAAGGACCTCGCAGAGAAGGCACGTATGAGAAAGGATAAAAGTACGGTGAGGGAGCCGCGGCGTAAGGGTGCAGTACGGAACTTTAAGTTAAAAGGTGGTTGGGGCTTCATCCAGGAGCCTGGACTTTATTTAGAAGTTTTTGTAACCCGGCGGGACGTGGAGGCTCACCTCCCAGAAGGACACCCGGGGAGGGACCTGTTGCCAGGAGACTTGGTGACTTACACCCGACACTGGGGTTACAATGGATGGTACGCCCTAAATGTTACCAGGTGCGACCCCTACTCCCCAGAGTGTCAGGAAACTGACAGACCCTACGAGCCTTCAGCCTCCCCCAACCAGGCCTCTGCACAAGTGCCCACCCCACGCCGTAAATCTCCCCAGCCTCCCTCAGTGGTCTCCTCAGCAGCCCCAGCTATGGACATGATAATGATAGCTGGCCCGTACCCGGCGCCTGTTAGGCCCCCTGGGGTTCGTACAGTCCGGGACATAGGGTTCCAGACCCGGAGGGAGATGAAAGAGGTGGCCACACAGACCCAGATAGCGGGTCACGACGTCACTGAACACGCCACACGACGTCATCAGGTCTGGGTGGACCCTCCTGTCACGGATGTTTGGCAAGCTCCACAACAGTACCAGGTGGTACCTGGAAGAGGCCAGCCAAAGAAGTCTAAATAACCCGGACAGGGTCTCTGTATGTAAATAGTTAAATTATTGATGTACCCGGACGGGTGAATGTTCATAAAAAGAAGTTTATTGTTGCCTTAATATACCCATGTTGGGTAATGGTTTGATGTACCCGGACGGGTGAATGTTCAGAAGAACAAGTTTATTTTTGCCTTAATATACCCATGTTGGGTAATGGTTTGATGTACCCGGACGGGTGAATGTTCAGAAGAACAAGTTTATTGTTGCCTTAATATACCCAGGTTGGGTAATGGTGTTTCACTGTAATGAAAATGTTCAACTTTGAAGCCATGAACTGTAGTGGCTCACAAATTTTTCTGTAAATAGTTGGCACTTCGGTGCTCCATTTTGGTTTTACAAAACACTTTACTGTGCACTATTTTCAACTACCTCAGAAACTAAAAACCCGTTTGGTGTGGCCGAAAGTGAGGTCTGCTCAAGGAAAGTCTTGCAGCCCACCCAAGACCACAGTTGGAGGTTTGGAGCGGGTCCTCCACAAGCACAAGTAAAGGACACTGTGAAGTTACCCCAGTGGGGTTGTAGTCCTAAGAAGTCTCCACGAACTTCGACACTAATGCTATTTGCACTTTTGTTGAATATGTATTTATTAACACACATGTATAACACATATCAAGGGTATCAACAGTAACAAAACATGTCACATAATATAAGCCATTTGCACTTTTGTAATGTTATTATTAAAAATTGTATTATGCAACGTTTAACTTGAAGTGTTTCCTGCTTTCTTACTACGTCGCATAGTCCACTCTGCTACATCACTTTGCACCATTGCTCTATCTCACATCTATCTGCCCTGGAAGGATAGCGTGTTACCTGTAGAAGACTTTTCACCTACCTGCACTACACCATCCCTTCCAGAGGACCTGCACAGCAGCGCTGGACACCCTGACCAGGTACTACAGGTGGCGTCACGACAAACTACACGAACATTCTATCATCCCCTGGAAATATCCCACATTCCAGTGATCGCCCAGGTCACGGACCAAGCTGTGCTACTCGTGACATCCCCCATAGAAGTCGACGTGATCGGTGCCGAGTACCCCAAAACCCCTGTCTCTGTGCGACTCAACTTCCCTCACTGTGCTGGCACTTTACATTTACAATGCCTCTGGGTTTTTTTTTTGGGGGGGTGGGGAACATTCAGACTTTTGCTATGGGGCCCCATGATTTATATGTACGCCCCTGCTGCTGAGGAATGGTATTTAAGGCTGTTAAGGAGCCAACATACATGGACCTTGCCAGCCTGATAATACCAGGCCACAGCAGTTTGCTTAGCTTGGTTGGTTAACAAAAATAGGGGATCCCCTCGAAAAAAAAAGGCGTAGGGGTCCCCCTATTTGTGTTAACCAGCCAAGTAAAATGCAGACTGCTGCGGCCTGGTATTAAAAGACTGTCAAGGCCCATGGATTTTGGCCCTCAACAGCCTGATAATACCAGGCTACAGCAGCCCCACATTTGGCGCATCAAAAGATGTGCCAATTGTGGCACTTTACCGGCTCTTCCCACTGCCCTGTAGCAGTGGCAAGTGGGGTAATAAGGGGTTAATGTCACCGTTTATTGCACGGTGAGAATAAGCCCAGTTAATAATGGAGAGGTGTCAATAAGACACCGATCCATTATTAATCCCAAAGTTTTTAAATGTATAAAAAAAAAGACACAGCAAGAAAAAAGTATTTTAATGAAATAAAAGAGACAACACAGTTTTCATTTCTTTTATTATACTCTCATTCCTGTGACGCCATCGATCTCCTGTAAAAAAAGAAAAAAAAAAAAACAACAGTATACCACCTGTCCGACGCAGTCCATAGTAACGACTGTCCCACGGCGATCCAGCTCTGCTACATCGCAATGACAGGCAGAGCCTGTCATCTCGACGCAGCACAGCTGATTACCTGCTTCCCCGGCGGTGACGTCATCAGACTGACTGCTTTACGGCCGGGATTACCCAGCAGTCACTGCAGTTATCGCGAGAAACTGCATGTGACCGCCGGGGAAAGATGATGGCCGCCATGAAGCAGTCCAGCCCGTGACCGCCGGAGATCTTCTGCCAGGTAAGTGCCGCTGACTCCTGACAGACCCGACCGACGGACACTGACAGTGACAGTGACAATCCCAATTCCGGTATCCGATAAGACGAAAATATCGGAACTAAGTATCGAAAGGCCGATAGAGCTAATATCGGCCGATACCCGATACTTGCGGTATCGTATCGCTCAACACTAGTTGTGGGGTTGCTTGCTAGATTGGAAAGCTCCAATTCATCAATGGAAAGTAATCATCCATGCTCACAGAAATGTATGCAAAAAATGTCTGTTTTTATTATAGCATATATAGTCATTCACCACAATGTTTAGTAGTATAACAGATGATGATGGATATAGGGATAATTTAGGTTACGTTAAAAAAGATATATACAAAATTATTGTGCTGTACAATTATACATGTGGTCATATCATAGATAAAAAAAATAATACAAAGATCATGAGTATTAAATGAGTCATTGGGGCCCATTATTACTGTATAGACCATTATATGAGGCCCATTATTCTGTTTGGAGAATTATATGGGGCTCATTCTCTATGGAGCATTATATGGGGCCCATTCTGTATGGAGCATTATATGGGCC
Organism: Oophaga sylvatica; assembly: GCA_033576555.1. NCBI lineage: Eukaryota > Metazoa > Chordata > Amphibia > Anura > Dendrobatidae > Oophaga > Oophaga sylvatica. Next base: position 381,496,170 of record JARQOD010000005.1, read on the forward strand.
CATTCTGTATAGAGTGTTATATGAGGCATTGGGGCCCATTATACTCTATGTACCATTATATGAGGCCCATTATTTTGTTTAGAGCATTATATGGGGCCCAATTTACTCTATGAAGCAATATATGGGTCTCGTTATTCTGTATGGAGCATTATATGATGCCTACTATTCTATATGAAGCATTATATGGGGTCCATTATACTGTATGGAGCATTATATGGGGTCCATTATTCTGTATGGAGCAATATATGGGGACCACCTATGCTATTCATCTTAGCAGCATATATAATGGTATTTAACTATAGCCACTTCACTGAATCCTGCATGTGTCCCACCTATGTTATTCATCTTAGCAGCATATATAATGGTATATAGTTATTTCTACTTACTCTGCTTGTCCTCTTATGATATGATGTCAAGTAACTTTTCAAAGTGGTTTATGATCCGTGTAGGCCTGCACACTTGTTTATCTGCTCGCTACATTTATTGTGTCCTGCTGTCTCAACTGAGTTTGACTGATTGCTAACGATTGAGAGAGAAAAAAAAAGTTCTTAGAACTAGCCTTCAATATATTGAGACATAGTCTGGGGAAGCATTTATGCAGGGGTAGCATTTATGTACATTTAATCTAAGTACATGTATCAAAGTACGCCGCAGTTAAACATGGCAGTTAGACAGGGAAGGAGACATGTAAGACAAATAAAAAAATGTATTCCCTCTACATTTGAATTACAACACATATTCACCATATGCATTTGTATAATTTATATCCTGGCTGCTGCATTCACTCACATCCACTGCCCTTGCATTAACTCTTTACACTCCATCCATATCGGCCCCTTTGTCCTTTCCTCTCCTATGTATAGTACTCATGCTCTTTTCACACTGCTAAATAGCACAAATCCACTCAGTCCCACCATCCAACACACAAGACGCTCTCACAAATCACTTAACCATCTGCTCACTCTTTATATTCTCCTTCTTCTAGTCGCAGGAGATATCGCTCCAAACCCCAGCCCCCCATGTTATAGTAAGTCAAACCTTACAACTGCTACACTCAGAAACCCCTCTAATCTTAATAATATTCCCTTCATGCCTTCTGTCTCTTTTAATTGTGCCTTTTGGAATTCTCGCTCAGTGTGTAATAAACTCCCCTTCATCCATGATTTCTTCCTTTCAAATTCTCTTAACCTTCTAGCTCTTACTGAAACCTGGATCCAGCAGTCAGACACCAACGCTGCTGCTCTCTCATATGGTGGACTACACTTCTCTCATACCCCAAGATCGGACAACAGAGCAGGTGGAGGCGTTGGTCTGCTTTTATCAACCAAATGTACTTTTCAGGTTATCCCTCAAGTACCCTCACTTGTCTTCCCTTCTTTTGAAGTCCTTGCTGTCCGACTCTACATCCCCTTCCCCATGCGAGTGGCAGTGGTATATCGCCCTCCCGGCCCTTGTCATCAGTTCCTGGATCAATTTGCCACCTGGCTTCCACATTTTCTTTCCTATGACATCCCCACCCTCATCATGGGTGATTTCAACATCCCCATTGCTCTTCCCCTCTCCCCATCTGCTTCTCACCTTTTATCTCTAACCTCCTCTTTTGGCCTCTTGCAGCATACTAACTCCCCCAAGCATGAAGACGGAAACTTCCTCGACTTGGCTTTCTCCTGGCTTTGCTCAGTGGATGATTTCACAAATTCCCCTCTCCCGCTCTCTGACCACAACCTTCTTTCATTCTCTATCAAGAACTGCCAGGTCACACCAACTTTCCACACATATAGAAACATACAAGCCATTAACACCCAGAAACTTATGAAGAACTTTCATCGTTGGCCCCTATCTCCTCCCTCTCATGTCCAGATTCTGCACTGAAGCATTACAACGATACCCTGCAAAGTGCCCTGGATTAAATTGCACCTCCTATACATAGAACAATATGACACAGATGGCGACAACCGTGGCACACGCTGCAAACACCTTTACTGCAGCGGTGCTCCAGGTGCGCTGAACGTCTGTGGAGAAATCTAATCTACCTGAAGATTTCTTCCATTATAAGTTTATGCTTAAAACATACAACTCTGCCCTTCACCTCTCCAAGCAAACCTATTTCAACAACCTCATCACCTCACTATCCAGAAACCCCAAATGTCTCTTTAATACTTTTCACTCCTTACTGAACCCAAAAAGTGCAGGCTCCAACCACAGATCTCCACGCTGACGATCTGGCCAATTATTTCACAGAAAAATCACAAAAATCTCCCAATCCCCTCATACCATGCACTGTCCTCCCTCCCCCACTGCATCTAGCTTACTCTCTGATTTTGAACAGTCACAGAAGAAGTAATCAGGCTCCTTGCATCTTCCCGCCCTACCACTTGAATCAGTGACCCCATTCCGTCACATCTCCTCCAGTCCCTTTCCCCTGCTGTCACCTCTCTTCTAACAAAAATATTCAACCTCTCTCTCTTCTGGTATCTTTCTCTCCTCACTTAAGCATGCCATCATACATCCATTACTTAAAAAAACCATCCCTCGACCAAAACTGTGCTGCTAACTATAGACCTGTCTCAAATCTTCACTTCATCTCTAAACTCCTGGAACACCTGGTCCACACCCGTCTTATTCGATATCTCTCAGATAACTCTCTTTTCGACCCTCTTCAATCTAGTTTCCGCTCTTTACACTCTACTGAAACCTCCCTCACTAAAGTCTCTAATGATCTACTGACTGCTAAATCTAATGGTCACTACTCCATGCTAATTCCCTTGGATCTCTCTGCAGCATTCGACACTGTGAACCATCAGCTCCTCCTCACTATGCTACACTCCATCGGCCTCAAGGACACCGTTCTCTCCTGGTTCTCCTCCTATCTCTCTGACCGTTCCTTCACTGTATCTTTTCCTGGTTCCTCCTCCTCTCATCTTCCCCTTACTGTTGGGGTTCCTCAAGGATTAGTCCTAGGCCCTCTCCTCTTCTCTTTGTACACTGCCCCTATTGGACAAACAATCAGGAGATTTGGTTTCCAGTACCATCTCTATGCTGATGACACCCAATTATATACTTCTTCTCCTGATATCACACCTACCTTTTTAGAAAACACCAGTGATTGTCTTACCGCTGTCTCTAACATCATGTCCTCCCTCTATCTGAAACTGAACCTGTCAAAAACGGAACTCCTCGTGTTTCCTCCCTCTACTAACCTACCTTTGCCTGACATTGCCATCTCCGTGTGTTGTTCAACCATTACTCCCCAGCAACATGCCGCTGTCTTGGGGTCATACTTGATTCCAAGCTTTCATTCACCCCCACATCCGATCACTGGCTCGCTCTTGTTATCTCCACCTAAAAAACTTCTCCAGAATTCGACCTTTTCTTACTTTCGACTCTTCAAAAACTCTTACTGTTACTCTTATTCATTCTCGTCAGGACTATTGTAACTCTCTACTAATCGGTCTCCCTCTTACCAAACTCTCCCCTCTCCAATCTGTCTTGAATGCTGCAGCCAGAATCATTTTACTCACCAACCGTTTTACCGATGCCTCTACCTTGTGCCAGTCATTACACTGGTTACCCATCCATTCCAGAATCCAGTACAAACTTATTACCCTCACCCACAAAACACTCCATGGCTCAGCACCACCCTACATCTCCTTCCTTGTCTCAGCCTACCATCCTACCCGTGCCCTCCATTCTGCTAATGACCTGAGGTTAGCATCCTCAATAATCAGTACCTCCAACTCCTGTCTCCAAGACTTTTCATGTGCTGCGCCAATTCTTTGGAATGCACTACCCAGGTTAATATGATTAATCCCCAATCCCCACTGTTATGTTTTGGTAGCTGAGGAGAGTAAGCACGGCACGGCAATACACCAGAGAGGCTGGAACCTATTGGATTGCAGTAACCTGAACTAACCATACAACTAGAGGTAGCCGTGGAGCGTTCCTACGTTGATCCTAGACGCCTCGTCACAGCCTGAGAGATAACTACACCTAAAGGCAGAAAGATGAAAGCTATCCGCCCGGAGCAGATCCCCAAAGAAAATAGGAAGCCCCCAAGCATGTAATGGCGGTTAGACAAGAAGAAACACGGACACAGACAGAAAATAGAATGAGCAAACGCTGGGGCCCAATCTGTCTAGACAGAAAAGTAGAGGAAAGGATACTCACTGCAATCCAAAAAAAAACTAAAAAATACCAACTCTACTGATTGCAAAAACACCTGAGATCACACGACCTCTACCACCTAAATCAGTTCTCTGGTGTAACAAAACTAAGCCGCAGCCACTGAAAAAACAGGAAAAAGCAAATGAACAAACAACAGTGGCTCCAGATAAACTGAGAGGAGCACAAGCCCCCCGGAGGGGACCTGGCTAACCTCCACAGAAGTGCAGGGAACAATGCAAAAAGCAAGCACAAAAATAAAAGCAGAAAATATCTTATCTGATAGCAGAAGATGCAGGCAAGACTCAGCAAGCTTCCAAATGAACCAGGAACCACAATTGAGACAAGAACAATTGATCACCGGCAACCATCATGGGAGGGAACCTCCCTTATATCAGACCAGTCCGCGATCCCAGATTGCCATTCCTCGCTGAAAGGTTCAGCACTGTCAGTAACCACCAGAGGGAGCCTCTGCTCAGAAACCCTTTTTAGCACATTCACAACACCCCACAGTTTTAAGCGTGCCTTAAAACGCATTTGTTCAGACTGGCATACCGTCTCAACGCATTAACCTAACTATCCCGGTTGGCCCATTCAAAAAATTTTCTACCATAATCAGGTACCTCGTATTATGTTCTCACGTGCTTTATGCATTTAATAGCCCTCTGTGTCTGTACTGTTACATACTTTGGTTGTTAACTGGTTCATGCAGAATTACATGAATACCCGATTCGAACACTATGGCTGGTCCGAACACTGAAAGCAATTGTTACTATCTACCTTTCGTGTCTCCCCTTTTTCCTCATAGATTGTAAGCTTGTGAGCAGGGCCCTCAATCCTCTTGATATCTACTTTGATCTGTGTTTATTGTTATGCTGTAATGTCTATTGTCTGTACAAGTCCCCTCTATAATGTAAAGTGCTGCGGAATATGTTGGCGCTGTAGAAATAAAATTATTTTTATTATTATTATATATGGGGCTCATTATACTATATGGAGCAATATAAATATTGGAGCCAACCTGGAGGCGGCATTGATTACTACACTCACAAAGCACCCTTCTTTTTCCTCACCCTTATATCCTCCCTACACTTACTTTGGGTCCACTACCTTCTTGATATAAATGAACAAAACTTGTTACATAGCACTGTATTTTGTAATTTGAATAATACATTTAATTATGATTATGTCTTGATTAAATATCAGTATTTTTCATGTGTACTCTCCATGTTTTCTACGGACAGTATGCAATCATATTATATTCTAATGGGCTATTAACATATCTCACTTTTTGGAGATCAATGATTTGCATAATAAAACAGAGATATGTCCTACTCTGATCTGATTTGGGACCAAACTCGCACGTACACATAATTGGGCTCTTAAAAAAAACAGCACATGAATAGCATCTGTTCATTTTTTATGAAAAAATTTCTAGGGGATGCTTTTGGAAACCCCCTTTTTACCTCCTCCTATGTTTTTAGCCTACATAAAAATTAGATGACATACAGATAATAAAGACAAATAACAAAAAACCGTTAAAAATATTCCATCACACAGATACAAAACAGATGCACACATTTGAATAAGCCTATTTAGGCTATGTGCGCATGTTTGTTTGCAGAAATTTCTGCGCAGTTTCTGCATCTTTTGGCAGAAAACCCAGTAGAAATTACGTGCTTTTTTTGTGCGGATTTCATGCGTTTTTGATGCTGATTTACATGTGGATTTGTATGTGGAATTGTGTGCGGGTTTGTTAGCTAAATAAAGATATATTTAAAAAAAAATGTCATTTTCAAGTCCAACCCCCGTTGTTGATGTGCTTCAACCAAGATAGGCTCTATTCTAGATTCTCCGCCAACAAACTCTTCCTCCTTCTGACATCATGTCCTTTTAACAAATCTGCTGCGTTTTTGATGTGCTTCAACCAAATCTGCTGCGTTTTTGGCACCAAATCCGCATGAAACCCGCACTAAATCTGCAGCAAATCCGCAAACCTTTTTACCTCTGCATTTTTGCTGCAGATTTGAGTGACTCAATGGAAGTCAATGGGTGAAAAATGCTACAGATCCGCAAAAAGAATTAACATGCTGCGAAAAATAAAATGCTACGAATAAGGATGGAATTTTCCGCATCATGTGCACAACAATTCTGTCTTATCATTGATTAACCTTGCTTTAGTAATCCTTTGCGGTTTTGGTGCAAAATCCGCATCGTGTGCACATAGCCTTAGACAAATGTTACAAACTTTCCCATTGCCTGCATTTATTTTTGTAGGGTCTAACTGTTTGGAATACCCAGTAAAACTCTAAACTAGTGATTTTGTGGAGTTTTTTTGTAAGTTAATATCAAATTAGATGATGAAAAATGCATATACCATAAATTGTTAAGGACAGCACCAAGTCTTCCAGGTATTGCATGAACAAGTTAGTAACATATTGCATATCTTTTTCGATTCTTTCTCTTTTAGAGCCTGGATTCTGGATGGAGAATGATGCTCAACTTGTCTCTTCAGGATTCCCCATAGGTATTTCAATAGGTCAGATCAGAAGACTGTGGGAGGACTACAAGGAAATGGACAGCATGTGACTTAAATATGAGTGTCTGAGCAAATTGTCTGAATACTTATGACCATGTGATATTTCAGTTTTTCCTTTTTAATAAATTTGCAAAAAAATTCTACATTTCTATTTTTTTCAGTCAAGATGGGGTGCAGAGTGTACATTAATGAGAAAAAAATGAACTTTTTTGAATTTACGAATTGGCTGCAATGAAAAATTTGCAAGAGAAAAATTTAAAGGGGTCTGAATACTTTCTGTACCCACTGTATTTGGTCACTGAATCACTTTCACCCTGTTCTTCAGAAATGCAACATTGGAATTAAATGTGAGTTTTGGATCATTGCCATGTTGGAAAAGTGCACAATTACACAGGGCACCTAGTGATTGTAGTGTCTTCTCTTTCAATATAGAGCTGTACATTTGTGAATTCATTATACCATTAATGAAATGTAGCTCCCCGACACCAGCAGCACTCATACAGCCCCACATTAGGACACTGCCACCACCATGCTTCATTGTAGGCACCAAATTTAATATTTTGAAATTAACATTACTTTCATGGTATGGGTGGAAAAAATGTTCTATGAAACTCAATCTTATAAAAATGTTTTCGAAATTGTTATTGTATTCAGTAAGATTAAAATTTTACTTTTCAAATGGGTTGTACTGACCTATGCTGAGCACTGTATATACAAGGTGCTCAAAATAAATGAGTACACCCCAACAGATTTATCTGAAAACCTTTAGTTTCTTTTCAGAATCAACATTTTCCATGGGATACCATACTGCAGAATACTCCCACAAATGTGGCTCAATAATTTAAAATTAGACTTGTTACATTGAACACCCAAAAAAGTAATTTTCCTAACAATTTTTCAGGACAATGTTGACAAAATGAATACACCCCTAAGAAAGTCTTGGTAGCAAATAGTGATGAGCGAGTATGCTCGTTGCTCAGGTTTTCCCGAGCACGCTCGGGTGATCTCAGAGTATTTGGGCGTGCTCGTAGATTTAGTTTCTGTCACCCCAGTTGCATGATTTGCAGCTTCTAGACAGTCTGAATACATGTGGGCATTGCCTGTTTGTTAGGGAATCCACATGTGTATTCAGGCTGTCTAGGTGCCGCAAATCATGCAACTGGGGTGACAGAAACTAAATCTCCAAGCACGCCCAAATACTTGGAGATCACCCGAGCGTGCTCAGGAAAACCCAAGCAACGAGCATACTTGCTCATCACTAGTAGCAAAGCTAAGTTTAAACTCCAAAATTCTAATTAGCAAGAATTCAACCACAGATAAGTCGAATTCATTATGCAGGAGTCCAATAGACAGTTTACTATAAAAAGGTGTTACTTTCTCAAAGGGATGTGTCCCAAAACATGGCTACAGCTAAGGTAACTTATCTTCAGCATCTCTGTAAACTCTTGTGAAAAAAAGAATACACGTGGGTAATTTGTCTATAAAGTAGTATATGATGTCAATTTTGCTATAATGGACTTTGTTGAATATTTTGTAAAGAAGTATTTGAATACAGCCCTAAGCATGTGCCCTCATTTGTATATTTATATTTATTATTGTTTTAAAACAAAAGTTTTGAAGTTATTTAAGTTTTTTATGATGTAAGAAGTAAATTATTGGCAGAATATTTTCAAAAAGTAATAATAAATCTTGACATTGTTGCACTCTATTGTTAACAATAAAACATAGTTATTGTTTACAGTAAACTTGTGTTATTACAGTGTCCTGGCATATAGTATAATCTCCTCTTTTGACTATTTATGTAGTACATATGGCATCCTTTAGTATTCATGTAATTGCTTTTGTTCATGGCAGCACATACTATGACAGATGCTCTTCCTGCTGTGCTTGGAAAGTAAAAGGATATTTTTAGTTTATTTATGTATTTTTATGCACATACCATTTTTCCTATTATGCAGTTACTGAAGATTACGCTGTAATTTATAATTTCAGTCTCACGCTTTCTCATCCTTTGTGTATCTCTGTACATGTGTTTACAGTGAAGTCTATTTGTCCTGGGACCTTATTTCAATTATCAAAACAGAATGCAGGCAGAGTACTTCATCATCTTTTTTTTCTCTGTAAATTACACAATCTGTTTCTTCTATGTTGCAAACAAAGACAGCTATTTAATAACTAGCTTTCCATATGAAAACAGAATATTGACAGAGTCTAGAATGGATTGCTCAAATTGTAAAAGTGACATGTACAAAGGAGAAAATTAAGGCAGCAGTGGGGAAGTCTCAGGAAGTTAACTATTGTGCTGCTCTACATGGATGCAATTGATAGTCGACCATTTAATACCAGAGTGTACCATTTTTCCAATCAGAATAAATAAGTCATTAAATTGTCAATAAATTCCTAAACATGAATGGACTTGTTAAAGGGAACCTGTCCCTAGATTCATGCTGCCTGAGCCATGGTTAGTATATATCAGAGCATGACTGTATGATTGCTGCCAAGTATAGCTTATTCTGAAACACCACGGCATATCAAAGAAAACAAATGTGTGCAAAGAAAGAAACCTGTCAATCAGCCAGAGGGAGGCGGGGAGAAGCTGGGAGGTGGGGAGAAGCCGGGTTCAGGTTTCTACCTATAGTCCCCGTTTTCTCAAACTCTGTTTCATCTGAAATGCCATGATGTTTCACAATAACCTGCATTTGTGCAGTCAGGTGCTGATCCATACTGCTCATGGTCCAGGCAGCATGAATCTAGTTACTGGTTCCCTTTTACAAGCACAAGAAATTCCACATGAGCATCTGAATGTCTTAGGAAACATGTAAACGGCTTTACTATGGTTCTGTACAACATTCGTTCTTTACCATTTACCATTACACCGTTAAAGTTCTCCAAGATTCATATGAAAATAAATCTACCATTTTCCAATAAATGCCATATTAAAGGGGTTGTCCCACAAAAAAAAGTACACTTTAATTAATAGATCTCAGAATAATAATAACTTCCACAATTGGATGTGTTTTAAATAAAATGTTCCTGTGCTGAGATAATCTTATAAATGTGCTCCTGCTGTTTACTGTGTAATGGCTGTGTCTGACTGTACCATATCTCCTGGAGCGGAGCAAAAGAGAGGATACAGACATTACCAGCAGGGGATCACAAATGAACATTTCCCTTCCTTTTTTTTAAGCAATTTTTTTACTGAAAGAAACAATCAGCTGTGATCCCATTCTGTAATGTCTGTATCTTCTCTTTTGCTTCCTCTCTGCCCAGGAGCTGTGGTATGATCAGACCATGTTCCTGTACGGTCAGACACAGCCATTACACAGTACACAGCAGGGGCACATTTATAAGATTATATCAGCACAGAGACAGTTTTTTAATACATTCATGTATGGAAATTATTTTATTCTAAAATATATTGATTAAAATGTACTTTGTATGTGGGATAACCCCTTTAATGGGGCACAATCTAGCTTATGCTGAAATACCAAACAGTAGAAATAGAATACTAAAATATTATTATTAAATAGTGTGAAAGGAGTTTATCCATGTCAGAAAATCTTGATCCCTGGGGACAGTTTGTTATAAAAAAAATAAACGTGCTTTCTTTGCCTCGTCCTCAAGTTCCGTGCTGGGCCTCTGACGCTGCTCCTGGTTTCCAGAGTGACCTCAGTGACTCTGCCCGTGTAGTTGGAATGCCCAACTCAGATCACTGATTGACTGCTGTGCTGTCTTCATGACGTCAACATCGCAGCCAGAACCAGACATCAGAAACAGTGGCAGACATGCCATAGTGGACCCGGGGATGTGAAGTGAAGTGTTTTTTTTGTAACAAACTGTACCAATATTTTTTTAAACAAACGTGACAACTTCATTGTCTTGCCATGCTATGATAGTGTGACATTCAGAATCAAATGTTGCACACAATCCCATAAGACAAATAGCTAAAGTATTAGACGCATGTGTATTAAGGTTTGTTTACTATAATTAAATCTATAATTAAGTTTGATAATTGTCAAAAATAAGTGATCTTATATATTAATTATAAATCAAAGTGCTATTATTAGTTTTTGAAAAATAAATGTGGAAAAGGATTTGTATAGAGGAATGTGCTATCTAAAGAAACGTTAGCATGAACAGCATTTTTCATGGCAGTCTTGATGAGAAAATGTGCTGGAATCAGATACTCTTGATTTATTAAGAATAAATAATGAATAAAGAGTGTCTAACACATGGTGTGTGTTAGGCGCTGGGATTCTCCCACTGCACGGGGTCCCATGTAGGTCGCTACCTCCTACAGCACTTTCGTGCCCTTCTCCTTAGCGCACCTGTTTGCGACGCTCTTTGCCCTAACCTGATCTTGCGGTCCACAAATACTGAAGACAATAGTTCTGATGAAGGCCTGATTATTGGCCAAAACATCAACTATTATTTTGTCTACAGTGGATAATTAATAAAATCTATATTTTGATTTCTTGCACCTTGCATTTGGGAGTGCCATATTTTTCTTTGAAACAAGCCTTGTCTGCCTCTGCAGTTTCCCATTCTGCTTCAACCACAGTGGAGCTGCTCAGCAAAGACATCGATCTCAGCGTCTTGCTCAGATTCGTGCTGTTCGGATGGTTACTGCGGGCTCTCCAGCTTCAGCTATAGTAATTAGCAATAGGTAGCGGCGAACAGATGTTCCTGTGGCTAAAGGTACTGCCACACTTAGTGATCTCGTTAGCGATCTCAATAACGACGCAAGCTAATGAGATCGTTTTTGTGATCGTTTTAATGTCTCTAGTAGCTGCCACACTTAGTGATCTCGTTAACGACTCAAAAGCGGTTAGCGATCTCATTAACGACTTTAACGGTCATTGCGATGTAAAAAACAGCGCACATCGCTCACAAAAGGTGCCAGACACAGCGATATAGGCTCACCAGCGGGACGCCAACGATCTAAATACGGTCCAGAACTCTAGTGAACGATCAGCGAGATCACAGCAGGGGCCACGTCGTTGCTACATGCCACACACGTTAGCGTCACGAACGAGATCGCTAGATAGTGACGTATTTTAGCGATCTCGTTAGCGACGCTGTTTAGTGTGGCATACCCTTAAGTCCAGGAATTATTCTACTGAGCATGCTCGTCAGGTGGCGACCTCTCATTGGTGGTCGGTCGTCAGCTGCTCAGGTCCTGTGACGTTTCCGGATTGGTCCACGAGCCAGATCCTGTCTGAATGGACATGAACAGGATGCATCAAAGGTCCTCAGGTGCACACGCCAGTGCGCTAGTGTCATTTGTGGTCATGTATGTGGGTGAATGGAGACTATGCCGCTCTGTCGGTGTGTGTGAACGTCTAGTGTTCCTTAGAAAGGCAGGTTTTTCCTTGGCTTGGCCTAGCGCCTGTCTCGGCCGCGTGTGCTGTTAGCACGGGTCATTTACAGGGCACAGTCAAACCCATGTGCTTTAACACTCTTGTTTTTGGATATAGCACACACCTCATTTGGTACCGCTCAGCAGTTAGCTGAGCTAGGTACCCTTATTTTTGAACCACTCTGTGGAGTTTATTTAGTTAGCTACTTTTTCGTTGCCACTCGGTGGTTAGCTGAGCTGGTATTCCTTGGCCAGTGCTTACCCCTCTGAGAAGTTATCAGAGTAGGGTAAACTGCACTCAGTCCACACAAGGTGACGCTTAACCCCGTGTGTTCTTTGTGATCGCTTGCCATACAGCTCCGCCATTACTCACTAGCAGCATTTTATCATCTTTGCACGGTGAACCCCAGGTTGCGATCGCACTTTATTATTTATTTTATTTAGTGCGATCCGCCAACCCTAACAGTGTGCGTCTCCATGTGCACCTTGCACTTAATCTGACTCCAGTCCCCTACTGGAGTAAGATTTGTGCTGTAAAACATGCCACCACTCTTCATGAATTTTAAGAACAGAGGTTGCTATGCCCCCTTCCCTTTCCTCATGTGGTATCAAAAGACTTGACAATAGATTGCTCCTGATTTACTGTCGAGGTACAGGATGTAGGTTCCCAACCCTAAATCTCTTGTGGATAACCTTCCTTGTATACTCATTAAAATTGCAGCTTTATCTTTAAGAACCCCTGAAGTTATATCTACACAGCCTATTGACTCCTCTTACACAATGAAAGTCGATTTCTTTGTGACAGCTTTTCCTTCACCACTGGAATGAAGGAATGCACCCCTCAAACTCTGGCACCTACTGCATTATGAGAATCTCTGCAATAGCATTAACTACTACAGGTACATTGAAATTAATCATGTTTGCAGCCAAAATGGAATGATCTTCCAGGAACAACATTAATTAATTCAGGCCAGTAATACTCTATCATACATGATCCACTGTGGATTTTAGCAGGCTTGGAATCCTCATTTATAACAGAAAAACAGTCTTCTATAGTGATCTGCTATAAGCTCTCAGCAGACCCAGAATCCTCTGACAACATCTTTTTGACCAACATGACAACAATTTCTGCACCATTAATATCGAGAACGTGCTTGGTAGATAATGATGTTTTGAAACGTGAGCAGATTTATAATGAACAAGTATTTTCTGTACAGTGTTTTGCGAGTTTTGCCAAAATAGTGCTGCAACTAAGTGGAGAAGCTGGAGCAAACTGTAATTGTGAAAATATGTTAAAGTAGAAGATAAACTACATGCAATAAGTTTCATAATTTTTAAATAAAAATATATGACCGAGCTTAGAGCCCATTTATCACCAGTAGTGTAAGACTCTTAGGCTCCCCAAACCATAATCAATTCTAAATAGTGTACAGCGAAGCCTGCTGATGTTCATAAACTGATGTTACCAGAGTCTCATTCACGCTACATGCAGGAGCTTTGAGACCACTTCACAAATCTATGTCAACGTTTCTTTTACCATGAATAGTCTATGTTCACAATGATGGTACAGTGGATATGCTATCTGTTCTGCGGCCATAATTTCACTAAAATAGTTTAAAAAAAATACTATAACAATATGTTTTACATAAAATGTAATTCATTGATTGAAAAACTAGGTAATTTTCCATTTATACTAATTTGATTTGCATTAATTCAGAAATAAAAACTTAAACACATTAAGTGTCCATAGGTATAGGAAACTGGTAATGCTGGTATACTGTGAAAATGATAACTTTAGTATTTAAAAAAATATATAATTTATTTCATCCTTCAGGTAATGTAATACTACACATTGAAAGTTCTGAGAATGGTATATAGAGATCAGGAACAGATCAGGTACTTGAATTAAAATATTCCAAGAACAGGGTCTAAAGATGACGCAGAAGGTAATATGAGGCACAGCAAGCAGGAGCAGACAAGGGTGTTATCTATGGTAGGGTTCCTCAACTCCAGTCCTCAAGGCCCACTAACAGGTCATGTTTTTTTGGATTTCCTTTGTATTGCCCAGGTGATGCAATTATCACCTGGGCAATACTAAGGAAATCTTGAAAACATGACCTGTTAGTGGGCCTTGAGGACTGGAGTTGGGGAATCCTGATCTATGGGATACCAAGCCCAGTGTCCAACAGCAAGCCTCAAAATGAATCAGGAAATGCTGAAAATAGCCACCCTGTTGTGACCGTGTTGGAGACGACTTCGGAACTGGGGCTTCCTCAGGTGGTTGCTGAGGGTATTGAACCTATGTTGAACAGCAAAAGTCCACCACCTGCAATTGATGAACGGTTATCAGGTGGGACGGACTGGCCTGATATAAGTGAGCTGACCTCCCATGATCCTCACCGGTGATCAATTGTTCTTCCTGGTCTAGGTTGTAAATCAGCTTGCTTTTCTGCTGTCTTCTGCTATCATTCAGATAAGTTACTTTCTGTGGTTTGATTTTCCTTGTTTTTTGCTGCTTTGCTTTTGAGTTCAGCCGGGTCCCCTTTGGGGGCTTGTGCTGGTCTCTGTTCTCTTTTTGTATTTGTTCATTTGCTCTGTTCCTGTGATTTTTTACTGCTTGGTAGCTGTGTGTTCACACCAGAGATCTGATATAGCTGGTCAAGACCGTGTGGTCTCAGCATTTTTGGAATCAGAAGTGTTGGAGTTTTTCCTAGGGTTTTGTTGGGTTGCAGACAGTGTTCTCTCCTGTACTATCCTATCTAGTTAGTTTGGGCCCCAGCGTTTGCTCAATCTATTTTCTGTCTGTGTTCGTGTTTTCATCTTGTCTAACCGCTATTATATGTTTGGGGGCTTCCTATTTCTTTGGGGCTCTACTCCAGGGCAGTTAGCTTTCCTCTTTCCATCTTCAGGGGTAGCTAATCTCTCCGGCTGTGACGAGGCGTCTAGGGCACCGTAGGAACATCCCACAGCTACTTCTAATTGTGCGGTTAGTTTAGGGGTCTGCAACCTATTAGATCCCAACCTCTCTGGTGTTTGGCTGCCTGTGCGTTTTTTTGCTCCTGCCCTCCTCAGCTACCAAAACTTAACACCACCCATAGTGAGCCTTGAATGGAAACATGTGATACCTAGAGCAGTTAGTGAAGAAAACCAGAAGATTATTTTGACAGGAAACAAGAATTGATCTTAGAAAGTATTATGAAGTACCAGGCAGAGCTGCCAGAAAAAAACATTAGACAGGTTCAGGAGGTATCATTTACCAGAGAAGATCTTACAGTTACTTAACTAGAGTCATCGAGCGTGGTCTTTCTGCATGGGGTGAACAACTTCTGATTTTGTATAAGGTACTAAACTGTGCCATGTTGGTGCTCAGGCAACATTACCTACTTAAACCCTTAACGCAATATCACATGTGCTCTCTCCACATGTAGAATATACCAGCTACATTAAATAGCCGACATCTGTTTCTAACATATTCAGCTCAGCTCTCACCATGGATAAAAACCATTTAAACATAGCTGTCAATCTCTGACAGTGGTATGAAAATGAAACGCGCATTTTAACTTGTGCTTACCAGTCTGTGACATGATTGCTGGGCACCAATAGGTTTATATGGCAGTCCAATCCTGCTGGTGGTGTCCTTCATTGTTATGTTGGCACCCCTTTGAAGCTCAGCTACAGTGGCATGCAAAAGTTTTGGCACTCCTTGTCAAAATTATTGTTATTGTTAAGAGTTAACCCCTTCATGACCCAGCCTATTTTGACCTTAAAGACCTTGCCATTTTTTGCAATTCTGACCAGTGTCCCTTTAAGAGGTAATAACTCAGGAATGCTTCAACAGATCCTAGCGATTCTGAGACTGTTTTTTCGTGAAATATTGGGCTTCATATTAGTGGTAAATTTAGGTCGATAATTATTGCATTTATTTGTGAAAAAAAATGGAAATTTGGCGAAAATTTTGATAATTTTCTCAATTTTCAAATTTTGAATTTTTATTCTGTAAACCAGAGAGTTATGTGACACAAAATAGATAATAAATAACATTTCCCACATATCTACTTTACATCAGCACAATTGTGGAAACAAAATTTTTTTTTTAGGAAGTTATAAGGGTTAAAAGTTGACCAGCGATTTCTCATTTTTACAGCAAAATTTACAAAACCATTTTTTTTAGGGACCACCTCATATTTGAAGTCACTTTGAGGTGTCTATATGGCAGAAAATACCCAAAAGTGACACCATTATAAAAACTTCACCCCTCAGGCTACTCAAAACTACATTCAAGAAGATTATTAACCCTTCAAGTGCTTCACAGGAACTAAAGCAACGTGGAAGGAAAAAATGGACATTTTAATTTTTCCAACAAAAAAATTATTTTAGCATCAATTTTTTCATTTTTGCATGGGCAACAGGATAAAATGGATCCTAAATTTTTTGGGCAATTTCTCCTGAGTACACAGATACCTCATATGTGGCCATAAACCACTGTTTGGGCGCACGGCAGGGCTCAGAAGGGAAGGAGCGCCATTTGACTTTTTGAATGGAAAATATGCTGGAACATTTAGCGGTTGCCATGTCGCATTTGGAGAGTCTCTGTGTGCCTAAACATTGGAGTTCCCCCACAAGTGACCCCATTTTGGAAACTAGACCCCCCAAGGAACTTATCTAGCTGCATAGTGAGCACTTTGAACCCCCAGGTGCTTCACAAATTGATCCGTAAAAAAAAGAAAGTACTTTTTTTTGACAAAAATTTTATTTTAACCTCAGTTTTTTAATTTTCACATGGGCAACAGAATAAAATGGCTCCTAAAATTTGTTGGTCAATTTCTCCTGAGTACACAGATACCTCATATGTGGTCATAAACCACTGTTTGGCCGCACGGTAGGGCTCAGAAGGGAAGGAGCGCCATTTGACTTTTTGAATGGAAAATTTGCTGGAATATTTAGCTGTTGCCATGTCGCATTTGGAGAGTCCCTGTGTGCCTAAACATTGGAGCTCCCCCACAAGTGACCCCATTTTGGAAACTAGACCCCCCCAAAGAACTTATTTAGATGCATAGTGAGCACTTTGAACCCCCAGGTGCTTCACAAATTGATCCGTAAAAAAAAGAAAGTACTTTTTTTTCACAAAAATTTTCTTTTAGTCTCAGTTTTTTCATTTTCACATGGGCAACAGGATAAAATGGATCCTTAAATTTGTTGGGCAGTTTATCCTGAGTACACAAATACCTCACATGTCGTCGTAAACCACTGTTTGGGCGCACGGCAGGGCCCAGAAGGGAAGGAGCGCATTTGACTTTTTGAATGGAAAATTAGCTCCATTCGTTAGTGGACACCATGACGCGTTTGAAGAGCCCCTGTGTGCCTAAACAGTGAAAAAAAAACACATGTGACACCATTTTCGAAACTAGACCTCTTATGGAACTTATCTAGATGTGTTGTGAGCACTCTGAACCTCCAAGTGCTTCACAGAAGTTTAGAACGCAGAGCAGTGAAAATAAAAAAATATTTTTTTTCCTCAAAAATGAATTTTTAGCCCGCTATTTTTTATTTTCACAAGGGTAACAGGAGAAATTGGACCACAAAAGTTGTTGTGCAATTTGTCCTGAGTACACCAATACCCCATATGTGGGGGGAACCACTGTTTTGGCACATGGGAGAGCTCAGAAGGGAAGGAGCGCCATTTTGGAATGCAGACTTGATGGAATGTTCTGCGGGCGTCATGTTGCATTTGCAGAGCCCCTGATGTGCCTAAACAGTAGAAACCCCCCACGTGTGACCCCATTTTGGAAACTAGACCCCCCCAAGGAGCTTATCTAGATGTGTAGTGAGAACTTTGAACCCCCAAGTGCTTCACAGAAGTTTATAAACGCAGAGCAGTGAAAATAAAAAAATAATTTTTGTTTCTCAAAAATAATTTTTTAGCCCGCTATTTTTATTTTCCCAAGGGTAACAGGATAAATTGGTCGCCAAAAGTTGTTGTCCAGTTTTTCCTGAGTACGCTGGTGCCCCATATGTGGGGGGAACCACTGTTTGGGCGCACGGCAGGGCTCAGAAGGGAAGGAGAGCCATTTGACTTTTTTAATGGAAAATTAGCTCCAATCGTTAGCGGACACCATGTCGTGTTTGGAAAGCCCCTGTGTGCCTAAACTTTGGAGCTCCCCCACAAATGACCCCATTTTGGAAACTAGACCCCCTACGGAACTTATCTAGATGCATAGAGAGCACTTTGAACCCCCAGGTGCTTCACAGAAGTTTATAACGCAGAGCCCTGAAAATAAAAAATCATTTTTGTTTCTCAAAAAATGATTTTTTTAGCCCCCTATTTTTTATTTTTTAATGGTTAAAGGAGAAATTGGACCTCAAAAGTTGTTGTCCAGTTTGTCCTGAGTATGCTGGTACCCCATATGTGGGGGTAACCACTGCTTGGGCACACGTCAGGGCTCGGAAGGGATGTAGTGAAGCTTTGAAATGCCGACTAGTGTTGAGCGATACTGCTCGATATCTAAAAATATCGGATCGGAATGGTATCGCCGATATCACTAAATATTGTCGATATCCGATTCCGATACCGGAAGTCCCATGTAAGTCTATGGGAACAAAATATCGCAACTAAAAAAAACCTTTATTTCCTTGTAAACACTAAATATACACACATAGAATACATATATATATATATATATATATATACATGTCATTGTGACATATATATATACATATATGTATAGTTTATACACTTCTACATAGTAAAATATCCTCTGATTCAATTGCCGGGTAAAGCCGGCTTCTGTGAAAAGACAGAAGCACCCGACATGAAATGACACTTGGTGTACATAGGGTTAACCATGTCTTTTCATGTGTTTGCAATCTGATTTGCACAAACAATTACATCAGTCTATGTGTGCAAAATTTCACACCTGTAGGGGTTAATTAAAGGTGTAAATTCGTTGTAAAAAAAACGGACTTTTTTGCTACGAATTTACACCTTTAATTAACCCCTACAGGTGTGAAATTTTGCACACATAGACTGATGTAATTGTGAAAATCAGATAGCAAAGGACATGAAAAGACATGGTTAACCCTATGTACACCAAGTGTCATTTCATGTCGGGTTCTGCATTTTCACAAAAGCCGTCAATTGAATTAGCGGCTATTATACTATGTAGATGTGTATGAACTATAAATATAAATATATATATATGTGTCACAAATTCAATGACATGTATATATATATATATATATATGAGGTGTAAAATTGTTTAAAAAAAATGCGTGGGCTCCCGCCCTATTTTCGCAACCAGACAGACAAAGCCAGCGAATGGGGGCAGATAATAATAGCCCAGAGAGGGACCATTATTTTTGGCCCCCCCTGGCTACTAACATCTGCCCCCAGACACCCCAGAAAAGACAAATCTATAATTAGATTTGCCCTTTCTGGCACTTTGCCCGTCTATTCCCATTGCCCTGTAGCGGTGGCGAATGGGTTAATATGGGGTTAAAGCCACATTGCAATTGAAAGGTGACCTTAAGCCAGGTTAATAATTGAGAGCTGTCAATTAGACAACTATCAATTATTAATCCTATTGCATGAAATAAAAATAAAACACACACACTTTAATTAAAAATCATTTTAATGAAATAAAGACACATGTTTTTGACCATCTTTTATTTGACTGCAAAAACCATTTCCTGTAATAAAAATAAAATAAAAAAGCAAAATTATTCTTACCTATCCCATGCACAGTCAGGTCCCACGGTGTAATCCTTCAGAAAGGGTTAATGTTTACTGCAGGGACCGCAGCTAATGCTGCAGCCTCACAGTAAACCCCCAAATGAATGAGTTCCTCTCCTGGCTGACAGGAGAGGAAGTGGAAAGCTTAATTGATTGCTTTCCACTTTCACTTCAGGTCAGCCAGGGACACAATCAGTGACATCAGAGGGAACTGATTAACAAAAATAGGGGTTCCCTTCGAATAAAAAATGGCGTCGGGTCCCCCCTATTTTTGCTAACCAGCCTGATGAAGCAGACCGCTGAGGCCTGGATTTTCAGGCTGTTAAGGAGCCAAGATCCATGGACCTTGCCAGCCTGATAATACCAGGCCACAGCAGTCTGTATATCTTGGCTGATTAACAAAAATAGGGGATCCCCTTGAAAAAAATTGGCGTGGGGTCCCCCCTATTTTTGTTAACCAGCCAGATGAAGCAGACCGCTGAGGCCTGGATTTTCAGGCTGTTAAGGAGCCAAGATCCATGGACCTTGCCAGCCTGATAATACCAGGCCACAGCAGTCTGCATATCTTGGCTGATTAACAAAAATAGGGGATCCCCTTGAAAAAAATTGGCGTGGGGTCCCCCCTATTTTTGTTAACCAGCCAGATGAAGCAGACCGCTGAGGCCTGGTTTTTCAGGCTGGTAAGGATCCAATATCCATGGACCTTGCAAGCCTGATAATACCAGGCCACAGCAGTCTGCTTAGCTTGGCTGGTTAACAAAAATAGGGGATCCCCTCGAAAAAAAAACGGCGTAGGGGTCCCCCTATTTTTGTTAACCAGCCAAGTAAAATGCAGACTGCTGCGGCCTGGTATTAAAAGACTGTCAAGGCCCATGGATTTTGGCCCTCAACAGCCTGATAATACCAGGCTACAGCAGCCCCACATTTGGCGCATCAAAAGATGTGCCAATTGTGGCACCTTACCCGGCTCTTCCCACTGCCCTGTAGCGGTGGCAAGTGGGGTAATAAGGGGTTAATGTCACCGTTGATTGCACGGTGACAATAAGCCCGGTTAATAATGGAGAGGTGTCAATAAGACACCGATCCATTATTAATCCCAAAGTTATTAAATGTATAAAAAAAAGACAAAGCAAGAAAAAAGTCTTTTAATGAAATAAAAGAGACAACACAGTTTTCATTAATTTTATTATACACTCATTCCTGCGACGCCATCAATCTCCTGTAAAAAAAGAAAAAAAACAAACCAACAGTATACCACCTGTCCGACGCAGTCCATAGTAACGACAGTCCCACGACGATCCAGCTCTGCTACATCGCAATGACAGGCAGAGCCTGTCATCGCAACGCAGCACAGCTGATTACCTGCTTCCCCGGCAGTGACGTCATCGGACTGACTGCTTTACGGCCGGGATTACCCAGCAGTCACTGCAGTTATCTCGAGAAACTGCATGTGACCGCCGGGGAAAGATGATGGCGGCCATGAAGCAGTCTAGCCCGTGACCGCCGGGGAAAGATGATGGCGGCCATGAAGCAGTCCAGCCCGTGACCGCCGGAGATCTTCTGCCAGGTAAGTGCCGCTGACTCCTGACAGACCCGACCGACGGACACTCACAGTGACAGTGACAAATCCGATTCCGGTATCCGATATGACGAAAATATCGGTACTCGGAATCGAAAGCCTGATACAGCTAATATCGGCCGATACCCGATATTTGCAGTATCGTATCGCTCAACACTAATGCCGACTTGATGGAATGGTCTGCTGGCATCTGGTTACGTTTGCAGAGCCCCTGATGTGCCTAAACAGTAGAAACCCCCCACAAGTGACCCCATTTTGTAAACTAGACCCCACAAGGAACTTATCTAGATGTGTGGTGAGCACCTTAAACCCCACGTGCTTCACAGAAGTTTATAATGCAGAGCCTTGAAAATAAAAAATCATTTTTTTCCTCAAAAACTGATTTTTTTAACCCGTAATTTTATATTTTCACAAGGGTAACAGGAGAAATTGGACCCCAAAAGTTGTTTTACAGTTTGTCCTGAGTACACTGGTACCCCATATATGGGGAGGAACCACTGTTCGGGCACATGTTGGGGCTCGGAAGGGAAGTAGTGACGTTTTGAAATGCTGACTTTGATGGAATGGTATGCGGGCATCATGTTACGTTTGCAGAGCCCCTGATGTGCCTAAACAGTAGAAACTCCCCACAAGTGACTGCATTTTGGAAACTAGACACCGCACGGAACTTATCTAGATGTGCGGTGAGCACTTTGAACCCCCAAGGGCTACACAGAAGTTTATAACGCCCGGGCATGAAAATAAAAAAATCATATTTTTTCCACAAACATGATCTTTTAGTCCCCAATTTTTTTATTTTCCCAAGGGTAACAGGAGAAATTAGACCCCAAAAGTTGTTGTCCAATTTGTCCTGAGTACGCTGATCTCCCACATATGGGAGAAAATTACTGTATGGGCACATGTCGGGGCTCGGAAGGGAAGTAGTGACGTTTTGAAATGCCGACTTGATGGAATGGTCTGCGGGCATCATGTTACGTTTACAGAGCCCATGATGTGCCGAAACAGTAGAAACCCCCAAGTGATCCCATTTTGGAAACTAGATCCCCCAAGGAACTACTCTAGATGTGTGGTGAGCACTTTGAATCTCCAAGTTCTTCACAGAAGTTTATAACGCAGAGCGGTGAAAATAAAAAATCTTTTTCTTTCCACAAAAATAATTTTTTTAAGTCCCCAATTTTTTTTCCAAGGGTAACAGGAGAAATTAGACCCCCAAAGTTCTTGTGCAATTTTTCCTGAGTACGCTGATACCCCATATGTGGGGTAAACCAGTGCTTGGGCACACGTCGGGGCTCGGAATAAAGGGAGCACTGTTTGACTTTTTGAACGCAAAATTTGCAGGAATCAATGGTGGCGCCATGTCGTGTATGGACACCCCCTGATGTGCTTAAATAGTGGAAACCCCTCAATTCTAACTCTAATCTTAACCCCAACACACCTCTAACACCAAACCTAACCCCTACACACCCCTAACCCTAATCCAAATCCTAACCATAACCTTAACCCCAACACATCCCTAACCCTAATCCCAACTCTAACCATAACCCTAACCACAACCCTAACCCTAATCCCAACCCTAACCCCAAAACACCCCTAACACTTATCCTAACTCTAACCCTAACCACAAACCTAACCCTAATCCCAACCCTAACCCTAATTCCAACCTTAATTCTAACCCTAACCCTAATTCCAACTCTAACCCTAATTCTAACCCTAATGCTTACCCTAATGCTAACCCTAATGCTAACCCTAACCCTAGTTCTAACCCTAACCCTAGTTCTAACCCTAACCCTAAGGCTGGGTTCATATTGCGTTTTACCAGCCTGTGCAACACATAGCGTTGACGGGCTGGTAACAGTATAGTATAACGCGATCGCGTTATGCTATACCCACTGGCGCAGATGAATCAGCAGATGATTCATCTGCGCTAGCGGTGACGGAGTCCAGACGCTGCAGGCCTTGTCCGAGGCTCCATCACTGAATGACGGCACGTCGCAAACGCATGCCGTAAAGCGATGCGCCCGCAAATGGGGGTGAATGGCAGCGTTAACGGACTGCGTTACACCGCGTTATAACGCAGTCCGTCTAACAGACTGCCATAACGCAATATGAACACAGCCTTATAATTGTAACCCTAAGGCTACTTTCACACTTGCATTTTTTAGCGCTGCGTTTCGAGCGCACATAAAATGCATGAAAAACGCGTGCAAACGCTTGTAATCGCTGCGATATTTAGTCGCATAAGTGTGCGCATTGCGGAAAAAAAAACGCAGCGATTGCATGCGATTGTATGCAATTTCAAGCATTTTTGCATGCGTTAGCGTTTTTTCGGCGCATTTCACAGGAGGATAATCCTTGCAAAATTCTTGCAACTGACTCCACCAATGGGACACCAGTGGGCGTGTCTTATGGGAAATCTTTATATAGAGCCTGTTCACAGCCATTCTTCACATTTGCTTGCATTTGCCTTTGTGAACATGGATCTGCGCTGGAAAAGTTTCCACTTCAACTTGGATCTGGACATTGCGATGGCTCAGGCTTATGCAGTTGCTTGCCATGAAGAAAGGGAGAGAGAGAGACAGCGAAGACGGCAGCGGCGGCGTTTGTGGGTACATCCCATTGTTGAACTCCGGGAGAGCTGTGGAGTGTACCACACCCTCTATAGCGAGCTGCAGGCAAACCCAGAGAAATTTACCGACTATACACGGATGTCACAAGAAAGCTTCAGGGATTTACTTGCTCGGGTCCAACAATTCATCTGGAGACAGGACACAGAGCTCCGTCGGGCGATTCTTCCGGAGGAAAGACTCCTGGTGTCATTACGGTATGTAATATTGAGAAACCAATGCCTGCATCATTTTATTTGTTCTGCCATGTACTATTCCAAAGCTGACAGAATTATTGTTCTGCTATCTAGTAAGCAAAGACCTGCAGAATTATTTGTATGCCATGACCTTTTTTTTTTAATGTTTTAAAAACACATATACAATAATAATTTTTTTTTCTTTTCTCAGATTTCTTGCTACTGGAGAGAACCTGTCTTCACTCCACTTCCAGTACCGGATTTGTATCTCCACCTTGTCAGGAATTGTTGTGGACACCTGCCGGGCATTGTGGAATGTTCTCTGTCCAGAATTTATGCCCCTGCCCACCACAGAAAAGTGGCTAGAAATAGCTGAAAAATTCTGGACAACCTGCAAATTCCCCAACTGTTTGGGAGCAGTTGATGGAAACACATCCGCATCATCAAACCTAAAAGAACAGGCTTGGAGTACTACAATTACAAAAAGTACTTCTCTACAGTTCTCATGGCCATTGCAGATGCAGACTGTATGTTTGTTGCAGTGGACACTGGAGCATTTGGCCGTGGAAATGACTCCCAGGCTTTTAAGAACTTGGACATGGGCCGGAGGTTGTATGGAAACCAGTTCAATTTCCCCATGCCACGGCCTCTTCCCCACACTGAAGGTCCACCACTGCCATTTGTCATGGTTGGGGATGAGGCTCTCCAGATGAGCCAACACCTGCTAAAACCCTACTCCAGCCGGGACTTGGACCACAACAAAAAAATATTCAATTACAGGCTGACCAGGGCAAGAAGAACAGTAGAGTGTGCCTTCGGTATACTTGTTTCCAGATGGCGCATTCTGGGCACAGCCATTCATCTGAAACTGGAAACAGTGGATGAAGTCGTGAAGGCCTGTGTGGTGCTACATAATTTTGTGATGTCTAAAGAGCACCCAAACTTTGAACTTGATGATGCAGCTCCTAACCCATTGCCTGAGTTCACTCAGCACCCTCTCAGGTCTTCTGTTGAAGTCGGCCAAATGAGGGACCAATTTGCGGCCTACTTTATGTCAGATGTAGGACGGGTGGAATGGCAAGAACAAATGGTGTAAAAAACTGTTCTTGTCTGTATGTTAATAAAATACCTTCTTGTCTGTATGTTAATAAAATACCTGTGTTTATACCTGTACCAAGTGCAGTCTGTGTTTTTACACTCAAATACAATAATCAACTGGCCAGGTTTACCAGTGAATTCATGACGCTGTTTTTTGTGCATCATGAATTTACTAGTAATCCTGACCAGGTGACTATACATACACACACACAAGTTGTATGACCTTTATCATCTCTCCAGTTTTGGTTCCATTTGCAGCGACGGTGGAGATAAAACAACTAATATTTTTGTCACCTGGCCTGATGTTACAAATAGTGATTTGGGGATGCACTAACATCCGTCACTCTTTATTACACCTGATATACCTGACCATGTGACTATAAATATTATTTGTAGTATCATCACTGTGACTTGATTTTGAATGCAGACTGGAGAGATGAAAAAGATTATACATCTTCTACAGTACAGTCATGTCCAAAAGTTTTGAGAATGACACAAATATTATATTTTCACATGATCTGCTGCCCTCTGGTTTTTATGTGTGTTTGACAGATGTTTTTATCACAGACAGAAATATAATAATTGCAATCATATGAGTAACAAAAGTTTATATTGACAGTTAGAATGAGTTAATGCAGCAAGTCAATATTTGCAGTGTTGACCCTTCTTCTTCAGGACCTCTGCAATTCTCCCTGGCATGCTCTCAATCAACTTCTGGACCAAATCCTGACTGATAGTAGTCCATTCTTGCACAATCAATGCTTTCATTTTGTCAGAATTTTTAGGTTTTTGTTTGTCCACCGGTCTCTTGATGATTGACCACAAGTTCTCAATGGGATTAAGATCTGGGGAGTTTCCAGGCCATGGACCCAAAATCTCTATGTTTTGTTCCCTGAGCCATTAAGTTATCACCTTTGCTTTATGGCAAGGTGCTCCATCATGCTGGAAAAGGCATTGTTGATCGCCAAACTGCTCTTGGAGGGTTGGGAGAAGTTGCTCTTGGAGGACATTCTGGTACCATTCTTTATTCATGGCTGTGTTTTTAGGCAAGACTGTGAGAGAGTCGATTCCCTTGGCTGAGAAGCAACCCCACACATGAATGGTTTCAGGATGCTTAACAGTTGGCATGAGACAAGACTGGTGGTAGCGCTCACCTTGTCTTCTCCGAATGAGGCGTTTTCCTGATGTCCCAAACAATCGAAAAGGGGATTCATCAGAGAAAATAACTTTACCCCAGTCCTCAGCAGTCCACTGCCTGTACCTTTTGCAGAATATCAGTCTGTCCATGATGTTTTTTCTGGAGAGAAGTGGCTTCTTTGCTGCCCTCCTTGAGACAAGGCCTTGCTCCAAGAGTCTCCGCCTCACAGTGCGTGCAGATGCACTCACACCTGCCTGCTGCCATTCCTGAGCAAGCTCTGCACTGCTGGTAGCCCGATCCCGCAGCTGAAACACTTTTAAGAGACGGTCCTGGCGCTTGCTGGTCTTTCTTGGGCGCCCTGGAGCCTTTTTGGCAACAATGGAACCTCTCTCCTTGAAGTTCTTGATGATGCGATAGATTGTTGACTGAGGTGCAATCTTTCTAGCTGCGATACTCTTCTCTGTTAGGCCATTTTTGTGCGTTGCAATAATGACTGCACGTGTTTCTTTAGAGATAACCATGGTTAACAGAAGAGAAACAATGATGCCAAGAACCAGCCTCCTTTTAAAGTGTCCAGTGGTGTTATTCTTACTTAATCATGACAGATTGATCTCCAGCCATGTCCTCATCAACACCCACACCTTTGTTAATGGAGCAATCACTGAAAAGAGGTTAGCTGGTCCTTTTAAGGCAGGGCTGCAATGATGTTGAAATGTGTTTTGGGGGATAAAGTTCATTTTCTAGCCAAATATTGACTTTGCAAGTAATTGCTGTTAAGCTGATCACTCTTTATAACATTCTGGAGTATATGCAAATTGCCATTAGAAAAAGTGAAGCAGTAGACTTTGTAAAAATTAATATTTGTGTCATTCTCAAAACTTTTGGCCATGACTGTACAATACCCAGGCCTGGTGTCATGCTGAAGTGGTGATGCCCCAAATAACACATCCTCACTTCAGAATTTATCACGCCTGGGCAGATGAAAACACATGAGTTTTAAACAGCAGCATCGCTACAGTATGCTTGAAATAAATGCAGACTGAAGCGATGCTGCAGGTTAAAACTCATGTGTATTCACCTGCCCAGGTGAGATAGTAATGATACAAGGCCAGGGGATTGTACATATAACGTGTATTTTCACCATCATCTCCTCAGTTTATTCAACACACATTGAATAGAGAATGTGGTTAATTACAAGGTATATCTAGAATCCCTGGCCTTGTATCACAAAGTGAAATGATGGTAAAAACACACCAGACTCATTTAACTTTTTATGATACCTGGCAAGGTAAAATAGCTTGCCTTGCACTCAACACCATCCTCTATTCAATATGTGCAATATTAGTAGACAGAGAGACTGGTGGCAAAAATACAAGTCATATATTTGTGTTTTGGACTACACATATCTCCAGGAAAGACACAAGAAACATGTGATGTGTAGTCAAAAACGCAACGTGTACGGCGCAGTGTGTGTACGACGCAGTGTGTATAGGCGGCGAAAGACACATTAATCAAACCGGATTTACTAAAAGCAGATTTGCACATTTATTTTGTACAACAGGAACCCCAAAATGTAATTGCCACTGACGTTTTGGTGGAGATTTGGATACATTTACTAACAGCAGATTAGTACATACTTTGTACAACAGGAACCCCACATTGTAATTGCCACTGACGTTTTGGTGGAGATTTGGATACATTTACTAAAAGCAGATTAGTACATACTTTGTACAACAGGAACCCCACATTGTAATTGCCACTGACGTTTTGGTGGAGATTTGGATACATTTACTCTTTTGACACTGTGATACTGTTAGCCTATGCATTGAGTTCAAGGCCCGGCCTGCATCAAATTTAAATGCACCCCAAAAAGGCTTTGAACCCACATACTTGATGGCCACCTGAAAGCATTCTTCCTATTAAATGCTTTCATATTGTTTGGCAAAGCATTGAGTAGTGGAGCCTGAAGACGCGGCAGTATACAATTGCTGTGTTGATGGTAAAAACCCAGCGGTGGACAACTGCAGTGTTGATGCTGAAACCCAACGGTGGACCATTGCTGTGTTGGCGCTAAAGACCCTGTAGCTTAAAATTGCATTGTTGATGCTGAAGACCCGGCAGTGGGCAATTGCAGTGTTTATGCTAAAGACCCAGAAGTGGACAATTGCAGTGTTGAGGCTGAATACCCAGCAGTGGACAATTGCAGTGTTGACGATAAAGACCCTGAAGTGCAGCACTTCAGTGTTGAGCCTGAAGAATCATCAGTGTAGAATTGGACTGTTGAGGCTTAAGACCTGCATTGGTGAATTGCAGTGGTGAGGCAGAAGACCCTGCATTTTAGCATTGCAATGTTGAGGCTGAAGAACTGGCATTGAAGAATTGCATTGTTGAAGATGAACAACCAACAAAGTTCACATTATCAGGAAGTGTGTCTCCCATACTGTTTGCCTATGCATTGAGTGCAAAGCATGCCCCAAATTTGTACAAAACAAAATACCACTTGGAAGAGATGTGTATGAAGTTCTCCTAAAAATCTATTTCCATCACAAAGGAGCGGGTCTCCTATACTTGTAATGCCCATCCAGTAAGTGCATGGGCTGACAAAACAATTCACCCTGTGGGGTACACATCAACATACTGTCTCAACATTTTTGTTACTGGCATCATAAATACCCTTCCAAAAAATGATGTGGCTGTTGCATCACGGAACACGTTCACCCTGGTGAATAGGTTGAAAAACATTTTCCGATGGGGGGGCACATCAAACGACTGTGTAAATAATAGTTGTTACGGACATCCTAAACACCCTTGCAAAACAATGTAGTGGCTGATTTATCACGGGACACGGTCACTCTGGTGTTCTAGTGGTGGTTTCTGAAGAGACGTGGAGTATGGCCTGCGAAAAAGGTCTTCCCAGTTTAAAGGAGCAGGTCTTCTATACTTGTAATGCCCATACATTAAGTGCATATGCTGAAAAACATTTTCCCCTGGGGTGGGGCACATCAACCGACTGTGTAAATATTTGTAGTTACGGACATCCTAAACACCCTGGCAAAACAATCTAGTGGCTGTTTCATCACAGAACATAGTCACCCTGGTGATCTAGGGGTGGTGCAGGAGGAGACATGGAGTATGGTCTGCGAAAAAGGTCTTCCAAGTTTAAAGGAGCGGGTCTCCTATGCTTGTAATGGCCATACACTAAGTGCATACACTAAGTGTATAGATTGAAAAACATTTTTTCCCTGGGGGAGCACATCAACCGACTGTGTAAATAATAATTGTTACTGACATCCTAAACACCCTTGCAAAACAATGTAGTGACTGATTCACCATGGAACACGGTCACCCTGGTGATCTAGTGGTGGTGTCTGAAGAGACGTGGAGTATGGCCTGTGAAAAAGGTCATCCCAGTTTAAAGGAGCAGGTCTCCTATACTTGGAATGGTCATATACTAATTGCATAGTCTGAAAAACATTTTCCCCTGGGGGGGTGACATCTCAACATAGAGTGTAAACATTTTTTGAACGGGTATCAAAACACCCTTGAAAAAAATGTATACTGGCTGTTGCATCATAAACCACAGTCACCCTCGTGTTCTAGTGGTGGTGGCTGATGAGGATGAGGAGAAGGAGGATAATAACACACCAAATAGCCAAAGTCAGGAAGCTTATACCCATATGTGGGTGTTAAGAGATGGATGGAAATACACCTCCAAAAAATATACTGTATTGAAGGTTATGTTTCGCTATTCTCATTCGGTGGTGTACAGAAGTCTACCCCAATCCATGCCTTGTTCATTTTTAGACAAACTCAAGGAAAAAGTGCATCAAAATAAAATAATATAAAGTAGTATGCACACATGGATATGAGTTGAGGACAACTCGGGAATTGGAATAGAAATCACGAACAAAAGCCGAAAAAATGTCCAAATATTGAATAAATTTTAAATAAATTTTATTGTAAGATGTACAATGAGGGGCAGGAAACCAATGCCATGAAAGGGCAACAAGCAGGGGACATTAAAATATGATGGTAATAGTAAATCACATGAGAGTAATTATGTGCAATATGCAGGGTATAAATAAAGTGATAAATGCTGTGCAATAATAATAATAAATAATATGTGCAAAATCACAAGTTCAATAGTATATATTACAGCAAAAATCAGCATACGCACAATCATGTGCAGTACACAGGGTACAAATAAAGTGCAAATGCCATAGATGGTAAAGTGGTATGTGCAGAGTTATAACAAAAAGACACAACACAATGTGGTCCAGAGACCATTGAGGAAAGCAATAAGGTGCAAGTGCAAATGGTACAAACTCTAATACATCAACAGATCACTGACTCAAGTCGTTGTAAGCAATAATGTGCCTGATAAATCATAATCAAAAAGAAATATAGCTGAATTGATGAAAGTAAAATAATTACCTCGTGTACTGATTAAGTCCCCTGGATGCGCCCACCCTGACGTGCGTTTCGCCGTTGCCTTCGTCAGGGGGTGGCATCATCCAGAACAGGGGGAGTATAAAAAGAGAAGGGGAGCCAATGAGAGAGGGCCAGGCATGACCTTCTAGTTTGGGGCCACCACAGTGCATCCTTCCTGCCTGTTGTGGCCACGCCTCCCTCCCCCTATGTGCTGCTGTCCTGCTCTGCATGCCTCCTGTCAGGTGGGTCAGTTACTATATCATCCACCACCTCCTCTTCCACTTCGCACCCTGGTCCTCCTCCTGACTTTCTGGCAATTAGTGTCCATCCTCATAATATGGATCTTTTTCAAAAAGCAGTACATCAGGAGTTAAAAGCCTGTTTAACCAATGTGTCTGTGAATACTGCTATTGATAACCTGACTAGTAGAGAACGTATAGCCATGAGAAACTTGGAGAAAAATGACAACATAATTATCCATCCATCAGATAAAGGTGGGTCGATTGTGATCCTAGATAAGGGTCTGTATGAAAAAGAAATAAATGTGATGCTTTCTGATTCTAATAGCTACTGTACTGTACATTAAATAGTGATCCTACAAAAAAGTTCCCATTGAAACTAAAACACTTATTAAATGAAGCTGTGGCATTGAATATTATGTCAGGTAAAGAGTCAGAATACATGTTCGTTCAGGACCCTGTTATTCCAATTTTTCATGCTTACCAAAAACTCATAACAGGGATTTTCCACGTACATTCCGCCCTATAGAGTCCGGTATAGGTTCACTATGTGAACATCTTTCAGCATGGGTCGACAGGTTTCTCCAGCCTCTTATGAAATTCACTCCATCTTATATAAAAGATACAAAAAGTTTTTTGTGTGTAATTGATGGTTTGAAATGGTCTGATGACTATGAATAGATAACCAGTGAGGTAAAATCTCTATATTCGTTTATGCCGCACAAATTGACTATTCAGGCAACCATTAGATATCTAAGAATGTATAGTGAATTGCCAGGTATGGTGATTGAATTTATTGCTTCTACTATTTCATTCTTACTATCCCACAACTATTTTCTGTTCAATGGGCAGTTTTTTCTACAGATCCAAGGTTGCCCTATAGGAGGCAAATGTTCACCTGCACTGGCAAACATCTATATAGCATCATGGGAGAAGGATTTTCTTTTTTTTAGTGGAAAATCCTTTCTCAAAGGCTATAATTTGGACAGGTCGTTACATTGATGATCTGATCTCTATTGTGCAAAAAACTAAAATAAACTGTGATGCTTTTTTTTACATACTTGAATAATAATGATCGCAATTTAAAGTTTATTTCAGAGAGAAAAAACAACATCACTTCTTTCCTGGATATTCATCTTGTGGGTAATAAAACCACTGGAAGAATTGACACCAAACTCTGTAGGAAATCTGGAGCAGGTTACACTCTTCTGCATGCGTCCAGTTCACACCCAACACATTTAATTAAAAATCTTCCAGTAGGGGAATTTTTTAGAGCCAAAAGAGCTTGCTCTACAGAGAAATCTTTCAAATCTGAATGTGATACAATCTCTAAACGATTCAAAGGGGTTATTCCAAAAATGTGATAAAGAGTGCGAAATTCATTTGTAATGAGAAGTCCCGCAATGATTGCCTTTTTAAGGAAACTACTGGGTATGATTCCCCTATACCAATTTTTTTTTCTACCCCTTACTCTACAGATTTTAATTACATTGTGGCCATAGTTAAACAAAATCTTCCATTATTACAACAGGATAAAAAAATTGGCGTCTGTGCTGAGTGGAGGAGTTAGGGTCCCGTTTCACTTAGCGATGCACCAGCGATCCCGACAATGTTTCAACCAGGTAAGGATCGCTGGTGTGTCGCTAAATGGTCACTAGTAAGCTGCCAAACAGGCAGATCTCTTTAGCGACGCAGCAACAATCCGGCGATCCGTATAACGACCTCGGCGGTCGTTGGTACCTTGTTACACGACAGCTTTTCTGACGATTCCCGCCTGTGTTCCTGAGTTCTGCGTCGTCAACGAGGTTGCTCGTCGGGGTCAAACACAGTGATGTGCGCTGGCCAGCGGGACACCAACGATGAAAAAATGGTCCAGGACATTCGAGGACGATCAGCGATATCCAGCAGAGGGGCCGGTCGCTGCTGCTTTCACATGTAGCGAGATCGCTGGCTAGGTCACTGTTGCGTCTCAAAATCGGTGATGCTTCAGCGATCTCGCTATGTGAGATGGGGGCTTTAGATTTGTAGCTTGGAAATCAATGACATTATCTAATAAATTTTCCCCTAGTACATTTTCAATACTTAATAAACATTGTTGATGTAATTCTGAGTCAGTGCAGACAGTAATGTGAAATTCAGCTTTTCGCAGAGGCTCCAATAACACAAATTGATGACATCAGGTACTAAGCTTAGATACGGAATTAGAACATGGTTAGTGTTAGGCATTGCTAGTCATTATATATTTCACATTTTTTTAAACTGTAACACCAAGCTTGTGAACTTTATGTTTTAACCTGAGTCAGCTGCAAGCTACAATATGTTTGGTTCAACCTGTCACAGATTCAAATCTAGGACTGGCTGAACATATATGCGGGTTCTATACCTACTTCAGAGATAAAAAATAAAAAATCCCTTTCAGGTTGTCTCTCAAGCAACTTTTTGGAAATGCATCAAGAGGATACATCAGCATTGTCAGCTTGTATTATTGAATGTGTAAAAAAATCCTATCGGAGAGGAGATAGAGTAGAATTATTGCGGACTTGGGAAATGTATTGGATAACAATACTCAATACAAGTTTCCCAGCAGGTTTGAATCATAAGACAGACCTCCTATATTATTATTAGTCTATATGAATTAAACTGACAGATTTGCAGGGAATTAAAAAACATTTTTCCCCCTTCTGCATCTGTGTATGGAAAATCTGACTGGATAATATTGGGAATGTCATGAAATGCCAAACTATTGATTCATTTTGTACTTGTACTCTCTTTCTTTTTCAGTGAGAGGGATGAGAAAATTTTGTGAATATACACACAGGAAGCTATTTTGTATGCATTTTTTCTGATACCATATCCATTTACCATCTGCATAATTGTATGCTGGATTGTATATATGGAACCTTATATATGTATGTTTGTCTTTTTTTAGCTGTTGCACAATGTATATATATATATATGTTTTATTTGTATATGATGTGATTTTATACAGACATGTGTTTGTGATAATTGAGTTAATTGTAGTCTCATCATGATTGGGTGTTTAATCCCCTATACCTCCTTCCTTTTTGTATAAATTTTGTCTGTGTATGTACTGTATTGTTATTTGCTATGACTAAGGACCCGGAGGGTCTGAAACGGTGTTAGCAAGATTTTTTTATGGAATTACAATAAAGCATAAAGGTTTTTAATATCATAGCCTAATTTTCCTCTATCTAATACTCCTAATCTAATATTTTGCTGGTGACTGGACTTTCCTCTGCTTGTGTATACAGTTACTATATCATCCACCACCTCCTCTTCCACTTCCGCACCCTGGTCCTCCTCCTGACTTTCTGTCCATTGTGTCTCATCATTGTTCACCTCTTGTGATACATTCCCATCGTCGCCTTCATGTGAACGTGGCTGATCAAATATTTGGGCATCGCTACATGCAATCTGTTTGCCCCGCTTCAAGTGGACCGGGCGAGAAGCCAGAGTCTATAAATGGACAACTGAACAGCTCTTTGGAGTGTCCAAGTGTAGGATCAGTTGTCTGCGGGCACTCGGCATGGGAGGTGGAAGGAGGATCAGGCAGAGGAATATGCGGTTCAGACTCACGGCAGTGGCGTTCCGTGAATAGAGCAGACTAAGCAGCTGCTATGGGGCCCAGACAGGTGAGGGGGCCCACGACGGCCGCTGTCGTTTGGCAGCTGTGCTGTGCTGACACAGTACTATCTCCTTTAATTAAATATAAGCGACGGCCGGACACTGTAAACCCCTTGAAGGTCCCCTTTCCTTGTTGTCTCCTGGTCAGCAGTTGGCTTAAGTCTCTGGCTGCATTTGCATAAGAAAGCCAGCCTGCAGCCAGAGACACTGCATCACAGGAAGCAGAAAACATTCATAAGTTTCACTCAGGGAGAGATACACTACACAAGGTGAGCCCTGCTGGCTGGGGTATGGGGTGGATTTTTTTGTTGAATGTGTCCCCTCACTGTGCTGGCACTTTATATTTACAATGGCTAGCCTCTGGCTGCACTTTGCACCTTAGGGAGGGGCGGCCCGGCTGCACGCACTGTGGAGGGTGTAGGGGGCCCTGCATGCACTGCAGGTGTGTGTGTGTGTGGAGTTAAGAGCACCTGTTTTTTTTTGGGGGGGGCCCCATTCAGACTTTTGCTATGGGGCCCCATGATTTCTATGTACGCCCCTGACTCACGGCTACTCAGACTTGACCGTGTGGAAGACAGGGTGCTGGTAGTGGTGCCAAACTGACTGGAAGTATTATCCGCCATCCAACCAACTACCTTTTCACGCTGCTTTGGTGTCAAGAGTGGTCTTTTGCCGTCCACTATGAATTCTGACAGGAATCTGTTGCAATAAGATGTGGGTGTTTGTTGTGACACAATTGCAGCTGGCCCTCTGCCTCTGCATGCACCATCACTATCATGTCCAGTTCCCCGTCCCTTGCCATGCGCCTTTCCCATTTTAAATGTAGTACAATATTCTTAACTTTTAATAAAAAACTCACAATTTGGAGCAAAATTAGATGTGATCCGTGTGAAGGCATGTTAGGGATCGAGTTCCCGCTGCTGCACAAGGGGAATCTGAACCAGTCCCACTGAGGTCTGCTATCCATCTCCGGCCGCAGTGGAGCCTGCTCAGCGGAGACGTCGGTCCCAGTGTCTCGCTCGGTCTAATACTGTGCAGAGGCTTGTTGCTGCCTCTTCTGGTTCCTCTATTATAACCAGTGCTGGAGCAGGCAGTCTTGGGACTAAGTCCTGTGTTTCCCCTTCTGAGCATGCCCAGGGTAAGATCTCTCATTGGAGATCAGGGGTCACATTCTCAGGTACTGCAGCAGCTCCTATTGGTCCGCCAGGAAGGTCCTGAAACTGCTTGTGTTCTGTAACAGTTTCTCATTGGTCTTTTCTGGAAGGTCCTGTAGTTGCTGCTATAAAAGGGTTGCATGGCCGCTCGGCCATGCACTAGTATCAATTGTGTTATGTGCTTTGCGCCAGTGTGATCATGCATGCATGCGGTTAGGGCTCGGCTGAAATAAGCCCCTAGAATACCGGCACCTCTGGTGAGGAGATTTGTATGCACGTGTTCAGGGCTTGGCTGAAATAGCCTCTAGAATACCGGCTACTCCGGTGAGGAGTTGCGTGTTTGCGTTGCTGTCTGCATGACCACGGACTGCTATCCGCACAGCAGTTATCTGTGTACCCCTGTGGTGTTAACAGGACACAGTCTCTATCTCTGCGTCTCTACCTCAGCGACTCTGTGGTATAACAGAGTTCGCTTATACCGCCATATAGTGCCACAGCATCTATGTTTGCGACTCTGTGAAGTAACAGAGTTCGCTTATACTGCCATATCCTGTCATTTTACTAGCAGCAGGCTCTGCCTGCACGGTGGACCCCAGGCTGCGAACGCACCCATTATTTATATTTACTTGGTGCATTCCGCAGACCCTAACAGGGCATAAACACACTTTCAAATATCTGAAATGCACTTTATTTCTTTAGCAAACTGTTGTCACTGTCAATAACTGTGGTAAAATGAAGAAACAACTGTCTAATGTAGCCGTGAAATGCCACAATTTTTAGCACACAGAAAGATAGGAGTCTGACACAGATACCACACTGGTCACTCTATGTGGCCTGTATTTTTTTAGTTTATACCCCAAATATTGTACAGAACTAGGGTAGCAGACAGCAAATACAGTGGAATGTAGGCCTGAATTGCCGCAATTTGTAGGCCACAGATAGTTCAGCCGTCTGACAGCGATACCACACTGTTCAATATGTGGGCAGTATTTTTTAAATTTTTAGCCCTATATAATGTTTCCAGCTAGGGTAACACACAGCAAATAAAGGTGAATTGAAGCCTCCAAAGGACACTTTGTAGCTCTCAGATACATGAGGCATGTCACAAAGATACCGAAATGTTCAATATGTCGCCGGTCTTTTTGTATTTTTTACACCAAAAAAACTGTTTTGAGCTACGGTAACACACAGTAAAAAAAAGCTGAAGGGAAGGCTCAAAAGCACACTGGAGTTTCTTACAAAAATTTTTACCCAAAATGACTGTCTAGAAATAGGGTAAGACACAGCAAAAAAGAGTAATGTTTCCCTGATATGCCACAATTTTTGGCACACAGAGAGATAGGAGTCTGACACAGATACTACACTGGTTACTCTATGTAGCCTGTATTTTTTTTAGTTTATACTCCAAAATATTGTACAGAACTAGGTAACAGACAGCAAATACAGTGGAATATAGGTTGGAAATGCCACAATTTGTAGACCACAGATAGATCTGGCGTCTGACGGAGATAGAACATTGTTACATATGTGGCCTGGATTTTTTTGGACCACCAAAATTGTGTCAATAACTAGGCTATGACACTAAAAAAAATTGTTGAAGTACTAAAATTGTACAATAGTTATTGCAATGATATACGATGCGTGTGGTGTTAAAACACAGTGATAAATATAAGAACTGTAGATGAATATTTTTGGGCCACCTAAAGATTTTTTTGGTCAGGAAAATGGTGGCCAAAAATGTTTGAAAGACACTCCAAAAAACACTAAAGTAACAAAAAAAAAAACAGAATTTTCTGCGCACTCAGATCTGATGCCTGGGACAAAAAAAATCAATTTTAAATTGCCAGATTTTCATGCTGTTGTATTAAAATGACCAGGCTGTAGTCTGCATTATGGCCAAGCAAATAAATGTAGAAAAAAATGGGGTCTCTGGATTGCTTTGTAATAAAATTAGCAGGATTCAGGTGCCAAAAATAAATAATCCTAGCCACGGATACCTGCAGCTAGGTATATATATAATAGACAGCACCAGACAGTAATGGACCCTTTTGAAGTATGCAGTCAGACCTATACACTCACATACAGTGCCTGCATGCCATGCACTGATGTGGATATGCGTACATAGACTCCCCTGCCTAACTAGCACTGCAATCTATATACCCCCTAATTAGCCTTTAAAAGGACTGTTGGTTTAGCTGGATTTGTGGATTGAACAATAGTAGACCCACATTAACTAATAAAAGCACAAATCTCTCCCTATCTCAGCAGCAACTCTCCTTACACTGTCTGAATCCGGAGCTGAATGCGTCGAGCAGGGCGGCATCCGGACTCTTATAGATCTGATGACGCTGTACTGCCAGCCAATCTGTTGTGAATATGTTGGAGACAATTTCTGAGCTGAGGCTCCCTCTAGTGGTTGCTGACGGTACTGAGGCTGTATCTAATGACAGGGCCTCCTCACCTGCCAGCGACGACTGGCAACCAGGAATCACTGACTGGGCTGATATAAGGGAGCTGCCTTCCCATGAACGTCACCGGTGATCAATTGTTGTTTCCTGGTTCATTTGGAAGTCTGCTAGTGTCTCTCATTCGTCTGCTACCTTCAGATAAGATATTTTCTGCTTGTTTCTATTGTGTTTGCTATTTCAATTTTTGTCTGCACCTTTGTGGAGGTTAGCCGGGTCCCCTCCTGGGGTCTGTGCTACTCTCTGTTTTTCAGTAGCCACTGTTATTTGTTCAATTGCTCTTTACCTGCTTTTTGAGTGGCTGCGGGTTAGCCTTGTTCACACTGAGATCTGATTTAGTGGGTGGCGAGATTGTGTGATCTCAGCATTTTTGCTAGGGTTTTTCTGGGTTGCAGATAGTATTCTGTCCTGTCCTGTCCTATTTAGGCAGTGTTTAGCCCCAGCGTTTGCTCACTTTATTTTCTGCCTGCGTTTGTGTTTCGTCTTGTCTAACCGTCATTATATGTTTGGGGGCTGCCTATTCCTTTGGGCTCTACTCCGGGGCAGTTAGATTTCCTGTTTCTATCTTTAGGTGTAGCTAGCTCTCCGGCTGTGCCGAGGAGTCTAGGACCACCGTAGGTACGCTCTACGGCTGCTTCTAGTTGTGCGGTTAGTTTAGGGATCTGCAACCCATTAGTTTCCAACCTCTCAGGTTTTCAGCAGCCTTGCTGTTTTGCTCCAGTCCTCCTCAGTTACCAAGTCATAACAGAATCACTGGCCTTACTGAAAATTCTATGGTACTCAACAGAAGGGAAAAATAGTAAAAAAAAGTTGACAAGTTGTCAGAATTTTTTTTTTTATATATATATATATACATTTTTCCCTCTTTTTCTCTGGGGGCTGAGGAGGATTTTTTTCTCAATGGAAATCAAGCATTTGTCCGAGTGTGTGGAGCAGCTTGCTACTGAAGTTCGGAGTATCTATCTCACTCGGATGCCTGCTGTAGAGCCTAGGATTCCTACTCCAGGGTTGCTTTTTGGGATCGCTCTAAATTTTTGAATTTTAAAAATAACTGTAAGTTGTATTTTGCCTTGAGGCCTACGTCCTCGGGGAACGCTGCATAGCAGGTTCAAATTGTCATCCCACTGTTGCGCGGCGACCCTCAGGATTGGGCCTTTTCCCTGACACCTGGAGATCCTGTCTTGACTGATGTTGATGTGTTTTTTCAGGCACTGGGGTTGTTGTATGATGAACCTAATGTTACTGATCAAGCTGACAAAACCTTGTTGGCATTGAAACAGGGTCAGGAAGCTGCAGAGCTATACTGTCAGAAATTCCAAAAGTGGGCAGTCCTTACTAAATGGAATGACGATGCCCTGGCATCTCTTTTTCGGAAGGGTCTGGCAGAGACTGTAAAGGACATTATGGTGGGATTTCATGTTCCCTCTGGGCTCAATGACTCTATGGCATTGGCCATTCAAATTGACAGACGTCTACGTGAGCGCAGAAATATGCGAGAGGTGGTGACACCTTGCGAGCCAGCCCCTGACCCCATGCAGTGTTATGGAGTGGCTTCGGGGGCTCAGCGTAATGAGTTTCGTAAGCGTAATAAGTTGTGCTTCTACTGTGGAGACGCTTCTCAAGCTATTTCCGTCTGAGCCAAGCGGGGAGGACGTTTTGCACGCTCAGTTGTTTTGGGTAGTATTCAGTCTAAATTTCTTTTGACTGTTACCTTCATTTGCTCCGTGTCCACATTTTCGGCTCAGGCTTTTGTTGATTCAGGAGCAGCTATAAACCTGATGGATTTTGATTTT
The DNA here is from genome assembly GCA_033576555.1 of Oophaga sylvatica. Lineage (NCBI taxonomy): Eukaryota > Metazoa > Chordata > Amphibia > Anura > Dendrobatidae > Oophaga > Oophaga sylvatica. The sequence goes on from JARQOD010000005.1 coordinate 381,536,300, forward strand.
GCCAAACGTTGTGGTTTTCCCATGATACCCCTGCGGATGTCTATTCCTTTGCTGGGTATTGATTGTACCCATTTGGCGGAGAACAAACCCCAGTTTTCGACCCAGGTGATAATGCGGGTTGACCCGGACTACCAAGAGAATTGCAAATTTTTGGTGTTACATAATTTACATGACATTATTGTATTGGGTTTTCCTTGGTTACAGACTCATAATCCTGTTTTGGATTGGAAGTCTGTGTCTGTGACCAGTTGGGTTTGTCAATGTGTTCGTACTGACACTCCTGTTTTTTCTACCTCTCCCCAGTCGGAAGATGTCCCTGACTATTTGGCTGATTTTTGTGATGTATTTAGTGAGAGTAAATCTGGGTCCTTGCCTCCGCATAGGAGTTATGATTGTGCGATTGATTTGGTACCCGGTTGTAAATTTCCCAATGGTCGGCTCTTCAATTTATCTGTACCCGAGCATGAGGCTATGCGATCATATATCAAAGAGTCTTTGGAAAAGGGTCATATCAGACCATCCTCTTCACCCTTGGGCGCCGGCTTTTTCTTTGTGGCCAAGAAGGATGGTTCATTGAGGCCATGTATTGACAATCGGCTCCTTAATAAGATCACGGTTAAATATCAATATCCGTTACCCCTGATTTCAGATTTGTTTTCCAGAGTGAAAGGTGCCAGTTGGTTTACCAAGCTTGACCTTAGGGGGCGTATAATCTTATTCGCATCAAGAACGGAGATGAATAGAAGACGCGTTTAATACCCCAGAGGGTCATTTGAGTACCTAGTGATGCCTTTTGGGCTCACTAATGCCCTTTCCGTCTTCTAGTCTTTCATGAACGATATTTTCCGGGACTTGGTGGATAAGTTTCTGATCGTTTATTTGGACAATATTTTGATATTTTCCAACGACTGGGATTCTCATGTGGAACATGTTCAGAGGGTATTCCAGATTTTGAGAGAGAATGCTTTGTATGTTAAGTAGTGTTGAGCGATACGATAATGTAAATATCGGCTATCGGCCGATATTAGCTCTATCGGCCTTTCAATAATTCGTTTCGATATTTTCGTCTTATCGAATACCGGAATCGGATTTGTCACTGTCACTGTCTGTGTCCGTCGGTCGGGTCTGTCACTGTCAGTGTCCGTCGGTCGGGTCTGTCAGGAGTCAGCGGCACTTACCTGGCAGAAGATCTCCGGCGGTCACGTCCTGGACTGCTTCATGGCCGCCATCCTCTTCTCCCCGGCGGTCACATGCAGTTTCTCGCGATAACTGCAGTGACTGCTGGGTAATCCCGGCCGTAAAGCAGTCAGTCCGATGACGTCACCGCCGGGGAAGCAGGTAATCAGCTGTGCTGCGTCGCGATGACAGGCTCTGCCTGTCATTGCGATGTAGCAGAGCTGGATCGTCATGGGACTGTCGTTATGGACTGCGTCGGACAGGTGGTATACTGTTGGTTTGTTTTTTTTCTTTTTTTACAGGAGATCGATGGCGTCGCAGGAATGAGAGTACAATAAAAGAAATGAAAACTGTGTTGTCTCTTTTATTTCATTAAAAGACTTTTTTCTTGCTTTGTCTTTTTTTTATGCATTTAATAACTTTGGGATTAATAATGGATCGGTGTCTTATTGACGCCTCTCCATTATTAACCGGGCTTATTGTCACCATGCAATCAACAGTGACATTAACCCCTTATTACCCCGCTTGCCACCGCTACAGGGCAAGTGGGAAGAGCCGGGTAAAGTGCCACAATTGGCACATCTTTTGATGCGCCAAATGTGGGGCTGCTGTAGCCTGGTATTATCAGGCTGTTGAGGGCCAAAATCCATGGGCCTTGACAGTCTTTTAATACCAGGCCGCAGCAGTCTGCATTTTACTTGGCTGGTTAACAAAAATAGGGGGACCCCTACGCCGTTTTTTTTTTCGAGGGGATCCCCTATTTTTGTTAACCAGCCAAGCTAAGCAGACTGCTGTGGCCTGGTATTATCAGGCTTGCAAGGTCCATGGATATTGGATCCTTACCAGCCTGAAAAACCAGGCCTCAGCGGTCTGCTTCATCTGGCTGGTTAACAAAAATAGGGGGGACCCCACGCCAATTTTTTTCGAGGGGATCCCCTATTTTTGTTAATCAGCCAAGATATGCAGACTGCTGTGGACTGGTATTATCAGGCTTGCAAGGTCCATGGATATTGGATCCTTACCAGCCTGAAAAACCAGGCCTCAGCGGTCTGCTTCATCTGGCTGGTTAACAAAAATAGGGGGGACCCCACGCCAATTTTTTTTGAGGAGATCCCCTATTTTTGTTAATCAGCCGAGATATGCAGACTGCTGTGGCCTGGTATTATCAGGCTTGCAAGGTCCATGGATATTGGATCCTTACCAGCCTGAAAAACCAGGCCTCAGCGGTCTGCTTCATCTGGCTGGTTAACAAAAATAGGGGGGACCCCACGCCAATTTTTTTCGAGGGGATCCCCTATTTTTGTTAATCAGCCAAGATATGCAGACTGCTGTGGCCTGGTATTATCAGGCTTGCAAGGTCCATGGATATTGGATCCTTACCAGCCTGAAAAACCAGGCCTCAGCGGTCTGCTTCATCTGGCTGGTTAACAAAAATAGGGGGGACCCCACGCCAATTTTTTTCGAGGGGATCCCCTATTTTTGTTAACCAGTTCCCTCTGACGTCACTGATTGTGTCCCTGGCTGACCTGAAGTGAAAGTGGAAAGCAATCAATTAAGCTTTCCACTTCCTCTCCTGTCAGCCAGGAGAGGAACTCATTCATTTGGGGGTTTACTGTGAGGCTGCAGCATTAGCTGCGGTCCCTGCAGTAAACATTAACCCTTTCTGATGGATTACACCGTGGGACCTGACTGTACATCGGATTGGTAAGAATAATTTTGCTTTATTATTTTATTTTTATTACAGGAAATGGTTTTAGCAGGTAAATAAAATATGGTCAAAAACTGTGTGATTATTTCATTAAACTTCTTTTTTATTAAAGTGTGTGTGTTTGATTTTTCTTTCATACAATAGGATTAATAATTGATAGTTGTCTGATTGACAGCTCTCAATTATTAACCTGGCTTAAAGTGACCTTTCAATTGCAAGGTCATTTTAACCCCTTATTAACCCATTCGCCACCGCTACAGGGCAATGGGAATAGACGGGCAAAGTGCCAGAAAGGGCAAATCTAATTAGAGATTTGCCCTTTCTGGGGTGTCTGGGGGCAGATGTTAGTAGCCGGGGGGGGCCAAAAATAATGGTCCCTCTCTGGGCTATTATTATCTGCCCCCACTCACTGGCTTTGTCTGTCTGGTTGCGAAAATAGGGCGGGAGCCCACGCATTTTTTTTCAGCAATTTTACACCTCATATATATATATACATGTCATTGAATTTGTGACACATATATATATATTTATATTTATAGTTCATACACTTCTACATAGTATAATAGCCGCTAATTCAATTGCCGGCTTTTGTGAAAATGCAGAACCCGACATGAAATGAACTTGGTTTACATAGAGTTAACCATGTCTTTTCATGTAGTTTGATATCTGATTTGCACAAACAATTACATGAGTGTAAGTGTGCAAAATTTCACACCTGTAGGGTTAGTTAAAGGTGTAAATTCGTAGCAAAAAATCCGTTTTTTTTACAACGAATTTACACCTTTAATTAACCCCTACAGGTGTGAAATTTTGCACACATAGACTGATGTAATTGTTTGTGCAAATCAGATTGCAAACGACATGAAAAGACATGGTTAACCCTATGTACACCAAGTGTCATTTCATGTCGGGTGCTTCTGTCTTTTCACAGAAGCCGGCTTTACCCGGCAATTGAATCAGAGGATATTTTACTATGTAGAAGTGTATAAACTATACATATATGTATATATATATGTCACAATGACATGTATATATATATATATATATGTATTCTATGTGTGTATATTTAGTGTTTACAAGGAAATAAAGGTTTTTTTTAGTTGCGATATTTTGTTCCCATAGACTTACATTGGACTTCCGGTATCGAAATCGGATATCGACGATATTTAGTGCTATCGGCGATACAATTTAGATACGATATGTTTAGATATCGAGCACTATCGCTCAACACTAATGTTAAGGGATCGAAATGTCTCCTTGGAGTACAGAAAGTTTCATTTTTGGGATTCATTTTGTCCCCATCTGCTATTGAAATGGACCCGGTCAAGGTTCAGGCCATCTGTGATTGGGTTCAGCCCACTTCATTGAAGGCTCTTCGGAGATTTTTGGGTTTTGCTAATTTCTACCGTAAATTTATAAGTAATTTTTCTGGTATTGTGAAACCACTGACTGATTTAACCAAAAAGGGTTCTGATGTTGTAAATTGGTCTCCTGAGGCAGTTTCTGCGTTTCAGGAGCTTAAGCGCAGATTCACTTCTGCTCCTGTTCTACGGCAACCTGATGTTTCTCTACCATTTCAGGTTGAGATAGATGCGTCTGAGATTGGTGCAGGAGCTGTTTTGTCCCAAAGAGATCCTGTAACCTCTAAGATTAACCCTTGTGCCTTCTTCTCCCGAAAGTTTTCCCCAGCAGAACGTAATTATGATGTGAGGAATCCGGAATTATTGGCTATGAAGTGGGAGTTCGAAGAGTGGAGACATTGGTTGGAGGGAGACAAACATCAAGTTGTGGTCCTCACTGATAACAAAAACTTGATCTATCTTGAATCAGCCAAACGATTGAATCCCAGACAGGCCAGGTGGGCCTTGTTTTTCACACGTTTTAACTTTGTGGTCTCCTTCCTCCCGGGTACTAAGAATGTTAAGGCAGCTGCCCTCTCTAGGAGTTTCCTTGCAGATTCTATTGATGTGGCTGAGCCTACTGCCATTCTGAAGGAGGGTGTCGTTCTTTCCGCTATCTCACCCAATTTGAGACTGGCCCTGGAGAAATTTCAGGGGGATAAACCTGAGCGTTGACCTGCGGGGAAATTGTATGTCCCAGACCAATGGAGAGAAAAAGTTATGTCTAAAGTTCATTGCTCTGCGTTAGCTTGTCATCCTGGTATTTTTGGTACTAGAGATTTGGTGAGTCGGTCCTTTTGGTGGCCCACTTTATCTCACAATGTCAGGAATTTGTTGATGTCACTGCCGTTACCCAGGAGGCCATGGACCCATATCTCTATGGATTTTATCTCCGCGCTCCCTGTCTCTCAGAGAATGATGTCATTTGGGTGATCTGTGATAGATTCTCCAAGATGATCCATCTTGTGCCACTGCCTAAGTTGACATCCTCTTCCGAGTTGGTACCCTTGTTTTTTCAGCATGTGGTTCGTTTGCACGGCATTCCGGAGAACATTGTGTCTGACAGGGGAGTCCAGTTTGTTTCCAGATTTTGGACGACATTCTGTTCTAAACTGGGAGTTCAGCTGTCTTTCTCCTCTGCGTTTCATCCTCAGACCAATGGGCAGACTGAGAGAACAAACCAGACCTTGGAGACTTATTTGAGATATTTTATGTCTGCGGATCAGGATGACTGGGTCTCTTTTTTGCCCCTGGCTGAATTCGCTCTTAATAATAGGGCCAGTTCTGCCACTCTGATGTCCCCTTTTTTCTGCAATTCCGGGTTTCAGCCTCGATTTTCTTCGGGGCAGGTGGAGGCTTCTGTCTGTCTGGGTGTTGACACTGTGGTAGAGAGAATGCAGCAGATTGGGGATCAAGTAGTGGATAAGTTGTCTCTCTCTCAAGAGAAGGCCCAACGGTTTGCCAACCGGCATAGGACTGATGGTCCTCGGTTTAAAGTGGGTGACTTGGTTTGGTTATCCTCATGAATATCCCTATGAAGGTTGGGTCTCCAAAGTTTAAGCCAAGGTTCATTGGACCTTATAGGATCTTGAAAGTCCTTAAATCAGTTTCTTTTCACTTGGCTCTTCCACAAATCTTTATTGAAAAGGTTTGTCGAGCCAGTGGTTCCTATGGCTGCGCCTCCTGATCCTGTTTTGGTTGAGGGCAATCTGGAGTATGAAGTGGAGAAGATATTGGATTCTCGTTTCGCTAGACGGAGACTCCAGTACTTGGTTAAGTGGACAGGTTACGGTCAGGAGGACAATTCTTGGGTGTTTGCTTCTGACATTCATGCGCAGAGACTGGTTCGTGCCTATCACCGAGCTGATCCTGATCGGCCTGGTGGCGCAGATGAGGGTTCGGTGACCCCTCCTCAAGGGGGGGATACTGTTGTGAACATGTTGGAGACAATTTCTGAGCTGAGGCTCCCTCTGGTGGTTGCTGACGGTACTGAGGCTGTATCTAATGACAGAGCCTCCTCACCTGCCAGCGACGACTGGCAATCAGGAGTCACTGACTGGGCTGATATAAGTGAGCTGCCTTCCCATGATCCTCGCCGGTGATCAATTGTTGTTTCCTAGTTCATTTGGAAGTCTGCTAGTGTTTCTCCTTCATCTGCTACCTTCAGATAAGATATTTTCTGCTTGTTTCTATTGTGTTTGCTATTTCCATTTTTATCTGCACCTTTGTGGAGGTTAGCCAGGTCCCCTCCTGGGGCCTGTGCTGCTCTCTGTTTTTCAGTAGCCACTGTTATTTGTTCAATTGCTCTTTCCCTGCTTTTTGAGTGGCTGCGGGTTAGCCTTGTTCACACTGAGATCTGATTTAATGGGTGGCGAGATCGTGTGATCTCAGCATTGTTGAAATCTGAAGTGTTGAAAGTTTTGCTAGGGTTTTGCTGGGTTGCAGATAGTATTCTGTCCTGTCCTGTCCTATTTAGGCAGTGTTTGGCCCCAGCGTTTGCTCACTCTATTTTCTGCCTGCGTTTGTGTTTCGTCTTGTCTAAACGTCATTATATGTTTGGGGACTGCCTATTCCTTTGGGGCTCTACTCCGGGGCAGTTAGCTTTCCTGTTTCTAAACTTAGGTGTAGCTAGCTCTCCGGCTGTGCCGAGGAGTCTAGGACCAGCGTAGGTACGCTCCACGGCTGCTTCTAGTTGTGCGGTTAGTTTAGGGATCTACAACCCATTAGTTTCAAACCTCTCAGGTGTTTGGCTGCCTTGCTGTTTTGCTCCTGTCCTCTTCAGTTACCAAGTCATAACACCAATCACTGTAATACCACAACAAAGATGGCTGCGGCATTATAGTGCGTGGCTGACAATATCTGCATGTTCATTGGTGCTCTAAAGAGAGCCAAAATTGCAGGGCGGAGACCCGAGCTCCTGCCGAATAATACCGGAAATGCTCGGTGCTCGCCGAGTACAGTGATACTCGGGCAAGTAACGAGTAGTGGTGAGCATGTTCGCTCATCACTGGTAGCTATTAAAAGGAATGACTTGTTTTGTAAACAGAAATTTTTCCTACTTGGCAGACAAGGAATTCTCACAAAGTTGTAGCAAAACTGAGCAGATGTAATCCATCAGCATTTAAAGCCTTGGAGTAGTTGAGTATATTATTAAAGTAAACTAAATTTAGTTTGCCACAAATTTCACAAAATAACTCCAGATTTTCCTGAATCCTAGTTTTTTTGTGATTCGTTTCAGCTGAATTCAGCAAAATGGCATGTTGTATTTTCTCTTCTGGCATTTTTGCTCTGCCCCAGCACTTCTAGCACCTACTAGGCTTCTGATGGTGGGAGCTGCATGGCCATGAGGGAGCTGCACAGAGGACCGGACAGCGCTGCAACAGCAGAATAGGTGGGCAAAGGGTTTTGGTTTTTTTTTCACCCTACATTTGTTATGCTTTGGAGAGATCTTAGAGCATAATTTGAAACAATTAATTTGCATCTAATAACTTTGATGTCAATAAAATTTTCTGGTAAAGCTTCAAGAAGACTGCCAAATTCAAAGTTTAGCATATCTGCTCATCAGTAAATTAAGGAATACCTGATCAAACTCCACAAAATAAAAGAGGGATTTTAAAAGGAGCCTTTAAACTTAAGGCCTAGAAGTTCTGGTTTCGGAGAACAACGTTGATGTGCATATGTCTGTTTAGACCACAATAAAGGGACAGCCCTTGAGTACTATATTTCTGCAACAGACAGATGATGTTAAGGCTGGCGGAA